>WKFP01013872.1:136499-182644 GCA_011057875.1 Pterocles orientalis
AAAAAAAAAAAAAAACAACAGAAAAAAAAACAAAAAAAAAATGCCCCAAAACCCCAAATACATTCTGACACCATAATTCCCATATATTCCAGGCTATTACTAATCCACTAACTGCCTACTTTTTTTAGAAGTGAAGTTTCCTCTATAAACATTTTTGTAATTTTTCACCTGTAGTGTAAATAGCTCCCTGGCACACAGGATCTCTAACAGAATTCTCCTCTAACAGAAATATGATGTGAACTTAATCAGCATGGTAAGTAAAATATTCTTGTAATATTGCATTCTCTCCTAGTGTAAACTTACAAATGAAGTACATAAGCAGGCTTACGTATTACATATTAATTTTCTGAGGAAAATAGTGTTTTCTGAGACATTCAATCTGAAAAAAAAAATGGCTAAAATGCAGCAAATGTTAGGAAAAAAGTCAATATAAAAATATGTCTTTTTTTGGTGAAAAATTTCCTGTTGAGAAGTTATAAATTTTAAGACGTTACTAACACTACCTCTAATACGGAAACATGCTAATTCACAGAATCACAGAGTCACAGAATGTTGGGGATTGGAAGAGACCTCAAAAGATCATCTAGTCCAATCCCCCTGCCGGAGCAAGGACACCTAGATCAGATCACACAGGAACGCATCCAGGCGGGCTTTGAATGTCTCCAGAGAAGGAGACTCCGCAACCTCTCTAGGCGATTCCTTGATTATAAATTATTCCTCTTTGTTGGTTTTAACTTGCTCATCTATCATACACAAAAAACCTTTGGGCTTTTATTTCACCAGCGTGTAAGTTTGTATCTGCAGTGGTCAGAAAAAGCTTTCATTTCCATGTCTAGCTCAGACCACATTTCTAGTTCCTGTAGAAACAGGAGGGGGAAGTGAGGAATAGGACTTATAGGTAGGCAACGCTCTGATGAGGCTAATAAATCCACACAGAGCAAGGATTATCTAGCCATAAAATTCATGACTCTGTAATTCCTTCATCTGCCCTTGCTTCTGCACCCTCTTCGCCCTCATGCACTCACACCCCTGCTGTGCCGTAGCTTCACGGTGTTCATAGGATGATGATGACAATTCCCTTTTCAAACTGCCTTTGCTAGGTGAGCAGGCATGTGTGCTTCTTGGAGGTGTGTAATATAGCTCCAAGGAGAGTGTCAGACAACTACAGACTTGATGTCTTCAAAGGCTTTTTTCTACCTTGTCAAATTGTCCACAGAAGATAGCTCAGTGCTGCTATACTGTACATCTCCTGCTGTCTTTACCCATTAGTTTGCAAGTTTTCATACTGCAGACCCTGTGCACTTGAATAGAGTAGCAAATTAAGAGGTTTCAAAAATTAAAAACCAGATTTCAAAACAGGTTTCAAAGTCAGAGGTACTACCTGTATGTCCAAAATATAAAATGCAGCAAGAATAAAATCAGTATGTATAAATAAGAATCAATTAATTGTTCAAGGCAAGGCTGGATGAAGCTTTAAGCAACCTGATCTAGTGGGAGGAGTCCCTGCCCATGGCAGAGGGGTTGGGACTAGAGGATCTCTAAAGTCCCTTCCAACCAAAACCATTCTATGATTCTATGATATCTCCATATGTCCTTCTTTTAACATAGCAACACTGCATGTGCATTCAAATGCTGTCCCATCAAAAATCACTACTGTACTTTATCATACAGCTGGGTGGATACTTGTGTGCTGCTTTTGCAATTCTCCTGGTTAAAGGAAGAAGACACACAAACAGTGTGATACATAGCCTGAAGCAATGGGCAGCTGATAGTAGCAAGTAACATGTGAAAACCAACAAAATATTTTTTAAATACTCTAGTTCTGAGATTCTGATATTTCATTTCTACTGCCAAAGGCACATAGTGGATGTCTGAAATGAAAAATTGCATTCTACCTGCACTCTATTGTCTAGTAACAATGCCCAGTAGAGATTTGCCGTAGTGCTTTAAAAGGGACTAAAAAAAAATTAGTCTCAGTACACTATCCTTCTTCTTTGTTTTTCTTCCCCACAACTGTGGCTGAACTACAGTCAAATGTTTTCATATGCCACTAAGATTTTACACACACACAAAAAAGCTTGCCATTAACATAAGAAATGAAATCTAAAATAAGGTAACAATAGATCCCTTTTAGATCATGCTGATTTTTTTTTCCTCTTGTTTCTAGGCTAGATTATTTTCTCACACATTTCCTTTCAAGCAAAGGAAGCATGTTTTCTTTAACCACAAGAGTGAAAATCACTATCATTAAGAAACTAACCCCAACCTATGAACAACTCTTTTAAACTATGCTATTTAAACTACAGTGCAGGTTAGTTCACAAGAGCATACAACTGAATCCTAGTACTAAAAGTCTTCCAAATTTTCTTCATGCTGTCTGCTGAACTAAATGAAATCTTATACGTACTTCAGCCATCCAGCTTCTTTTGAGAGTCACAGAAGGACATATGTGGACGTATGTCTCCATCTGATACATACAGAATAAATTGGAGTACAGCCCAAGGGAGATAAATGCACGCATTAACAACTGGGGAAAAAAAAAAAAAAAAAAAAAAAAAAAAAGCTCTTCCTCAGCTGCAATGGAAATAAATACGAAATAAGATTTATGAATGGATTTGTCCAACAGACAAGACCATATACTCCAGATATTAGGTAAACCTATATCTTGACTACAAGTTACCCCAAATTGAGTTCTATGCATATTATACGTGTCAGCATGCATATTATAGCATATGCTTGAATTTGGATCAAAACAATACTCTCCCTGTCACTTCCTAGAGCTGACTTCAGTGACAATCTAGATAGGAAGTAATGGGTGTTGCCTAAAGAGTTTCAAATACATACCAGATTAGCTCACTGTTCTTTCAAGCCTTGCATCCCTCCTCCAGCAGTGAACATATTCGAGGACTAAGAGAAAGGCAGAACACTTCAAATAAGGATATCACGTTGGCCCCAGAAGTATGAATGTTGATTGCCTTTCTCATTAAGTTACACAGCTATATCTATTATTAGTGGTCATAAAATTATTCATCCATTTTGCAAATCCAACCAATAGCTTAATGTTGGTTTCGGTAAACAATGCATACACAAATCATTTGTTTTATTTGTTCTGCTGTCTGGGAAGAGAAAAAAAATAACTCAGAGCAGTGGAACTCTGGGATTTGTTTACTTACCTGTATTTCTCTTCAACTGCTGGCATTTAGATTAACTTTCACGGCAAACAAAAATGTATTTACATTCAAATCACAGTGAGAAGTTGTTGGTTTGAGGATAGGAATCTGTGTTTCTTTACAGGGCCATTTAAAGGAAACCAGGATTAAATTAAAATTAATTACATTAATCCTTTGATTGAGCTAGATGTTCCCAAAGCTGGAGCCTTGAGAGTTGAGCTCCCTCAGCAGCCCTTATGTCACCTTGATCACTTGGGCACAGCTGGGGCAGCCTGGGTGGACCCTGCCCCGGCCCCAGACCCGGACCACAGTCCTGCCACAGGGTGTCTCTGAAGCTTTTACCAGGAATGCTATGTGGGGCACAAGTCCAAAACTGTGGGATTTCAGAATCAGACTGACAAAGCAGCCATGGAGTACCACTGTTGGCCAAGAAGAGAACTAAAAATTTACTCCAAAATTTGGTTCCTCTGTTATCAAGTACTGTGAGTAATGCACCAGGAATACTTAAAGCTCATAGGCAGGAAATATTATGTTCTACTTCAAGTGTATGCATTTCAAGCTTTTTCATGCTGAAGCACGGGATATGCTTAGAAACATCCCCTACGCTCCTATCCTTCCTAAAACAAGGGCCTTACACTCTAGGACCATAAAGAATGAAGCAATAAATTATACATTAAAGGCAGGTGGGGAAATGTAAAGAAACACTGAAATTATGTTCAGCCTGACAAGAAGCATCATCTGTGCTCCAGCTCCTTTTACTGACAAGAAGCAAGTAATTGAAGAGTATATTTTAAAGAAGGACACTAAAAGAGGAGAAAAAGGCAAAGTGAACACTTGCAGGAAGATTTTCCTAGTCGTGAGGGATACTTAGAAAAGTAGAAGGAGAAAATGAAAGCTGGCATTCCAGCCAGCTTGGAATCTAGATTTAATATAGAGACAATGAATTGATGTGTAGTAAGGATAGGTAAGGAAAACCTTTGAATGTTAAGACAGGCAGCTTAGGTTGGATACAGCAGATAACAAGGAGCCAGATGGTCTGCAAGAAACTTTGCATATACAGAGATTATTATGGTCAAAACGACAGACTGAAGTGATCACACAAAAATAGTCTTTTAATAAGCATTCAGGAGAGATAAAAGCAGGGGAGTGTTTTGTTTCTCTAGTCTACAGAAAAGCGTTTTGCTGGGGTGAGAGCTTGGATGAGACTTTCATCTTTGTGGGTAGTTAAGGAGCTGTTTCTTGATACCATTAGGCAGAAAGAATCAATAAGATGTAGAAATAGCTCAGAGAGGATACTTTGGACACTACTCTGAATATAAAATGACACTCCAATTAGATTGCTGATTTAACCACAGAAATGACAGATTACAAAATCTATAGATTAGATTCAAGACTTCTAAAACAGAACGGACTATGGCAGTACTTCCAAATTGAATGAAAGCTCATCTTAACAAAAAATACAGTAATAATAGTAATATTTCTAATAATAAAGAATTTAATTAAAATATTTATATCTACTATTAAAGATAGTTCCTCATTTCCAGACAATATTTATCTGGATCTTTTCTAATACATTAAAAAAGTGCTATAATCAAGTTTATATTCTCCAGCATGTACTTACGATTTGGTCCAGTCAACCTTCTTCTGTTAAAGTGAAAAAATGGTGATTTTTAACCCTCCAACTGTTTATCCAAAAGATATTATTTCCAGTCATTTAAACCTTAGCAGTATAGCCTAATTGATTGTAAGAGTTATTTTTAGACTGGGAAAATTGGGATAAACTGACAGCACCAGTGGCCAATAGGCAACTATTGTACTTAAAGACAGAGAAATTTTTGACAGCTTATTCATTTAGAAGTTCTGATACCATCAAAAGAAACTTATTTGTGAATTTTCCTGAAATAAGGTGGATATTTAAGAAATTACAAACTATTTTGAATATATAAAACAAATAATTTTTTTCGTTATCTGATCTGCCATTTCAAACTATGTTTCCTTAAATATACCTGAAGAAATTATTAAAGGTTAGAAAATAATTTCAAGCTAAAACTGAGGATTACATTTAGTCTCACTAAAACACTTCAGCCCGTCATTTATTTTAATGAGTTGGTGAATAAGAGGAGGACCACTTGCCACAAAAACCATACCAAAGTAAGAAAGTGTTACACCTCCCTAAACATACCCTCGTTATTTACACAGGAGAACTGTTTTTCAATAGCACTTTCTTCTCTATCTGACAAGCCAGATTCAATCCTTTTTCCAAGTAGACAACCACTCTCTTCTCTAAGTAGAAACCTTTCAGCTTGCCACCCCTGAAAAACTGACAGTGATGGTCTACTGAAGGATATTTTCTACATCTTTACTTTCCTTCTACTTGTTTGCAGTTACCAGAATATTAATGTTTTCTGCGGAGTAGATTAGCAAAGTTTCAGAAATCTTCCCAGTTGTTGACTGGGGCACTGGGTGGCTTTATTTTATCAATAGATCTCTAAATCACATTCAGAGCTGGTTTCCAGTTTCCGGTCACCTTTGGAAACATGTGAGCTAACAATTTTTTTCTTATTCATGCCATATATAACACGTTGGTTTGTATTATTCTTATATCTCAATTAAAACATGCTGTATCAAATCACACAGGAATCTATTATATCAACAACTTAACCTTTATCAACTAAATCTGAAATCTGACATGTATTATCAAACTCATCTGACAGGTTCTATTACCCTAAAACTATATTGATGGTCATTAATTGTATTATGCTTCTTAAATCCTTTGTTAATCAAGTCTGCAGCAGTTCTTTAATTCTTTTTCTTGGTGTTATGTTGATAAGAAAGGAGGGTTGAGGATGAAGAGAAAAATAAGTGTACTTTACTGGAAAGAATTAATTTTTAAAAAAAGAAAGAGCTGGCAGTCATGAGAGGACATAAAATTAAAAGATAGAATAACAGTAGGAAAAAGTCTTTTTCTTTAAATTGTGAATCATTGAGTTTTATGTAGTGAAAGGAGGCAAAAAAAAAGTTTTAGAGTAGAGGAGTCCAGAAGACCTAGACTTCTAGAAAGTAGGTGCCAGTGAGACAAGGAATTTTCTCCACTTTAGAAATCAGGCATGTAATGGAAAATAAATGGAAGAAGAGGATTTCAATGCAATTGCTGCTGCTGCTCTAACAAACCTTTACATGCTTGGACACTGGCTGTACATTGATGGTGAAAACTTTTGGTGAGACAATTTCGGTGAGCCAACGAACATGTGTCCTTTGATTACAAAAAGCAAGCAAAACAGTCTGGGTGAGGCTTTATTTCTAGGGGATGGAAAGGGAGAAGGAGGTAGAGGGGGAAGGAGAGGGGGAGGGGGAAAGGAAAGGAAAGGGAAAGGGGAAAAGGGGCTTTCTTTCTGTATAAAATCTCATCATCATTTTAATCTGATTATGACTATAACAAGTGCAAAATTTGCAGTTACCTTGATCTTTAAAGGTTGCATTCAGAACTACCAGCCTTTTATTTTTCGGTTTTATTTTTCTGTTTTATTTAAAAAATCTCAACTCCAGGAGACAACTGAATGACAATATCAACTTCTATTTTTAAGACCTTGTAGGAGAAATTACCTGGAAAATATTACTGTGGTACATCCAAGACCAAAAACCAGTGGTCAAATAAAACATTCCCAAAAATGCTTTATTATTTTAATGATAGTAAAATAATTCTTACAAGTGCAGACCTGGTTTGGACATTTTAATGCTTGAAATCAACTAACAGTCCCTTGAACTCCTGCCATTAACTCTTCTCAGTAGGATTTTACTGTTATAACTGATTAAGACATGGGCATGGGAATGTAATTGTCTCTGGGTGGCTATAGCATCTTCATTTGCTAAATATTCATGCAACTCTAACAACAAAATTGAATCAAGTGTTTTGGACTGCAGTGGCCCCAGTGGCAGAGAGGGAGGCAGGGTAGCCTCATCAGCCCACTACTCAGTCCCTGTGCCCATGGTTGGGCCATCCATCTGAGGCTGGCACGGTGAGCTTCACACCCACCACAGCCTCACATTTGCCACAGGCAACAATCTCCTCCTGGGTTTTTGCTGTGATGCTGACATTTTCCCTGGGCTGCACTTTCCCTCACATCCTTTGGGGTCCAACTGCACCATGTATCTAGGGTACTTTTAGCCACACACTGCTCCACAGGCTCCTACCAATTTAAAAAGTAATGCAGCTTACTAGAAACTTCTTCCAGAATTGCAGATAAATCACATTGCCTTGCAACTGGAATGAGCTCAAAAGATTGGCACAGGCAGTTAATAGCAGTTACCATGGCTCCGCTGGTGCACGGAAACCTGTTAATCCTCTGCAACTCAGTTGCGTGCCTGAGAAGTAGAGCTCCACTGTAACTAAATTGACAGACCTTATAGCTAATGATGCCAGCATTGCAAGGAAATAGACATGTAATGAACAGGCACAATAACACAGTTTTTGCCTATTTTAATGACAACTGCAGATTGTTAGTTATCTGAATAGCAGTGTATTAGACTGAAATCAGAATTTACTCAGTGCTAAAGCCAGGTACTTTTTAACTTTTGCCATATCACCTGAGCAGAGCTCATTCACTGTCTGTTGCAAGCACTGAGCTCCTTCACTACATTTTATGATTGACACTCCTAGATAAAAAGTCAGGACAATGACTGCCATATTATGATAATTTTGGTAAAAGGCATCCTTAGTTTTGGAGGGATATTTAATATCCATAAATTTAATATTGCATTCTCCTCCAGAGAGAAGTGAGCTGCAAGAATACTTAGTCGTATCCTTTGATAGTCACAGAAGAGTTCATAAATGACTAAGATGAAAACTACAAAATAGAGAGGAAACAGAAAAGTAAAACACAGAGCACAAAACCTCCTATTGTCCATAGAATTTACTCCATTCAGAGAAAATCAAGAAAAGCAACCTTACAACGAATGCTAGGTGAATTTATGTCCCATACTCATTTGTGTTCTTTTGTACCATTTCAGACAGTTCTGTGCTATTCCTTGACGAGGGTTATTCCTTGAAGATAGTGTAATGAAAAAGACATATTTTGCACTCATATTTTCTTTAATATATGTGCTTCCTTTCTTCTCCTTCCCTTTCCTCTCCTTTCCTTCCCTTTCCCTTCCATGCAAAATTATCAAATGTATTTTTTAATTAAGCACCATGGCACAGATGACAATTTCAGGGCAGATTATTATTTTAGACCCATTAGGGAGTCTAACACTTTAGTCTTGTGACATCCCATGTTGTTACTACACAATGACATCTTAGGCACATTGCTGAAAAATGTTGACTATATCTCTTGATAGATCTTTTACACACCAGAACTAGATATCTTTCAACTGACTTCACTAGGATTATAATTGGGCCCTATACAGCGTTCTTTATTAATCAAAGTATTACTTGCAGTCAACATTAACATGTTCAAAACACGAGTGCTGCTACTCATATTCAATATTCAGAAATGATTACCTCAATTGCATTAAAGGATGTGTGCAACAGAAATTCTTGCCATGATGTTCAGCTGATCTATAACACTAGCATGCTTTATTTGCCCTAAATTGGACTGGTGAAATCTGCCGCACAGCTCAGGCAGCCTAAACATGTGCAACACCAAATTTTTACATATATGAACACTAGAAGGCCATTTTCTCATTCCTACTTTGGGTTAAATCTAAGTTTTTCATAAGGGCAGATAATCCAATTCAACTTCACTAAAAAGGCCTGGAAGCTGTGGGATCCCCACAGGGCCAATAGATGATTAGTTAATAACAGAAAAGCTACCAGCTACTGAGATGAGAGATAATTAGAATTACAGTGAAGTACAATAATAGAATCCAAGTGAGTGGCTGAAATAATATTGAGAACCAGCAATGGAAGGACCTCAGACCATCTGTCAAGAATACAAAGTAATAAAGTACTATCTTGCTCTGAACCCAACTTCTTCACAAAGCACATTCAAAACTTGTCATAATTACTTTCTAACAAAACACTTTTCTCCAGAAGGTCTTGTATGCTTACAGCTCACTTCACATTTGTTGCTACATGTCATTCATGGAGGACTGACAGACAACCACCTTTCTGATAGTATGCTTCTTTTTGATATCAAGTTTTCATGTAAGACTTGTTTTCTGAAGGTAGTTCTTTTCCCTATTTTTGCTACAGATTCAGCTGAAATCAGTAGCTGTGAGGTGCACGTAGTCCCTAGAGAGTCCATAACAGTTTTAGAAGGAAAAGCAACAGAACACGTTGGAAGTCATGGATGTTTTCTCGGTTCCTTGTAAAAGCCATTCTTCACTGACAGTTAAGGAGCAGGGACTGCATTGGGAAATGAGAGCAGTTAGATGCAGAAAACCTGATTTCTGTATCTGTATCCTTTCCTCACCCACACTTTATATATATGTGAAGGATAAGATTTTTTCATCTATTAAATAAATAAATAGAAAGATACATCTGACGAAAAAGAAAATATTTACCATCTGTATTGGGTTTGCCTGGCAAGGTTTTGGTAGGGTTAGGGAGCTACACCAGAGGCTTCAGTGAGAAACTGCTAGAAGCCTCTGTGATAACACATTTAAGAAAGAGAAAAACACCGGTGCACAACAGCAGTCAGAAGAAAGGAGTGAGAATATGTGAGAGAAACAACTCTGCAGACACCCAGGTCAGTCAAGAAGAAGGAGGAGACAGTGCACCAGATGCAAGAGCGAAGATTCCCCTGCAGCCTGCAGAGGTGACCCTGGTGAAGCCAGCTGTGTCCCTGCAGTTCTGGGAGGTTAACAGTGGAGCAGATATCCACCTGCAGACCATGGAGGACACCACACTGGAGCAGGTGGTTGTGCCTGAAGAAGGCTGTGACCCCATGGAGAGTCTGTGCTGGAGCAGGCTTCTAGCAGGACCTGTGACCCCGTGGGGGCCCCACACTGGAGCAGTCTGTTCCTGAAGGGCTGTACCCCATGGAAAGGACACATGGTGGAGCAGTTCATGAAGGACTGTCTCCTGTGGGAAGGACTCCACACTGAAGCAGGAGACGACTATGAGGAAGAAGGTGAGGCAGTGACAGCATGTGATGAACTGACCCCAACCCCCATTCCCAGTCCCCCTGCACCACCCGGGGGGAGAAGACAGAGAAAATCAGGAATGAAGTTGAGCCCAGGAAGAAGGAAGAGGCAAGGGGAGGGGAAGGTGTTTTAAGATTTGGAAGGTGTTTTAAGAATTTGTTTTTATGTCTCATTACCCTACTCTAATTTGATCGGCAAAAAATTAAATTAATTTCCACGAGTCAAGTCTGGTTTGCCCATGATGGCAATTGGTGAGTGATCTCTCCCTGCCCTTATCTCAACCCACGAGCTTTTCATTGTGTTTTCTCTGCCTTGTCCAGCTGAGGAGGGGAAATGACAGAGCAGCTTGGTGGGCACCTGGCATCCAGCCAAGGTCAACCCTTCACACCAACTGAAAATGGAACACCAACCGAAAATGCAATACATTGAGGGATTACACCAGTCTAGCTCCTTTTTACCATATAAAAACAGACCAAAAAAAGTTAATTAGCATGCAAGAGACCTCAAAAGAAGTTTGTTTCCAAATCACAGCTGTGTTAACTAGGCAAAACTCATGTTCATGTCCTAATCCTGAGATGTGTTGAGAACACTTAATCTTAGTTTCAGACATGGACTGGGCTCATTATATATATGACTCATCAACAACCACACCAAACAGCTCTGAGTGCGTTTGAGCAGACAATGATCCTCCTTTCTAGATATGAGAAAATGAACATGGCTAAAGCACCGCAAATACATCTCTTATCTTCCTTTCCCTATCACATCATTCTAAAGAAGAGAAATTGTAAAGGCAACCAGCAATAATATTTTAGACCAGTTTTCACCAGTTCAGAGACAAGCAATTTGGGGTCCTGTAAGTTTACAGTTGACATAAAATTTCACTGGGGGGGGTCCAAAGTTTAGTCATGAGTGTTAGGAAGTCCCACCTGGCTTCTCTCTGAGAATTATCAAGGACAGGTGCTTAAGTTGTCATCTTCTGTTGTTTCTATCAGGATATTGAGGAAGGCCCGGATGGGGCAGAAAAGAAAATTTAGAGAAATCTCTCTTCTATGCATGTTCTCCTGCAAGCAAGGTAACACAATAAGTAAAAAAAAATATATATATATATCTTTTGGGTCTAATTTAAGGAAAACTGTTCATGCATTGGAGGATGTGGAATGCTCAAATTTCTGCATTTAAACACTGACTGTACTGGATAACATTAATATTTCATAGACAAATACAAGGATGTTGAAACTCGTCTGGGAGAAAAGACAAATGCTACTTCAAGTCTGAGTTATGTTCCATAAGGTTTGACTCTGGATAACAGGCTCCAGCAAGTCTATGAATCTTACTAGCTTTCACTGATCTGATGGAGTTACTTTGGCTCATCAACAAGGGACGTTCATGCGGAAAGCAGTTCATTGCCCTTATTTCTAGAAGCGTGCTGTCCCCATATACACAGCCCCTAATGACCTAAAGCCCAAACTTAAACCCACAGCATGCCTGCATTGTGTCATATTCGATCAGGAGCCAATGTGCAAATAACATTCCATTTTTAAAGTCTAAAAAATGTCACAAAAAGCTTTTGGCATTTACATGACTCAGACAATCACACTTTCACCCTCTGATTCGCTCTGCAGACTATTTTCAATGTTCAGTATATAACCACAGCAAGAAATCAGGAATAACTATTAAAGTAAAAACTTAAGTTCTGCAGCATCCATTACAGGATGCCAGACTACAAAAAGAGAGCATTTAAAATGACACTATTGACAGTTACTACTTAAAAAGTGAAAATCAAAATGTAATGCACTGAAACAGCAAATGGTCTTTATACACATAGGGGCTGATTTACCAAAATTCAGCCTTGAAACTTGGTACAAATTATTGCATCCGCATAAGTGAGATTTTCAGCTGTGTATTTATAAAAAAGAAATCCAAAAGAAGTAGCTCTTTGCCCTTTTTTCCATGTAGCACTTCTTTAGCTACTATATTCAGAATGATAGTCTGTGTTTTCTTCCTTTGGTACTTTAAAAGAAACAAATTAACAATACACCAGTTTCATATCTGATCCTGATATGAAGACAGCATAATACCCATACCTGTTGCAGAAGTCATGTTTTGAAATGGTAGCCACAATTACCAGCTGTATGAACTCACCATGACAATCCAAAAGGAGACCCCAACAGCCTGAAGTCTCTCCTGATGATGGAAAGGAAGCACAGAGGAGAGTTGTCATTAGCAGAAAGAAGCTTGATGAAAAAAGAGCTGCCATCATACTGGTAGCAAGAAACATGTAATTCTTACAGGGGTGTGGTTCCAGGATAGGATGGGACCAAATGAAACACTGTCACTTATTCAGTTTGGGAAGATTTTTGTCAGTATCAGTGTTCTCACCAAGAAAAGAAGTAGAAAAACAGGGAAATGGCTGAAGTGGGATGGCAAAACAAGTGAGAGTGGGGTGCATGTGTTGGTGTGTGGGTTTATGAATTCTAGGGTGCACAAGGCAGAACGATGAGTACAAATTCACAGCTGTATTACCATCACCACCATTCACCAAGCAAAAAACAACAGGCACAACTTCATAGAAAGCAGAGTTCAGTTTTCCATTCTTCAGCTCACCTCACGTATCTTCTGCAGTTGCCCAATGGGTTTCTGCTGTCACATATTTTTCTAATAAAGACAGGATAAGGTCTATAAATTGTAAGTTTCACCCTACTGTTCTGGATTTTTATGTGGAGGAATTCATGAGGATGATTTTACTTTAAGACAGAAAAGGGCTTGAGAGAATTTTGAAAAGCTGAAGTTCAGTTTAGATGCCTGGCAAGCATCTGTTTATTCCTGAAAATGAACAGCTCAGACTTTTAGGTGAAGTGTACTTTAGGTATGTGAAATACAGAAGGAATCAATTAGCTATATAAAAATTAAGCAGCATGGAAAAAGCAATAACAGTACCAAGAAGAGAGTTTCATTCCCTCAGTGCTTATTCAGGTCATTTGCTCTTTACATGTGGTGACTAGTAGCGTAACTACTGTTAGTCACTGGCAACCGAATCTACTTACAAAATAGAGTAGTAATTTGTCAAATCTTTTTCCGCAATTCATGACATGGGTGTTTGCAGTTCCTGTTCTAAATGGAAAAACCTTCAGGAAGGGAAAAAAAGGTGGAAAGAAGGTAAAATGTGAAATAGAGAAGGACAGAAATAGCTCAGCAACCTATGTTACTAAGGAATTGCAGTATGTAGGAAGTGTACACAATGCTTCACAAGCACAGAAGCTCAACATGAGTTGGCAGTGTGCGCTTGCAGCCCAGCAAGCCAACCGTGTCCTGGGCTGCATCAAGAGAAGCATTAGCAGCAGGTCAAAGGAGGTGATTCTCCCCCTCTACTCTGCTCTCGTGAGACCCCGCCCAGAGCACTGTGTCCAGCTGTGGGGCCCCCAACATAAAAAAGACATGGACCTGTTGGAGAGAGACCAGAGGAGAGCCACAAAATTAATCAGAGGGCTAGAGCACCTCCCCTATGACGACAGGCTGAAAGAGTTGGGGTTGTTCAGCCTGGAGAAGAGAAGGCTCCAAGGAGACTTAATAGCAGCCCTCCAGTACCTGAAGGGGGCCTACAGGAGAGAAGGGGAGGCACTCTTTACCAGGGAGTGTAGTGAGAGGACAAGGGGTAATGGGTATAAGTTGAAAGGGGGTAGATTTAGACTGGACATTAGGAAGAAATTTTTCACTATGAGGGTGGTGAGACACTGGAACAGGTTGCCCAGGGAGGTTGTGGATGCCCCATCCCTGGAGGTGTTCAAGGCCAGGCTGGATGAGGCTTTGAGCAACCTGGTCTAGTGTGAGGTGTCCCTGCCCATGGCAGGGTGGTTGGAACTTGATGATTTTTAAGGTCCCTTCCAACCCAAACCATTCTATTGTTCTATGAAAAAGCTAGTATTTGGAGTACTCAAAACACATTTTAAAAAATTGTTTGCTATTGCATAGCAAATACTATAAAAAAACCTAATATTTTCATGTTTTATGTTGTCAGTAAGATTGTTGGAAAGCAGAAAAGCTACCACATTTGTGACTGTGAGATATAACTCAAAAAATAGCACAGGTTAAGACAGAGATCTTTCTAGCTTCGTAAGACTGTTGTTGTTCTTTACAAAATAGCTAACTATCTCATGAAAACATTGATCATTCAAAAAGAAGCAAGAGGGTTGAAAGGCTTTAGAAACTAGGTTAAAAATACCAGGCTCTAGAGTACTGTCTTACTCTTGTAAAAATATGTTACATTGCCCTTGTCACAAAGGCTTTGTGGCCTGGACATCTACCACCTAAAGCACAGTTGTTTTTATTCGCAGGAGACCAAAAATGTATAAGGCAAGAGGCATTTGGTAACACAAAGTGAAAATAATGAATTCAGTAATAAGCCTGTGAGGTAGTTAAATACGTGTGATTTCTTGAGTGTCAAAAAAGCTATGTATAAAAATAAGTCAGTTACCAAGACAGCATAAAATCACAAGTTAGTAAATGTCGAGAGGGGAAAAAGTCACAGAAATTGACATTAGCCTGCAAAATATAAAAAATGTGCAACTCTGCAATATCAAGAATAAAAGGCATTAAAGGATATGTGTTCATAAGATTACTTTAGAAGAAAATAATGGGTTTGAAATAATTCTTGCATTACCTTACTGTTTAATACCTGTTACAGGTACTCCTCATAATGCTTTTTATTGCTGGAATATTACCAGAGGTAAGTTCAGAAAAAAAAACCTAGTGCAAAGGACAATATAAAGCTTATGATAATTGTGACAAGCATCAATTAAATGAATTTTTGCACACAAGTGAGCATTCTGCCACTACTCATAATGTAACACCAGATGCTTAGCTGGTGTTAAGCCAGAAACACAAAGCTGTTTTATTTCTTTTACTGACAATGTTAAGTTACAGAACTGTTTGTTCATATAGAATTATATGAACGTTTATTATTTAGTTGTAGTAATTCCAATATAGAGCCCTGAAATAACACAGCTCAAAGACACAAAAATCTAAACAGATCAATCATCAAGAATGATTTACAGCAGGGCTGGTAGAAATTTAAATGGAGAAAAACAAGTCAATTGATCTAAAATTTTTAAGCAAATAACTCCATGAATTTGCAGAAAGGGGAGAGAACTGAGAGGACTTCATCAGTTACATGAATCTTTCTGCCAGGAGGCTTGATCCTTTAAAAACTGAGATATATGAGTAAGTTTACACAGGTGAATACTTCTAGCCAAATGAAGTTCAAATTTAAGTCAGAAGAGTTGAACAGGTAATCTAGGATGTTAGGAGCAGGTTTCTACGTATTCTGGACATACTAGAGAGGCAGGAAAGGACCAAGAAGTGGAGTTTGTAACATACCGTCACAAAGTTACAACTTTTTAAAAATTATTTCTTTAGGTGTTTATATGCATGATATCTGTCTGCCACCCACTAGCTTCAGAGTGTAAACTCATCCAAACTCATCTGAACAGCAAAAAGTGGAAAGATAATGAAGGTCCTGAAGTCATATGGAACTGAGCACCTCACTAGAGAAGAGTGAGGGACTTAAATTCCAGCATTTCCAGGAATAAGCTGGTAGGGACTGAGCCATTCTCTCTCCCTGAAGCCTGGTTGTTCAAAAAACAAACACACATGACACCAGATATCCTCAGGAATACGGGAGGGAGGCGAGCAGCAATAGTATTCAGGAACAGATTAAACACAAACCCATCCAAAACCAGATACCATTAGACCCAATATACATAGAAGACGTGTTAAAAAATGTGTTTATACCTACTCTTCCCTTCAAACTCAAGAACAAGCTGTTCAAATGGTATCATTTGGACAGACTAGCAAACTCAGATCTTTACAAGATCAACACAAGAGACTGATTCTAAATATCAATGACAAGGTCAGGGCTGGGTCTAGAATGAATCATGACTAAGAAAATGTACAGAGTCACTGTCTTTGGTGTTTTTTGTTTGGTCTTTTTCTTTCAAATATCCGGCAGGGTTATATGACAAAGTCCTCATTGACTGCAGTTTTTAAAATACACCTTATCAAAGCAAAAACAATTTATTATGTTTCTGACATTATTTCATAAGGGGAAAATGATAATTCACTGTACCAAATTATCACATTTCTCAAGATACCAATTTCAGCTGTTGCCAAGAGCTTGTTTCAGTTGGTCTTATTTTCCCACATTCTATGAGTGACAGTTTTTAAATTAATAGTAATTCTATATTGTACATAAAAGACAACTGAAAAAGTAAAAACCACACAAACGTGTTGCTAGCTGAAGAGTTTGACCACCTTGTCATTGAAAAAAGAGCAGTGCATAGCTTGCACATCCTAAAAGCCTCAAGAAATACATTGTTTCTCACTCCTCAAGACTGAGCAGCTATAACTCACAGCTTAAAGCAAGACATTCACAGGCTTTCACACATGGTCTTTGACACAACATCTTACAATATTGGTTTTGTCTATTTTTACTGCCAACTTGATGAAGAATGACTTTCTTTTTACAATATATTTTTTTGCTCCAGTTTGATGTCTTCAGCCTCTGACAGTGGCTTTAATTTATTATAACAATTTCAAGGGGCTACATTTTAGCACTGAGTGCCATCAGTTAACACTAGACGCAGAAGGCTGACAACTCTAATTTATTTTTAATGAGGTGAGGGTTTTTATCCTTTTATTTTTTTCTGTTGGAAAGATGCATGTATCCTTTAAAACAAAATAACTTAAGATTTTGTAGGCCTTAAGTAAGATTTTAACCAACAAACACTTTTCAACAAACATTCATCAGCCAGGATTGGGCTAAAATAGGACAGCTTTGGGTTTAGTCCAACAGTTTGTGAAGGACTTTGCAAAAAACTTGCAGCCAGTGTGGTAAAAGCCATTTAAGGCAGTGAGTTAAGGAAACGAAAGAAAATAAATGAGAAGACAAATCAAACAGAACAAAAACAATAAGAAACTTTCTAAGGTAATCTGAGTCTCTATGCAAAAAAAAAAAAAGTCATGGAATGCTCTAATTGGAAATAGCTCTTTATAGAGCTGATTACTTTTTTCTGCTCTTCAGGACAGGAATGTGGGATGAAGAAGCACTGAAGTAAAAGCCCTGATGTGACTAAACTGCCTTCTGAAAAAAAAAGACACTTCAACTACTAAAATGTTAAGAACTGTATCCCTATTTCCTCTTGTTCCTAGTGTGGGCAGCCACAGTCTGCACAAAACAATGAAAGTGTACATTGGCCAGTAGTGACTAAGAAAAGGTGTTGACAAGAGAAATATCACTTATTCTGCAGTGAAAAGAAAATGAATCCTGAGTACTGAGCCAGAAAGATGGTTTAAAATAGCACCATGACAGCAGTCCTTCTGATAGAAAGATTGTGGATGGAAAAATACTTTCAATGGATGGATTTTAACTGTGCCCTTATGTCCATAGCATAATGGCTGAGGTGAAAGCCACTTCAGCCACTTTCTCCACTACACCGTAGTAATTTTTACATAAGCTCCTTTTTAACACAAAGATAGGGGAAGCAGACACAACTAAAGTGAATAAACTAATATTGGTAGAGCAAATTATTCTATAGACAATACCAATATGGGCCACACACTGTGTTGTATTAGCAAGAGTGTAACAAGCAGGTGGAAGGTAGTGATTTCTGCCCTCTATTTACCATGGCTGAGGTCACATCTGGAGTGCTGCTGCGAGGCAGCTCTTGGAAGTGCACATTGGAAGAATGAGAAGCAATGGTCACAAGCTGCAAAAAAGGAAATTCTGATTAGATATAAGAGATGAGGTTAATTAACATTAATTGCAATGAGTCTAATCAGACACTGCAGAGGCACAAAGAGGTTGTGAAATCTTAGTCCTAGCAGATATTCAAACTTGACTCAGCAAAGCCCAAGGTAGCTAGGTACAGTGGGGCCCAGACATGAGCAGGAGGTTGAACTAGGTTTGGACATCCCTCCCAAGAAAATATATTCTGATATTTTACTCTGTAAATAAATCTGAAAAATATAAGCTGCATATGAACAATCAGCAAACAAATGAAGTTTTGTCAATCAATTTAACCATAAAAAATTATCTGCCCCAGCTGTGTGACAACCTCCCAGTTTAATCTTGTCCTAAATGAGTTTTGAGATATGAGTTCTAAATCAAATCAAGACTCTGAATCTTCCCAGACTTGCCTCACATAAGGTATATAGTGCTATGTTTTTCATCAGACTGCCAAATCCTGTTAAGCCTGACAAGTCCATACATGATTTAAACACAAAGAGTTATGATGTCATCAAACAACATATGCAGGATCTAATAATAAAGATATATTAATCAATTTAGAAATCGAGATTTGGTTCATTTGTGTTTTCTAGACACCATGAGTTCCCATTGTGAACTGTGTGAATATAAACTTAACAAAACTGTCCTCTTAATAGGCAGAAATAATGACACGTCTGTTCCAGTTTCATAAAAGCAGATCCTTTGGTACAAGGCTGAAATATTTTATTAAAAATAACTGTGCTACCCACCAGAGGCCTTTGAAAGAGAATCTTGTTTCTTGTTTCATTTCCCAGCTACACGGGTAGGGTTCTTTTTATTTCAGTTTGCCTGGCAGTTCAACAAACAGTCTTCCTCCTAAACTTGTTCTTCACGTTTTGTATCTACCTCTATCCATCCATTCCTATTATAATTATTGTCCAGGCTTTTATGAATTACTCATACAGAAGGAACATCAAGCATATGCATTCATTCGTGCTGTTTTATGAAGAACCACTTTGTTGGTGGTTGACATAAAACATCCAATGAAATTTGCCCAACAAAGTTTAGAGAGAAGAGTCTATCAAAACAGCTATTAAAAAGAAAAAGGGGGGGGGGGAGGGGGAGGTGGGAACAACACTTATGGATTTCTTTCATATGTTTAAAGGGATAGGAAACTCAAGTTTGTAGGTCAAAGGCTACATATAGCGACCAAAGTATCAGTCAAGCAGAGGAAATGACGCAGAGATCCAGAGGAAGCTTGATGTTTCCCCACACCTCACTGCTGATCCTT
Organism: Pterocles orientalis; assembly: GCA_011057875.1. Lineage (NCBI taxonomy): Eukaryota > Metazoa > Chordata > Aves > Pterocliformes > Pteroclidae > Pterocles > Pterocles orientalis. Next base: position 155,803 of record WKFP01013872.1, read on the forward strand.
GGCTGCCTTTTTTGACAAAGGCACGTAGCGGGAGACAGGTTTAACTGAGACATATGGGGAAGGCACAGCGACAAAGGAAGAATGTGAAATAGGACCCTGCCCAACAAAAGAAGACAAAGGAAATGTTTCCCTGCACCTCAGTAACTCAGATTAACCATGATGAACACGTAGACCAGTAGAAACCAAATTGTACATGCTTGCCAACTGCCAAAATTTCTTCCTAATCTTTCCTCTGTTTTCTTCACAGGAAATGTGAGCTTTTGTGGTCACATGCATTCACTTTCACGTCCACTTAAAACAAAGATTTAAAGAAGCGTTATTACTCCAAAGACATTTTCCAACTACCAGATTCCCACTAAGGTCAATTAATATTAGACTCTATGTACACAGTCATAATCCTTTCTGCATCAGCCCAGAAAAAGAGATATATACCATTTCAAGTATATTTTACCATATTTTGCTAGAACATTTAATCAAAACTACTGTTCATTAGGAGGGGAAAAAATGATGAGATTTTTCCTTTACATAGCCACATAGAACATGCTGGCATATAACAACTTGGTAAACACAACTTGTTTTGTTTTGATACTTACTTTGACAGCTTATAAAGAGCAGAGAATGCACTTATTTACTCTCACACGTTAGTTCAGACAGATATGTGATTGTCTTTCTATATAGTACTGATCTGTATCTACTAAGCTTCAGACAATACACAAATCTAGTCAGGCTTCATGTCAGTAGCTGGAAAATGCTACAGACCACTGCTGCAGTGTTACATCAATACTGATACAATAAAGTTATAAAGTCATATCAGTACAAATATATATTTTTTTCTGAAACTACACAGATTACAGTATACTCAAGAACTGAAATAAATTTTATTTCAGATTGCCTGAGTGAACTGCAGTGTCACAATCCTACCGGTCATGTATGCTGTTCTACAAATGTATTGAAATTGAAGTGGAAAAACTGTTTATACCACATCATAAAACTGTCATTCACTTTTCTCTTTTTGGCAGTCTTTTTTCCAAGAGAACACGACGTATCAAATAAGCAAGAAATTTGAAAGTATTCTCAGCGTGTCTTACAGTGGACCACATAGCACAGCCTAAGTCATACCTAAGTTAAATTCTATTAATTTCCTCACTTACTTATATGAGCAAATCACTCATAAGCATTAAAAGAAAGGGAAACTTTAAATGCAAGACTTGGGTCACCACTTCTGAAATGGCAGTGACACTTTCAAAACTAAATGAAATGTATATTCATCAAATAACAAAACAATGTCAAGCAACAGTACATAAAAGGAAAGGACAGGTTCACCCTTCCTCTGATTTCTGACATGCATAAAACCTCAGAGAAGAACCTGAATGGCTGAACTCTTCATAGAATCACTAATGAATCTACAAGAATCACTAATGAATCTACATCACAGTAACTAAGCTCTTGATAACTGATTTTCATTTTTCCTACTTCATGAAACAGAATTTACATTGGATTTCATGTTATTTAATTGGTACCCACAAAACCTTTCCACCCTTGCATTATTGCTGTGTTTTCCCAGTGCTGTCCCAAACTTCTAAGATTTACTGCTAGTAGAAGAACCCAGCTAGTAGAAGTCACATTGCTTTCAAAAAATCCAATGAAGAACTGCAAAAAGAACCCTACCCCACTATGAATTTGGTAGCCCAGTTTTATGCAAAATATATTTTATATGTCTGAATATCTAAGAGAGTGTTTTTCAGTGTCTGTTTTAGCCCAAGACGTCTCTAATCCATGTATGTATTTTAGGACATATGAGGGAGCACAGAAACAGGTATCCAGGTATAAATTACATTCCAAAATGTTATTTTGCTAGAGCTGTTCACATAATATACTTAATTAGAGGCAATATGAACATCACTAAAGTATATGTGGCTACTTGAACTCTGGCAGAAGTGAAGTGAATGGCTTTAGTCAGGGTTATTAAATGAAAACCACCCAAAATGCAGTATTTCCTGCATATTTTTAGAAACAAAAGAAGCCAATACAAATTATGGAGCTTTGTGATTCATGCACATTGGGTTTATGCAAACAAAATCAAAGATTAGCACTGCCAAAACTCACAAGGTCAACCTGCTACTTGCTACAGTTAAATCTCATGCAGGAAAAAGTAAAAAGAAAAAGGTGAAAGTAAACTTTCACCATTAAAATATTAAGTGTTTTAATGGATTCAATATAAATTATTTTGCAAGTCAATAAAGCTAAAATAAAATCTCTAAGCTGTTTAATAACATAAAGAAAACGTTTGTATATTTCTCCACCTTTTTACTACAAGAGTGGAAGGGCCTTTGGAAATCTAGTTACCATAGAGTCCACTTCTGTTCCAGTCTTAAGATGCAAAATAAAACATAATGGTATGGATTAAGACATTAGGACAGAGTGATCTTGGATATAGTCTCATTTGCATCATACTCAGTGAAACACCAGAAAATCATCATCACCATCACAATGATAATGTAGTACATGGGAATCAGGAGTTGCTGCTTCTGCTTTTGGTGTCAGACAAGGGATTTCACACGAAAAGATGACTGGGCTGAAACATATCCAATAGCTGTTAGCCTGTTTTAAGGGCTAAGGAATGCATTAAAATGTTTTGTTCATGAAATCCTTAAGGGCCTACTAAAAAAATACAGCTGGGAACACTATAAAGGTAATTTTTGTGCCGTTTTAATTATATTTTCGCTCCTATGAGTAGCAGAAATAATAACAATTTTTTCCCTTCTTAAATATATACCTGAAACCTATGATATTAGACGAGAAGATGTAGCACCTCTCTCATTGGTTCTGAGTAACATTAACGCCTGAATTTTAAAACAGTCTGGAGAAAAATACTTCGCTGGAAAAGGAGTAGGTCCAGGGAGGCAACTCACTGTGACTGTCAAATTCAGCCCCATGCAAAAGAACAGCAGAATTCCTGTGCATCTAGCTATGAAACAGCATAGTTAGCTACACTACAGCAAACATACGCACCTTTCCAGCCTTTAAAACCCCATGTTTTCAGCCACTGAGAACTCCTGCAGCTCTTAATTCATTAATTACATAATTAAGAAAGAAAAAATTGGACAAATCCATCTTTCTTTATCGGGGAAAATGGTCCCAGTGTTGTGCCCCATCAAGTAGGAATATTCAGAATACGAATGTCGGAGGAGTCTAAGATACTGGTCTTTTGCTACTGTAGTATTTATGACAAAATTACTCCACTTATCAAAGTGAATGTGAATCACTAGGTGATGCAGGAACATGGACTGTGTCACTATTTTACTTAAATACAAACATATTATTCTTGTTCATCAAGGTGTTTCCTGGGATGATATCTCATTTTGGGTTCTTTGCTATATCTGGGGTTTTTTTAAGTTCTTACCAGTAAAAGCATAGAGATGTGTTTAGTTGCCCTGAGAAAATACAACAATCTCCAAGGGATTAAAAAGTTTTAAATTATTTTAATATTTTTATCACAAGCCATTAATACTAGAAAGGTACAAAGACTGGAGATCTCAGGTTTGCCGTGCATGGATAGCGAGACCCACGTCTTGTCTGGGTCAAATGGACTTGAGGAAATGATGGAGCAGTGGTGGTAGCTCTCACATTCACATGTACCAAGTACAGATTCACCAGTTGTCCCAAATTCCTGTGGCAAGCTTTTTTTCTTTTTTCTTTTGTTTATCAGACAGTAGAGCTAAGCAGAGATCCATAGCATCCTGTACTTGAGGAGCAAGATTTCTACAGGAAACTAATATAAACCGTAAAAGATATTATGAAGAATTACATAGAATTTTTTTGTGGAGTAGATAGCAATCCTGGCAGTGAATAAGTTTAAGTGTCCTATTCTCTGTATAAACACAAAGCAAAACAGTCCCTACCCCAAACAGCTTACAGCAGAGGGCAAGTAAATACCATCAAGCAGACTCAGGTGAGTACAGAAACAGGTAACAGAAACCTTCAGGACACATTCTAAATATTTTAAGAATAGATGTCAGAATTCAGTGATCTCACTGCTTGCAATCACCCACATGTCAAAAGATACGGTAATAAAAATTAGCAGAATTTTCGCCTTTTTTTTAGGATGTGTTAAATTTCTGCTCCACTGCTGATTCAGGTCACCCCCTCAGACTGGCTGTATACTTCTGATAAAATTACTATTTTCATCATAATTCTTCTGATGGATTATCATTATTAGTGGAGAATGGTTGATGATCTCCACCACTCCTAACTGACAAATCTTGTTTTACATAACATGTCTGCATTTGAAAGCACATACAAATTATGTAAACCTATAAAATTAGTCTGAATTATGCGGCAGATGCTGAAAACTTAACTACTTCTCCTTGAAACAGAGAAAAGAGTGTTATAAAGGACTCTGCATAGTACTACAGGGACTAGCGGAAGTGCACTGGAGGACCAGTGACCATCCCAAAGATTCAAAGTTTGCCAAGAGATGACCCTTGCTACCTGGGCCTTAGAGGAAGGACCTTGTAGGAGAGGGCCTGTTTTGGCTTAACCAAAAAGATGTGTGATTCGGGGTTTGGTATTAGATGACAGGAACTCCCACAGTGCCAAATATAATTTTAGAAAAATCACTGTCCAGCCCAGTTTCCTGTAGGTATGTCTTAAGGCACAGATCTTTCTGTTTGCATTTTTTCTTTTTTCTATGACAGTCATAACTTCCTTTACCAAATCAGTGGAAGTTAAGTTCTTTATAGTTAAATGTAGTTTAGAATCGTCAGAGTGAAGGTCAAATAGCCTACCCTCAGCAGAAGTTACCAAGCCTCCACAGTATTTTTTCTAAGAACTTCATTCTCTAGTCACTTCCATGGTATGCCAGATTTTCAGTGAATCGATTTTGATGAGCAAAAGCGTAAAGATGGTAACTTCTTTCCATCAGAGTATGGCAGGAGAGAGAAGCATTTTTTAAATTGTGTTGTGCATCACTGTAACTATCAAGCTGCTTCTGACTTATTTATATTTTGTCTCTCTTTGCTTGTTAGCTTCCCCTCCATCTTTTTTATTTCAAAGAATAAGACAATCTTATTTATCCTTTTCTTCATTATTTGTTCAACAATTTTTCTTTCACTCCCTTTGAATCTTTACACCTTTTTTCTGTTTTAGTGTTTGCTATTTTCCTTTCTTGTATAAAGCTTTTGAGCCAGACAGCTATTTTAAGTAAAGTGCTAGTGTGACCAATATGAGAGATAACACAACTGAGTGGGAGCTACCCTTCAATTAATTTCATGTTTCCTTTTATTTAATTGACTATTGACAAACTCTTTCTCCCACCACTCTTACAAACACAATACAATTACTAGAATAGCCTACGTTTTATTACAATACTTCACAAAAATCTATACCAAAATATCTGGGTCCATTTGGACTTTGATTTGGACACTTAGTCAGGTTTTTTTGTCTTATTTATGTAAATGCTACCACAATTCAAAATGTTCTAAATGTTACAGCTGTATCAGTGAAACAGCAGGATTTCTGAGAACAAGGAGTGTATTTATAGAATTGAATACTTCAATTGAATCATAGAATCATAGAATCGTAGAATCATTAAGGTTGGAAAAGATCTCAGGGGTCATTAAGTCCAACTGTCAACCCAACACCACCTAACTCACTAAACCATGTCCCTGAGCACCACATCTACACGTTTCTTGAACACCTTCAGGGATGGTGGCTCCACCACTTCCCTGGGCAGCCTGTTCCAATGCCTGATCACTCTTTCAGTAAAGAAATTTTTTCTACTATCTAGCCAAAACCTCCCCTGGTGCAACTTGAAGCCATTTCCTCATGTCCTATCTCTTGCTACTTTAGAGAAGAGGCCAGCACCCACCTCACTGCGACCTCCTTTCAGGTATCTGTAGAGAGTGATAAGGTCTCCTCTCTAGACTAAACAACCGCAGTTCCCCCAGCGGCTCCTCATAAGACCAGTGCTCCAGACCCTTCATCAGCTTTGTTGCACTTCTCTGGACCTGCTTGAGCACCTCAATGTCATTCTTGAGGAGAGGGGCCCTGCATACTGCAAGTATGCTAAATTAGGATATCTATGTCATTAATGCTCAAATAGAAAGTACTTTAAAACACAAAACTAAAATCTATGCAATTGAGACAGGGGAGACAAACAAAATTTAAATGTGTTAGCAGCTGAACTTGCATTCTGCAGCTACCTCTTGTATGCCAGCTAGTTACAGAACACCATCCTCCAGATAGCTCTGCTCTTGTCTACTGCTAGTTCAACTTGCTTTTGATATGCTTATCGGCTGGCTAACCAGGACATCTACAGAGAGAGGATGCCCTACATATAGCATGTTTCAGGCATTGAAATAATTTACTAGCAGGAAGAAAAGAGTTTTGAGCCTTGCATGTACTGCATTATAACTCATAGCAAGTGGGAATATATTTTAATTTCTCTGTATCGCACCAGATACTCTGAAGATGATAACAGATAGGACAGCAGTCTTCATTTTCTTCCACCTAGTAATCATATTTCTACCTGGATACAGTCTTTGGGCTGCTCAGAGCCAAAGGCCATACTTAACAAATATTTCTAAAAATCACAAAACACAAACACATCACTCATATTAAAAACATTAGCAGGTACTATACATTAGACAAATTGATTTGATCTTTCGGAGACGGTTTAGTATCTAAAGTTTTGTATGCCACATATGAAGAAATAGTGCTGGCAGAATACTGAAAACCACTGAGAGCTCTCTTAGGAAATATTAGGAAAGAACAGGGCAACTAAATGAATACCCAGGGAAAACAGACACCATTAGATTGGATCCCTGCTGTATCCACCTTTGTGGATGACATTGACAATTTGGAAAACAGTTGGTTTCAGGTTTTTTGGTAACCAGAAGTTATATGGATTGTTGCTTAAATCTCTATTTTTGCACTGGAAACATCACTTCCAAGTTCAATAGAAATAACTATCTTCCTAGTATGCAACAAAATTGCTGTCTCAAACTGCATTATCTATTTAGAATCACAGTAAAATTGCTGAAAGGTGAAAAGAGTGCAGAAACAACCTGTAAACTGAGACTGAGGATTAATTGACACAATTTTCTTAATGTATTTTACACTTACACCTCATGTGATAATACAGTGCATCTGTTACACTTATTTCCTTGCAGAATAAAAGTCAGAGGGGATAAAAACCACACATATATAAATTAGAAGTGAGTTATATGGGTAAAAATAGCTACTGAGTTTTATTTCTTCAGTTTATTTATGTTTGACTTAAGATACTAAATATCATTTCATGATTGTTGAAAACTTCACTTTGACAAATTTTTTTAGGAATCTTAAGCTGAAACCTTTAGTCTAAAATGCTGAAATCATAATCAATCCTTCAAAACTTTATTTTGTTAATCCTTCTGAAGTGAGTCTCTGCTAAGGTATTTTTGAAAATGGTAGCTGGAGAGAGCTTGCAGTTGGAAAAGTCCCTTTCTGCCTGTTAGTTTCAAGTTCCTATAACAAATGAAAACTAGAACTCTTTAAACAACAATGTAAGAAGTTCACAATCCCCTCTGAAATGCTGGCTTCAAAGAAATTGGCAATTATCTAGAAGAATGTTTTTCCCATATCTTTTTAAAAATGTTTTATTTTATCATGTTATTTAGTAAGCCTATCGAGTAAATTATGTTACATCATCCCCCTGTCTCCTGTAATTCTAGGATAAGCAGCCACTTCATTTTGTACGAGGTCTCTTTTGGGTTTCAGAAATCAACTGCAGCAGGCTGATTGATTTGCACTCAAACATAATTGTTCTGAAAAGCTATGAAACCTTGACTCTCACAACATACAGACAAAAGCAGTTACCAAAAACCTGCATAGTTGACATAAGACAGCCCTGAACTTCAATATGCACAGTAAAAGAAGTATCGTTTTCCCTAAATGTAAACAGCTGGGATATATTTACCAGGGTCAGAAAACTTGGGTGCTAATCAATTTGGATTAATGATGTACAAATAATGAGTTGCACTTAAAACAACAGTGTTGTCAAAACATTGCTCTTTTAATCCCTCATAAATGATGAGGTTTATAAAAGTGGATTTTTGCAGATAATTGAAGATTATTTAAACATACATGGAAAGCAGATTTAGTGTGAATTTAGTGCTGCTAACATGAACTATATGTCTGTCATGAGCCTTTGTACCTCACCATTTCATAAATCTACAGCTAATTGTATATATATTTATATGTATTTTATATATTTTATACATTTTATACATTTATATGTATATATATCTTATATATGTTCAATAAAATGAAATTAATTAAAACTGTAATGTAACATTAAATGTTCTTCATCTGCTCTCCTCCTTCTACCTTCCCTTCCACTAACATATGCAGATCTTTTTCTCATAAAGAGCACCATAGACCATATTGTGACATTGTATTTTGTACTAGGAGAAAAAGCAGCTGACAGCTAGGCGCTGACATGCCTGAAAAGTTGTCTGCTGAGCACACCCAGCAGAATGACGCCATTCCTACTTAATTGATGTCAGCCAGAGCCATGGGTAGGAATAAATCAAAAGAAGAGAATGAGAAGTCTGTAATTAATGATGCCCAAAAAAACCATCAGTAAGAATCTTGGCACAGCAAAAGCAATAAGATGCTGAAGAATCAAAGGATAAACTACAAAGCTAGCTACAAGGTGACATACAGTGGCCATTTAGGTATACTAATTTCATATAACATTTCAGATTTTAGTAAACCAACACCCACAGGGCAAGCTCTCCTGCCTGCATTTCCTTACTGCTTCCCAACTCTGCCTTTGCCAAAAGTCTTATTAATAATTCTTTACTCTTGGCTTCCAACAGGTTCCTGATAATGTCAACAAAACTGACACAGACAAATCAACTTCCTAGATCTAATAAAATTAAAACAAAACAAAACATTATTCTTCCTGCAGCTATGAAATGAAGAGGCTGACCTTAAGCAGTAAAATAAATTCTTGGCATCTCTCCCTGTCAGCTTTGTGGACTGCCAACTGCAGTCCTCAGTTTGTTGCCTTCATTGCCAGATCAGCGTCATACAAATCTACTATATGCCAGCCAATAAAACCAGAATTTGTGCAAAGATAAACAGCCCTGTGTCAGCTTCTGAACAGCAATGACAAAATTGTGGGCAATATGAATGATTTGGCAGACTCAAGCCTTTTGTAATACAGCATACAAGAAAAAGATGTGTTATTACTGAAGTATTTTTGAATGTACAGAATGCCAGTACTACTTAGTGACCTGGCCAAAAATCTTCTCATTGTGAGTCTCAAATCAGATACAGTAATGCACAAGTAAGTAAACCAAAATAGTCTATTTCCTTCTTGCTGGGGGTTGTTTTTGTTTTCGTATTATTTTTAACCAGCAAGACATGTTGCTGCCTTCAAAAACACAAAGTTGGTTGCAACTTTATTTTGCAAGACTTTATTTTGAATCCCTAGGAAAAAAGTCTAAAGGATCTAGATCAGTGTAATAAGGTGAACAGCCACTACTATTTCAGACAACAGCTGTTATAACATCCTCTAGCAATAAAATTTGGATTAATTAACTGACTGGGAAAACTGTAGTTTCAATCCTTCCATTTCCATAATTTTGCTACATTTTGCATCTGCAGCTCTCACCATCAGGATACTTAGAGAGCAAGGGAAAAACCACACCTGTAATCCATATTCTCCATAGAATATTCTAAATAATTTATCATTATGAGGTGGTGGAGTTACACCCCATAAACTCTTTGAATCTACAAAAGTCTGCACATACCTTTGCTTGTGGGAGCATTTCCTGTGTTTGCATTTATATTCATAAATCCAGTCACTTGGGTCCACCATTACAAATCTGTAGGAACACTTCAGAAAAATACAGAAATACTCTCCGAAGTGAAAGTAAGTTGAACCTCCTTGATCATGTTTGCAATGTATTTTGATGCTCACTTTCTACAAATATTTAAACTAACAGACTTTCTGGCAAATGCAACAAATTTAGATGAACACTTTTTAATAGTCTCCACACGCTGCACTGGGTGCAAACCATCATCTCCTTTTTCTTCCAGATATCCAAAACCTGAGCAGTACCTAGTCTGATTGCCCATTATTGCCTCCTAGCATTTGGAACACTTACTTAGATTTTATTGCATCCCTTGTGCTTAATGGTCATTCTTCAGTTCCTCTCAGTAGAACCATCACAAGCAGTTGCTTCCTCGAAGGAGGAGGGGAAACACAATCTTGCAGCAGTAGTAGAGCAGCTGATTTCCTGCAAGGAGAGGAGACAGAGCAGTAGGAAATGTTGGGATGGCCAATGAGGAGCCTGTGGGAAACTTTTGGAAGCTTCTTGAGTTTTCTCTCCTTTTAAGCTCTTTTTTCCCCCTTGGGCTCCTATTTTTTCACCTCGCTAATAAGACAACTTCTTACCTTCCTTCTCCAGGTACAAATGAGGATTTTGCCATTGTCCTCACACTTACGCAGCTTCAGTGATGTTTGTGTTGCAATATTTTTAAGTTATAAAGTCTTCTTTAACCTAGCATAACTGGATCTGCATTAGGATATCTGCACTGATCTAACCCACTGTTATAGCAAGACTGCCCCTTTCTTTTTCAGGCAGGCAGGAAAGCCACAAAAAATGCAGTTATAAAATACCCTTCCTGGAATGTGTGAGATTTTGAATGTTATGTCCACAAAGATGTTGTATAGAATTTATTTATATATTTTTACCTTCTCTACTTGGGGTGAATTTATTAAGCAGCTAAATAAGCTTCTTACAAGGAATGATATATCAATTATATAATATTAGAGGACATATGGGTAGGGTCGTAAAGCACTCAAAGAACATATGAATCCTTAAGCACCTCAGAGTTGTCTGAGATAGTTGAATAACAGATTACCAGCCTCTTCACATTGATGTTGCTCTCAGACCTTGTTGAAAAGCAACATCAAAAAGTGCCTTCTCCAGCAAAGTAAAACTGAGGTTGTTCACCCCAAATTCAAAAATCACAACAGGTTTGTTTGGTATAGCAGCAAAGTCCTGTAAGTGGACAAAGGGTGACTGTGCTAAAATAAAGCAGAAGCTTCTCTCAAATTCTGCTCTTAGTTAGTTAGGTTACCTATTCCAACTGAAGCTCTCTAAAGCTGACAAATTTTCTACTTTTTACCAGAATTTATTTGTAGTGTGCAGAACATTTTTTTCCAATATATTTAGTGAAGTTATTTTTGCAAAGTCATGTAGTTTAAGTAGCCTGTTTGTTTTTAATTTGAATGATAAGGTGCTTGTTGGCAATATTTGTTTTTTAAAGTCATAAACTCTATTCACATGATTTTTGTTCTATCAGGTTTTCAATGCATCCAAAATTTCTACTAGACAATTTGGAAGTTCTTTTTCAGTGCCTAGGTGATCCTTTGGAAGATTCGGGGAGTGGCATCCTGCTGCCAGTATCTGCTCTTAGTCTTCTAACCACTTCAAAAATAACTACTTTGTTCCCAGCCCATGCATGATCCAATTTCACGGGTATAGAAGAAGGATACAGCACCTCGGAACACAGGGAAAGATGAGTTACACTATGCTTTCAGTGATAAGTACCCACACTCTCCCCTCCTCGCCTTGAGTGCTTCTCACTCTGGTTGCAGCTCAGCCATCTACAGCTCCTCATTTCTGTGCCCTGCTCTCCAATGAGCTCTTACCCTGCATAAAGTTATAAATACTTTTCCTCAGATTTCAGTATTACATATAAATATTCAGTCAACTAGCAAGTTGAAAGAGCAGCTCCACTTATCTAAGGCAATTTCTTTTGTCTTTTGGTGAGGTTGCCACAAGTCATTTCTCTTGATTTGAATTGGTTTGATTCCTCTCACTTCTTAACTTCTGAATCTCTTCCTGCTGCCCAAAGAAACTGACAGGGTACAGATCCCAAATATGCAGTCATGCTGTTCTTTCTCCCAATTGGCCAAGGATATCTTGGATCTGTTCCTGAGTCAATGTCTGGTGGTCTGCTGGACATTTTCACCTGTGTCTTTAACCACAACACAGGCTTTGTGTATATCATAAATGGAGATTCTTTAAAAAAAAATTGTGATCCTCTAGATATTAAGCTCAAGTATCTCCTCTTCCCTTATTTTTCCCTTTCCTTAAGCTCTTGCCTCACCTGCTCTACTCTTTTCACCCTCTGAGTCAGGAAGGACAGCTTTTGAGGGGATACATTAGCACAGCATTTTTCTGGCAAAATCAGCAGCTGCATCTCCAGTTATTCAAAAATCTCTTTTTTTTCTTAATAAGCCATTTTTCATGACAGCAACATAACCAGAAGGTCAAATCCTGTGATGTTAAAAAACACGGTCATGTTCCGTAGCATAAAACTTAAATAATCTTATATACTCACAAGTGAAGTACGGCGGGAACTTGGTTCTACAGAGTGTTTTGTCTTCACTTTACTTGGGTTTAAAATTTACACCAGTGTGGGACTGCTGAGATTTTCTGAAAATTAACACATGAAATATATAGGCAATCAAAGATATAATTGTGTCTCAAACACTTCCAAAAATGGTGCTATGCAGAACAAGAGCTTTCCCTTTCCAATAGAGAGCCAGATCACAAGTGCATTACGGTTTCTCAGCTGGGGTATGTCTACATAACAAATTGCGGTGCCAGGCAAGGTTACTCATGTGAGCTCGAAGGATGCTAGCTGGAAGCTGGTAGCAGGCTGGCTGCATTACCTGGGGTTTGCAGGGGCTAACAAGCTGCTCCCAGGGGCAGCTTCTACACACCAAGGCAGCGCACTGCACTAACACAAGGCTGCAGCTTTCAGACACCCAGTGAGTTCATTCAGGATACTGTTTTGGGGCACTGCACTTCACTACGTTGACATACCTAAGTGGCTCTGCTGTTTGGTCTCCTTATGCTTTGGAGAGAAAATAAAACATGAAAGGCAGACATCCAACATACAGTGAACTATAATGTGCCAGTCGCTTGGTTGACCAACCCAGTCCCACACTCCAGTCCACCTGCACCGTGTGATGGAGGCACAATTAAAAGGACACAAGTGCACCAGCTGCCAAAGCACTACCAGCGTTTCACACTTGCAGCACACTGTAAAAATGTGGTTATATGGTGGTTATATGCATTTGTACAAACACAATAATCCAGTGATTAAAAAATCATGCTCTAACCTTTTCTGTCTTTCTTTTCTTCACAGAGAAGCAATTTGATTACAAACATTAATTAAGCATGTACACATGTTCAAACATATTGAAGGCATTACAATCCTATGCTATGGCACAAAGGAAAAATGAGGTAATACAGGCTCAGTCTTCCTTGTACTTACATAAGTAGTGCTGACACATTAATCCTTTCATTCAGAGATGACTGAAAAAAATTTTAGGGACCTATCCACCCAACAGAAAAAGCAATAGAAAAGGAGAGACTAAAAGGTAAAACACACTTGACAGACAGGAAGCATTCATCAATGTTTCAGCTATGACACAGCTATTCTGCTATATTACATTATATTTTTAAGACTCTGAAGAGTCATTTGAATTTAGAATACCTTAATTTGAAAATAAAATTGGCATATTTTACTTAATTTTTGTTCTTTGTTAAATGAGTATTTTTTCTTACAGGAGATACAAACTTTTAATCCATAATTTACAGCTGAAATACACATAGAAAGAAAAACAAATATAACTTTATAAGTCACCAGCAGTATACTGCACGGACCGCTTTTACTTATCCTGACTCACATAGATAGGTATCTTCTCCCTGCAGCAAATTATTTAAAATCTCACATTTGGAGATAATCCCTCATTGTACAATGGGAAAATAAATGAAGCATGGATTAAGAATATATAGAAAAGTCATTATTCATATATACCTGCACCTCAAGACTATTTCTTGTTTCAGTGCAGAACACCAAACCATAAATTTTCACTGGAAGAAGTCATGAACCTAAACCTATGTGAAACTTGACTGAAATCTGGCTTGAATTTGGAATAAACCAAGTGAGTTTACTTTTCCTACTTCTATAGGCATTTCAGAGATCTGGAGTTCTTATCTAACTTTTCTGATGGTGTGAAGCTGTGTCATTCATAAACAACTAGGACCATGATACGGTTCAGATAAAGGTCTTACTGAGGTACACTTCTGATCGTTGCTAAATATAAGTGTTTTATGATAAAAACAAACTTTCTCATGCAAAGTGTTTGGGACTCCTAGCTGCCATATTTTGGCAGTGCTCAGAAAGCAGCAAGCATGCCTTCCCATAATATTATCTTCCCCATTTTATTTGCATTACAGTCATGTCTATAAGTGCTTCCTGGAAGCTGCTGTAGTCTAAATAAAGATCTAGGGTTTCACCTTTGTTATTTCTGCTGCTAACGCATCAAATTAAAAACAAAATCAAATATACTTAAAGAAATTACTTGAAATGTAGCAAACAATGACAGCATCAAGTTACTTTTCACAAAGATGCATTTCATTTTTTAAACAGAGGCAGACCAAAAGCAAAACATTACATGAGAATAATTCGGTGCCAACTGGGGAGAAGAGTGCTGTAAATCACAACCAGGTATTCTCTTGCATAGCACTGTCTCTAGTTCTGATGTGTCAATGTGGAGAGACCCGCACTGGAGTCCAGAGGCACTTTGCTACCTCACTCTACTAGACGCTTGCTGGGAAGATTCCCATTGATGCTAAAGCCCATGACAGGAGGAAATTCTACAGAAGATGTTGTGAAATACAGCCCTGTATCCCTGTATGTTGAGTTTCCCTGCTGTCTTACAGTATTATTTTTAGACATGCATGTACATACATATCATAATACATAGTACTTTTGCTCCTCAGCACAAGCTATAAAACCTATGGAAGAGGTAACAAAATTCTGTGAATTATAGTTAATTTACAGATGTGTGTGATTCCTTTTAACAGTGAAGATGAAAAGAAGTATCAAGGACACCATTATCCTCTTTGTAATGATAACGAAATCTTCAACTACAGAAAAATTCCACAGTTTAACCTTCCATGTGGAAGGGGTTCCATTAGAAGAATAAGCTAATAGCATCTGATTCACATCTGAATGAGTCATTCAATTATGCCAGGAGCATCAAGGAAACAGAATGGGCTGGGACTCGAGGATAGTCTTGGCCATTCAATACGCTCTAAAAACATCTAAAAATCAGTCACTTAAGAACTGTAAACAGAGAGGAGAGATTCATTATAGTGTTCAGAAGAGCATAGCACCTTTATACGCAGCTATGAAGAATCAGTCCATGCTCTGATTTCTGAATTAGAAATGGCAACATTCCTTTCAATTACAAGCGAAGAGGAGGGAGGGGAACGAACTTTGTTCTTTATGCCCTTCATCACATAATATGCTTTTTAGCGGTGCTTTATTGGTGTTTTAAATTTTCACAGTCAACACACACACAAACAAAACAAAAAGGAAAAGATCATAAAGCGATGCAATTGAATGAAATACTTGCCTGTAAGAAAGCACAGATCTTTTATAACTAAGAGCCTAGACCTGTAGGTCACATAGAAGCACAGCTCATATTAAAGCAAACGAGTGCACTGCCACTGTAAGAAACAAAGAACTGGAATGTAAAAAGGGGGAAAAAAAACCCACTTCTGTGCCATTTGGAATGCACAGAGAAAAATCCTACATACTACTTGAAGGTCACAGAGTGGTATGGGCAAATTCAAGATCCTGCAGCTGAACACCAAAGAGACAAAAAGATTTGTTCAAATTTTGCATCAAACACCCATCCAGTTCGGATTTCCATCCCTCCAGCTACTCAGAGCATGGGTAACAGCACCTGAATAATCACCACGCTCCTAACCTGGCAGCAAGGAAAGGGCAAAATCCCTGTGACTGACATTTAGCCATGTCAGGGAGACTAATTTGATCACCAAATGTACGTTATCCATGAGGAAAAGGAACAAAAGCAAAAATCTGATTCTGGCTGCAAATGACATGTTCTTGCATTTAGCACTTCAGTTTAGAAATCTTTGCATCTACCATTTTATAAAGAAAGAGCAACTGTATCAGTTATGGTAATCTCATTCTACCACTTTAAGTGAAACGTTGTTTGTGTGGATTCTTGTAGCTCTGCACACTTGTATGCAAATAAATTGAAGAAAAGCATGAGTGCCTGCCAAACCAAAAAGGAAATAATCATTCAGGGAATTAAATGTTTGGGTTTTTTTCAAACTTCTAAGAAACGATTACAAGGAAGAAAAAGTAAAACCCAAAACTACAAGAAAGCACTTAGCGGTAACAGAGGCTCCTTGGGACCTGGATCATGTTAAAGGATCTGTTCAAGTGTATCCAACCTTACTGTATTATTGTAAATTCATAGATGTCTAAGGCTAGTAGGGATCATCCATTTTCATCTACGACAGTCTGTAAAGAATTTCTCCCAATGAGGCCTGAATAAAACCTGATATTTAATGAAGCAGGAGAACATCTTTTAGGACACAGCTTATTTTCACACAAAAAATTTGGTCCTTCTTACTCTTGGGAAAGCTGTGCCAGCTGAGAATCCTCTTGTGCGTATTTTAAGTATATTTGTCATAGGACTAGCAGGAGTAATTCTGGACCTTGCAGAGCATCCGAAGAGAAAGAAGCAGTTTAGATGGAATTTCAGCAGTTGTCAGGGTCTCTTCACTGGCACAAATTTTATCCTGTGCCAGTGCATATTCATATTGAAAGCAGAAATCCACAGGGAAGTCAGCAGAGGTTTTCACTTGTCATTGAAGGGTCTTATTTATGTCCAAGGGCAAGAAAACAAAACAGAACAAAAAATCATAGAATCACATAATGGTTTGGGTTGGAAGGGACCTTAAAGATCATTGAGTTCCAAGCCCCCTGCCATGGGCAGGAACACCCTCCACTAGACCAGGTTGCTCAAAGCCTCATCCAGCCTGGCTTTGAACACCTCCAGGGATGGGGCATCCACAGCTTCTCTGGGCAACCTGTTCCAGTGTCTCACCACCCCCACAGTGAAAAATTTCTTCCTAATATCTAATCTAAATCTGCCCTCTTTCAGTTTATAATTGTTACACCTTGTCCTGTCACTACACTCCCTGATAAACAGTCTTTCCCCATCTCTCCTGTAGGCCCCCTTCAGGTACTGGAAGGCTGCTATCGGGTCTCCTCAGAGCCTTCTCTTCTCCAGTCTGCACAACCTCAACTCTCTCAGCCTGTCCTCACAGGCGACGTGCTCCAGCCCTCTAACCACCCTTGTGGCTCTCCTCTGGACTCTCTCTGACAGGTCCATGTCTTTTTTATGTTGGGGGCCCCACATCTAAACACAGTTCAGGTGGAGTCTCACAGGAGCAGAGCAGAGGGGGAGAATCACCTCCCTCGAAGTGTGCTGGTCACACTTCTTTTGGTGTAGCACAGGACATGGTTGGCTTTCTGGGCTGCAAGTGCACATTGCCGGTTCATGTTGAGCTTCTCATCAACCAACACCCCCAAGTCCTTTTCCTCAGAGCTGCTCTCTATCCACTCTCTGCCCAGCCTGTGTTTGTGCTTGGGATCGCCTTGACCCACATGCAGGACCTTGCACTTGGCCTTGTTAAATTTTGTGAGGTTTGCATGGACGCATGTCTCAAGCCCCTCAGTTGCCGAGATCAGCTGCTTCGGAGCCGACCCAGCTCCGACAGATCGACTGATCTCAAGGCACACATGGTTTTTTTGGGAGATTCCTTTGCCAGGAAAACCAGAAGTCAGCGACATAAACAACTCCCATCGCCAGCTCTCCCAAGAGGCTGACATGGCACAGGAGTTGCCGGGGCAACCGTGGTCACCACCCCTCCCTCAGTCCTTAAATTTTTGCTGGGAGGGTGGAGAGCTAGCTCCCCTAGCACAGCGAGTACGCAGAGCAGGGGCACCACCTGTGGCTCGTGTGGTGGCACAGTGAAGTTTTGCCGGGTGCAGAAGCCTCACAAGGTGGCCCTAGGAGCCCAGCGAGCAGACAGGGTTCCTCTGAGGAGGAGGGAAGAACAAAGACCAGGTGCTGCAGCGGTGGGTGTGGGAGGTTGTGCAGCAGGGCACAGGAACTCTGCCCCTCCTCGCTTTTGAGTCCTACCTGTCTCTGTGACCACTGTTTTTGTCATGGTCTCCACCAGGCAGAGAGCTTGCTCCAGAAAGACTGTGGTGACCCAAACGGAGGGCCTGTTCTGAACTGTGGCTACACAGGTCTCTGGCTGCAGGGAGTGCCAGAGCTGCTGCTGCCAGGGGAGGGCGGCAGACATTCCACTTGTGTGAGGTGCAAGACGGTGGAAGATCTGCTCACCATGGTGGCCGAGCTGAAAGATGAGGTGGAGAGACTGAGGGCCATCAGGGACTGTGAGCGGGAGATCGACTGGTGGAGTAACTCCCTGGCGTGCCAGAGGGAAAGGCGCCAGGGAGATACCCCACAGTTGGGGGCGGACCCCCTGCCCTGTCGGGCAGAGGAGGGGGAGCTGAGGGATGGGGAGGGTTGGGAGAGGGTCCCTGCTCGGCGTCATGGGCAAACCCCTCTCTGCCTGCCCCGTGTCCCCAGGTTGCCCTGAGCAATAGGTTTGAAGCATTGGACGTTGAAGGGGAGGTAAGTGGGGAGGCGCAGGAAGGTTCCCCTGAGAGGTTTCCAAGGGCGAGGCAGTCGACTCTGCGCATTCAGACTGCCTCTCCTGCCTCTGCCAGGAAAGAAAGAAGGGTGCTTGTGGTAGGCGACTCCCTTCTCAGAGGACCGGAGGGGCCCATTTGCAGACCGGACCCGAGCCGTAGGGAAGTGTGCTGCCTCCCTGGGGCCCGGGTCAGGGATATAACTAGAAAACTCCCGGAGCTGGTTCACCCCGCTGATTACTACCCGTTACTCATAGTTCAGGTAGGCAGTGATGAAATCGCTCAGAGGAGCCTGAGAACTATGAAAAGAGATTTCAGGGGTTTAGGGCGGATAGTTCAAGGAGCGGGTGCGCAAGTGGTGTTCTGCTCTATACCTTCTGGGGAGGTGCAGGATATAGGGTGGGCCAGGAAAACACAAGTCATGAATAATTGGCTGAGGGGTTGGTGTCGAGACAGGAACTTTGGGTTCTTTGACCATGGGGCGGTTTACTCAGCTCCTGGCCTGTTGTTGAGGGATGGAACTCATCTGTCCCGTAGGGGGAAATGTATCCTAGCACAGGAGCTAGCAGGGCTCATGGAGAGAGCTTTAAACTAGATTCGAAGGGGGATGGGGCTGTAACTGGGCTTGCACCAGTGGGGCATCACTCTAGTGTTGATAAAGACCGGGGATCCTCCCACCCTCATAGGGTGAAACCAGCGCGCTCAGCTCGCTCCCTGAAATGCCTGTACACAAATGCGTGCAGCATGGGGAATAAGCAGGAGCAGTTAGAAATCTGTGTTGGGTCAGGAGATTATGACCTGGTGGCAACTACAGAGACATGGTGGGACAGCTCACACGACTGGAATGTAGTTATGGGTGGCTGTACCCTTTTCAGGAAAGACAGGCCAGCAAGTCGAGGTAGGGGAGTTGCTCTTTACGTGAGAGAGCAACTACAATGTATTGAGTACTGTCCAGGGGTGGGTGACGAGCGAGTTGAGAGTTTGTGGGTGAGAATTAAGGGACAGGCTGGCATGGGTGATGCTGTCGTGGGTGTCTATTACAGGCCACCGGATCAGGACGAGGAAGTCAACGAGGCCTTCTAGAGGCAGCTGGTAGCAGCCTCACAATTACAGGCCCTGGTTATTGGGGGGAATTTTAACTACCCTGATATTTGCTGGAAGGCCTACTCAGCCGGCCATCTGCAGTCCAGGAGGCTTCTCCAGTGCATTGATGGTAACTTCCTGATGTAAATGGTGGACAAGCCGACTAGGAGAGGAGCGCTGCTAGATCTTATTCTCACGAATAAGGAGGGTCTAGTTGAAGCGGTGAAGGCTGAGGGCAGCCTTGGCTGCAGTGACCATGAGGTGGTGGAGTTCAGGATCTCATGTGGCCGTAATAGAATCCTGAGCAGAATAGCAAACGCTGGACTTCAGTAGGGCCAACTTTGGCCTTTTCAAGCAATTGCTAGGGGAAATCCCGTGGGACAGGGTACTTGAAGGTAAGGGGGCCCAAGATAGTTGGTTAGCATTCAAAGAGTGCTTCTTCCAAGCTCAAGATCGGAGCATCCCAACTGATAGGAAGTCAAGGAAGGGTGCCAGGAGATGTGCATGGTTAAACAGGGATCTGCTGGGCAAACTCAAGTGCAAGAGGAGAGTCTACATATAATGGAAGGAGGGGCTGGACACTTGGGAGTAATATAAGAATGTTGTCAGAGAGTGTAGGGAGGTAGCTGGGAAAGCTAAGGCCTCCTTAGAATTAAACCTTGCTAGAGGGGTCAAGGATAATATAAAGGTCTTCTTCAAATACACTGCAGGTAAGGCTAACACCAGAGGCAATGTAGGCCCACTGATCAATGAGGTGGGTGCTCTGGTGACAGAAGATACAGAAAAGGCAGAGTTACTGAATGTCTTCTTTGTCTCTGTCTATACTGTCGGAGGCTATCCTGAGGAGCCCATACCCCTGAAGCCCCAGAGGAAGTCAGGACAAAGGAGGAGTTGCTGTGGTAGATAAAGACTGGGTTAAGGACCGGTTAAGTATCCTAGACATCCATAAATCCATGGGTCCTGATGGGATGCACCCGCGGGTGCTGAGGAAGATGGCGGAAGTCATTGCTAGACCACTCTCCATCATCTTTGACAAGTCGTGGGAAACAGGGGAGGTGCCTGAGGACTGGAGGAAAGCAAATATCACACCAGTCTTCAAAAAGGACAAGAAGGAGGACTCGGGTAACTATAGACCAGTCAGCCTCACCTCCATCCCTGGAAAGGTGATGGAACAACTTATTCTTGATGTTGAATAGGCATGTCAGGGATAAGAGGGTCACTAGAGGCAGTCAACATGGCTTCACCAAGGGGTGTTTGACCAACCTGATAGCCTTTTATGAGGACATCCCAGGTGGATAGATGATGGTAAAGCAGTAGATGTGGTCTATCTCAATTTCAGAAAAGCATTTGACACCGTCTCCCACAGTATCCTCACGGCTAAACCGAGGAAGTGCGATCTGGATGATCGGGTAGTGAGATGGAATGTGAACTGGCTGGAGAAAAGAAGCCAGAGAGTTGTGGTGAATGGGATGGAGTCTAGTTGGAGGCCTGTATCTAGTGGAGTCCCCCAGGGTTCGGTATTGGGACCAGTGCTGTTCAATATATTCATCAGTGACTTGGATGAGGGAATAGAGTGCACCCTCAGCAAGTTTGCTGATGATATGAAACTGGGAGGAGTGGCTGACAGGCCAGAAGGCTGTGCTTCCATTCAGCAAGACCTAGACAGGCTGGAGATTTGGGCGGGGAAAAATTTAATGCAACTTAACAAGGGCAAGTGTAGAGTCTTCCATCTGGAAAATAATAACTCCAGGTACCAGTATAAGTTGGGTACTGACCTGTTGGAGAGTAGTGTAGGGGAGAGGGACCTGGGGGTCCTGGTGGACAGCAGGATGACCATGAGCCAGCACTGTGCCCTCGTGGCCAAGAAGGTCAATGGCATCCTGGGGTGTATCAGAAGGGGTGTGGTCAGTAGGTCAAGAGAGGTTCTTCTCCCCCTCTACTCTGCCCTGGTAAGACCTCATCTGGAATATTGTGTCCCATTCTGGGCTCCTCAGTTCAAGAGGGACAGGGAAGTGCTGGAGAGAGTCCAGCGCAGAGCCACAAAGATTATTAAGGGAATGGAGCATCTCCCTTATGAGGAAAAGCTGAGGGAGCTTGGAAAAGAGGACCTAATTATATATTATAAATATGTGAAGGGTGAGTGTCAGGAGGATGGAGCCAGGCTCTTCTCTGTGACATCCAGTGATAGGACAAGAGGCAATGGGTTCAAGCTGGAACATAGGAGGTTCCACTTGAATATGAGAAAAAACTTCTTTACAGTGAGGGTGACAGAGCACTGGAACAGGCTGCCTAGAGAGGCTGTGGAGTCTCCTTCTCTGGAGACATTCAAAGCCCGCCTGGATGCGTTTCTGTGTAATCTGATCTAGGTGCTCCTGCCCTGGCAGGGGGATTGGACTAGATGATCTTTTGAGGTTCCTTCCAATCTCTAACATTCTGCGATTCTGTGATTCTGTGATTCTGTGATGGCATCCCTTCCCTCCATGTCCACCACACCACACAGCTTCATGTCATCAGCTAACTTGCTGAGGGTGCACTTGATGAGTGCAAGAAATGTTCAACATTAAACAACAGAAACAATTAACGCCCAACCTCATGGAAAGGAAGAACCAACAAATGGAGAAACATCATGCAATGTGAGCAGCCCAGCAGAGATTGTAACACAGTTTGGTGCTTTTGTAGAAATATTCATCATAGAATGGTTTGGGTTGGAAGAGGCCATGAAGATCGCAAAGTTCCAAACCCCATTCCATGGCGAGGGACACCTCCCACTAGACCAGGTTGCTCAAAGCCTCATCCAGCCTGGCCTTGAACACCCCCAGGGGTGGGGCATCCACAGCTCCTCTGGGCAACCAGTCCCAGTGCCTCACCACCCTCACAGTAAAAAAGCTTTTCTTAGCAGCAGAGCAGAGAGGGGATTATGACACTAGCTGCTGGGCACACTTGTGTGTTGCACATATGTGTATCAAATGACTTTATTGCAATAACAAAAATCATCAGTGAACTAACACCCAGAGATGTGGGAAGTTTTATTTAGCTTGGACAAAAAACAAGCCTCAACACTTTCTTTATTTCGACACTGAATCTCTCCTTTCTTGGCAACAGGGCCTTCCTTAGCCTCCTTTAATGCAGGGAATAGTCATCATGGATTAATCAAAGCTATGATTCAGCTAGAGAAATTAAAAAGCGCAGTATAAGAGCCACAAGACAGCTCAGAGTAGACTGATGAAGTAGCCAATAGACAAGAGCTGAAGTTTGCTCATAAGCAGGGATACAATAAACAAAAATCAAATCTGCTGAGTCCTGCTTTCCTCCTGGCCATGCAGAGAAGCAGTAACAAGTATGACTCAGGCAATAGGGTACAATAATCTCTCTGAGGGGTTGCATAACAATTGTTTCAGGAATTTGCATTTTACTTCAAAACCCCACACAGGGGTCTACCTCACGTTGACAGTCTGACTTTCTGTTCAAAGGAAGTATTTCACCTGGGAATACCAACCCCTATGTGAATAGTTTCTGTCTACATGTATTATAGGCCAAATTTCTGTCTCCTGTCTGAGAACAGATGTTCTCTTGCTGTGACTAGAGGCAAAAATGAGAGAGAAAAAAGTAAGGAAAAAGTGACAAGAAACCACAATAATTTTCCCCTAAATTGTGAAGGTTGTTCTTTCACCTTTGCAAATAGGCTGCATTTTGGTTAGCCTACTGTTACTACTTTGTGTTCTGCATATATCACACCAGGATTTTAAATACACGGTACTGTGTTTTTGAAATATTTTGAATTACATTAATATTTTCACTGAAAAGCGTGTCTAAAAACTGAACTACCACTAAGCTAACCTTCTGAAGCCCAGCATAGAAAGAGTTCGAAAAAGCATTTATTCTGAAAGTAAAAGAAAAAAAATCGAAAAATGAATTATCAGAACCTAAGTCCAAAATTATTCTGCTCTATTTTATCATGTATTTAATTACTGGTTCTTCCTTTCTGTCAATGTTGCCTAAAAGTTTTTCACTGGTTAGTTCTAGAAAAGACCCATTATAATTTCCCGACACAAAAACACATAAAGACTATACCCAGTTTGGAGCTAGTGAAACTTCGAATATAAGAACACAAATGCTCACAGACTCTTAAAGCTCTTAATATTAGACTAAAAGTAAGTTTAATAAAGAGAAATTGCAAGCAGGTAAAATATCACTTCTCTTTCTCATTAGGGTGTAGTGCAAGTTAATTCCTATGCAGAAAGTGCTTTGAGATCTTTGCATTACTTTGGTTAAAAGCAAACTAGTACTATTAAGTGTTATTAAAATAAATTGGAGGCAGAGAATGTAATAATTTTTTCCCTGCAGGTTAAATCTGAGAACTGGTCTCTGTTGCGTTCTAGCTCAGGTTTAACCTTTAGAGCACTGACATCATATGTATCTCATTTACACTGCAGAGATAAGGCTCCCCTGGGCCTTCCAACCTCCCAAACATGGCTTAAACAGTTAGTTGACATACTGTAATTGTAAAGGAAATTTGTAAGGTAATTCTGGATTACAAAAGGAAGCAAATAATAATTTCATCTTTAAATTTGTTTTGTTTTAAGGATACACAATTGTAAATACTCAACCATGTGAACCAAGTGCAAATCTCTTAATTTTGAAGCCCATAATTTTATATTATGATCCTCAAATCTGTGTCTAAGCATAAAGAAATTCCAAGACTTGGAAGGTTTTGCTAAAAAGGAATAAATAGAAGGAGCAGAACTATCAGTTTTCCCTCTGATTCTTGCTGTTAATTTTAATGCTTTAAGATGCTAACCAAAGCTATTTAAATGCCAGCCTTGGAGACCAAGGTCCTTTGTTTAATCACAAAACAAGCATATCACAAAGCAGCATCAGCACATACTTGCTACATCTTCAGTAGGGCCCACATGCAGAGGCCTGACAGGATTGTTCTGTTCATGAATTTGCTGTTTCAAAAATCAGGCTGTACCTGGACACAGGTAAACATATAAATTTAAGTCACATTCAGAACCTTGATGTCCAACCGGATTGTGAGTTTCCAGGACTTAGACTTACAAAGCAATAGTCATAAAGCCTGCTTAGAAAGGTATTAATTAGGAATGGGAGTAGAAAAGAGAATGTAGCTGAGAAGAGCAAAGGCAAAAATGATAGACACTTCGGCTATTAACTCTGACACTTTTTAGTTTTGATTAAGTTGTCAAAAATGGAGAGTTTAGTTTATAAAATTCTTGCTATAGACATATAAAAATTTTAAAGTTTTAAAAATAAATAAGGTGGCCAATAAAAGAAAATTTGTGTTGTATTATTCTCATAAGTTTATTTAGAAAGGTACCTTGGCATAGGCAAAACTGTGTATCCTCTTCTGAACATCTGTGAACTGTTGAGTTTAACTGGGCAACAGGTGGTGCTGATTGTGGATTTTGTTCCCGTATATCATTACAGTTTCCCCTTTGCTCTTTTCTGATTCAGTGTGGCTGATGTGTGCTGCTTAAAGACCCTGGCAGAAATACTTAAAGATAGTCAAAGAAAATAATTGAATTTTTTTCTGTGTACATCTGTGTACTGTTGAGCTTACTCAGACTACAGCAGATTTGTGATGTACATGGGTGGTGGTCTGGGGATATCACACATTGGCTGGCAGTCCTCACAGTATTTTTCATTCTCCATCTAGGAACTAGAAGTTAGGCGAAGCTAAAAGGCTCAAAAAAAGCACCCATAAAAACCTTGTCATTTTGCAGTGGAATATATTCCTTGCTTCTCACGTCAAAAAAATTATGAAGTAACCACGTATATCCTACTGTATTATCTTGCTAAGCTTTCTCAGGGAAAAGCTGCTGATCCCAAGAGCCAAAGTACCGTCTTTTGCAATGTTTAGGAGAATTAGAAGTTGAGAGATAAGATATTTTGAGTGCTGACCTTGCCAAAAAGGAGAGAAACTCAAAGTGCACAATGCAGGAGAGTAAATGGCAGGTGGAAAATTAGGTTTTCTGGAAAAGAGGAATGAAATAAAGTGAAGGAAAAAGCCCTGTGCAGTGAAATTATCAGCCAGATGCCTATTGCGAAATAAGTACATAATTCTGAGAAAGTCTGAAATTGATAACAGAAGAAAACCACTAAAAATAAAAGTTACTTGCTAATGACTTGCTGGAGATAGAACTAGACCCAAGACTACACCCTTTTGAAAATAGAAATTCCTAACTATTCTCCTGATATGCAATTTCTTCTTCAGAGAGAAAATAGGATTAAAATTAGCCTGGCGGGTAGTGCTGTTGGAAAAATCCCAAGTTGTCAGATACAGTGCTTTGAAACAGCTGTTAAGTGAGCACTCACTTTAGTTTGCGCACATAGCAAGTTTAGATATAGGTCCATGAAACTGATTTTAGTACTTGAGATATTCGATTGATATTTATGAACTAGATAACTTTAAATTTGTGTAACACTACAATGTATTATGAACATAATATGATATACATTGATAATATCACCATACAATTTACATTAATATACCATATAACCACACAAAAGCACTAAATATTTTCTCTCTCTAATACTGTTTAGATTTCCAATGCCTTTAACATTAAGCTCCTTTATCATTTGCATGTCTTAAAGAACAGGAAAAAGAAAAACAGGCAACAAAGAAGACAGTAATGCTGTGCACAGCAAGTGAAAAAAGGTTCCAAGTGAAAAAAGGTTCAAGATCCTCAGGGCAGTGAGGAGGGCGCACAGCAACCTCACTACCCTGGACTTTAGGAGAGCAGACTTTGGCCTCTTCAGGGACCTCCTTGGAAGAGTCCCATGGGATAAAGCCCTGGAGGGAAGAGGGCCCAAGAAAGCTGGCTAATATTCAAGGATCACTTCCTTCAGGCTCAGGGGCGATGCATCCCAACAAAGAAGAAGGCAGGCAAAAATGCCAGGAGGCCTACATGGATGAGCAAGGAACTCCTGAGCAAACTCAGACAAAAAAAGGAAGCCTACAGAAGGTGGAAGCAAGACAGGTAGCCTGGGGACAATACAGAGACACTGCCATGAAGCCAGAGATCAGGTTAGGAAAGCTAAAGCCCTAACAGAATTAAATATGGCCAAGGACGTTATGGGTAACAGGAAGAACTTCTATAGGTATGTCAGC
>WKFP01013872.1:182664-217880 GCA_011057875.1 Pterocles orientalis
CAAGATCATGGAGCAAATCCTCCTGGAATCTATGCTAAGGCACATGGAAAACAAGCACGTGATTGATGACAACCAACATGGCTTTACCAAAGGAAAATCGTGCCTGAAAAATTTGGTGGCCTTCTACGACAGAGCCACGTCGCTGGTGGATAGAGGAAGGGCAACTGACATCATCTACCTGGACTTGTGCAAAGCTTTTGACACAGTCCCACATGACGTCCTTGTCTCTAAGTTGCAGGGACATGGATTTGACGGAAGGACCACTCACTGGTTAAGGAACTGGCTAGATGGCCGCACTCAAAGAGTTGTGGTCAATGGCTCAATGTCCAAGTAGAGACCGGTGACAAGTGGTGTTCCACAGGGGTCAGTACTGGGACCAGTGTTGATTAACATCTTTGTTGGAGACATGGACAGTGGGATGGAGTGCACCCTCAACAAGTTTGCCGATGACACCAAGCTGTGTGGTGTGGTGGACAAGCTGGAGGGAATGGATGCCATCCAGATGGACCTTGGCAGGCTGGAGAGGTGGGCCACTGCAAACCTCATGAAATTTAACAAGGCCAAGTGCAAGGTCCTGCATGTGGGTCGAGGCAATCCCAAGCACAAATACAGGCTGGGCAGAGAATGGATAGAGAGCAGCTCTGAGGAGAAGGACTTGGGGGTATTGGTGGATGAGAAGCTGAAAATGAGCCGGCAGTGTGCGCTTGCTGCGCGGAAAGCCAACCGTGTCCTGGGCTACATCAAAAGAAGCATTAGCGGCAGGTCAAGGAAGGTGATTCTCCCCCTCTACTCTGCTCTTGTGAGACCCCACGTGGAGTACTGTGTTCAGATGTGGGGCCCCCAACATAAAAAAGACATGGACCTGTTGGAGAGAGTCCAGAGGAGAGACACAAAATTAATCAGAGGGCTGGAGCACCTCCCCTATGAGGACAGGCTGAAAGAGTTGGGGTTGTTCAACCTGGAGAAGAGAAGGCTCTGAGGAGACTTTATAGCAGCCTTCCAATACCTGAAGGGGGCCTACAGGAGAGATGGGGAGGCACTCTTTATCAGGGAGTGCAGTGGGAGAACAAGGGGTAACGGGTACAAGCTAAAAGAGGGTAAATTTAGACTAGATATTAGGAAGAAATTTTCCACTGTGAGGGTGATGAGGCACTAGAACAGGTTGCCCAGGGAGGTTGTGGATGCCCCATCCCTGGAGGTGTTCAAGGCCAGGCTGGATGAGGCTTTGAGCAACCTGGTCTAGTGGAGGGTGTCCCTGCCCATGGCAGGGGGATTGGAACTTGATGATCTTTAAGGTCCTTTCCAACCCAAATCATTCTATTATTCTATGATTCTGTGAACATAAATAATACTTTGGGGGGGTATAAGTACACTTATATATATAGAGTCTACTTTATCACTTACTGAAGTGACATGACTTAATCTTTATCCCATTGAGCTGATGTAATATCTCCCTAAATGGTATAGGCCAGTCATATATTTGGACCTATTTTATCTTTGCGTAAGGATAGAAGTATTGAATATATAAATATACTCAGAAATACTTGTACCTATGAGAATACATGACAATTATGAATATTTATAATCCTGAACTGTGAAGAATTGGAGTTGTATTATTTTGCATTATCATTGACAGTTTTAGATTTACCTATTAGTTTTCTTATAAATCTCAGTAATAGAGATCCCCTTAGCAATGTGCTTTTACTAATTCTACAGCTCTAGCAATAGAAAGCATTAAGGTGTTTTGAGACAATTTTCAGCTAGAGTAGTGTCCCTGCATTTAGCAATAAGTACTTACTGCAGCATTGTGTTTTATGTCTTTATCTTTATGAATGCAGTATTAGCACTATTACCCTCAGAAGATAATTTCTATATACACAGAATAACTAATAATGAAGAAAGAATTTATGTGCTGCTCCTTGTTAAGATAAGAAACATATTTGTCATGACTTGACAGACAAAAGACATTCTTACCTAAAGATCACAGTCTTTGTGTTTAATCAGATAAACATTAGTATCAAGTTTACCGTCAGGGTTGTGTTTCTGGTAACTCCAAAATTTGTAGCTAATTTAGACTATAATATGATATTACTTAAATTCATTTTGTATACTTGGGGTACTGGAGCTCCCACCTCAGCACGAGGTGGCAGCTAGGTTCCGTGTTTGGAAAAAAGA
Organism: Pterocles orientalis; assembly: GCA_011057875.1. Lineage (NCBI taxonomy): Eukaryota > Metazoa > Chordata > Aves > Pterocliformes > Pteroclidae > Pterocles > Pterocles orientalis. The sequence continues at coordinate 184,840 of WKFP01013872.1, forward strand.
GCTCACTAATCACCTCCCTGCTTGTTAGGTAGCTGTTCCCAAAATAAACTGTCCATGTATCTGTCCCACCTCTGTCAGACCCACCCATTTTTATGAGTCAGATGCAATGATAAACACATGAAAACATCTCTCTGCTCTGCTAAAGGGTTTCTTCATAAGAAGAAATATGACAGTTCACAAAGAGTTAAAGGGTTCTGATTAAGATGAAGACAGACACAACATCCACCAAGACTCAGAAAGTATCTCTTTTTAAACATCAGGTAAATAATTCTGGGACCGCAGTATTTTAAAAAATCTAGATAAATTTCCTGAAATTCACCACAGTAAAATTATTGTACCTTTCCTCATTTTGGTTGCAAATAAGAAACACGCCTCTAAGCAGCTTATAACAATATCAAAATCAGGTTATGACAAGATACTTCAGTTTCATCATACAATTACTTGCATTTTACAGTTGCAATTTATATCAGAACCAAAGCCATATTTCCAAAGGCTATAGATTTTTACATCAAAGGCTTGATTCTTGGCAGAAACAACTAGCCATTTAGAGGAATAATGCAACAAATGCAGAAATACTAGTTAGTTATGTTCAGAGAAAGTAGGCTAATGACAGTAAAAGCTGCCAAAAGCTTGACCTTGCTCCTCCAAGATGAATCACACCCTTTTTAGCCACTCAGATAGTCCTCGGAATGTTTTCTTTAGGCCCCTATGAGCCATTAGAGAATTCATTGACTGATTCTAATGTGACGTTCATGTAACGCATGTACACACACAGCCACAGAATCACAGAATCACAGAATGCATGATTGAGGTTGTAAGGGACCTCTGGAGGCCATCTTGTCCAAACTTCCTGCTCAAGCAGGGCTAGCCGGAATCAGTTGCCCAGGGTCACATCCAGAGAGCTATTGATTAGGAGGCAGATTTTATAACCTCTCTGGGCATCCTGTGCCAATGCTCAGTCATTCTCACAGTGAAAAAGTGCTTCCTGATGTTCAGGAGGAACCTCATGTGTTTCAGTCTGGGCTCATTACCTCTGGTCCTGTCACTGGATACCACTGTTTTTTCTGCACTCCAGGCTGAAAAGTCACAGCTTTCTCTGCCTTTGTGGTCCTTCACTGGACTCTCTTCAGCATGTTCATGTCTCTTTTGAACTGGGGAGTCCAGAACTGGATACAGTTCAGTCCAGGTGTAGCCTCACCAGAGCTGAGCAAAGAGGAAGGATCACCTCTCTTGACCTTCTGTCAATGCCTTTCTTAATGCACCCCAGAATACCATTAGCCCTCTTTGCTGCAAGAAAATGTTGTTAGCTCATGTTCAACTTGGTGTCCAACAGACCCCCCAAGCCATTTTCTCCAAAGCTGCTTTCCAGTTGGGGCAACTCACTGCATTCATAATAATAACAAGACAAACAAGGATATTACTATAGAAAATGAAGCAAACAAGCAAATAACTGTTACCTGTAGACATTATTCTGTATTTGCATATAGCCAACAATGTCTAAGAGCCATATTCAAATTTATGAAATCAAGGGAGACTACATATGTGTCTAAAACAAAATCTGGCCCAACTAGTTTTAGATAGGTATTTGTTCCAGAAAGAGTTTACATCCACAAATAATCAAAGCTTGTCCTCGTGATGGGATAGATCAATTTAAAAATTGTGCTATTATTTTGTAGCTATCTTCTTGCCTTGGAAATCTCCACCTCAGAGGGTGGAGCAGAGGGTCTTTTAATCTAATTCAGGTGAATTGGATTCATAAAGGTCTGAAAGCTGAATCATCTGTTCCTGAGAGAAGGAAATGCCATAAGGAGAGGTGATCACTGAGCAAAGATAAGGACCTGGAACATGAATTTTCACATGCCCACAAGCCAATGAGTAGAAAGCTACATGTAAAGGAGTTCAGGAACCTGTCGGGTTGGACAGGACACCCACATTGTTGAAGACATCAGCATGATGAAAACATCTGCAGAGACAGGGCACAGGGCACAGGACCTACCAGAGACACGCACTAAGGGTGTGATCTGTACAAACTACATGGTAACATGTCCAAACACATCAGTTCTGCTGCTCAGTGTGTTTAATTACTGTTGGTACAACGCTGCACTGATGGGGGTCTACACTGTTTTCAAATGCAGTCCTAGTGTAATCATGTTATCTCAGGTGTGACTGAACCAGGCTCCACTGTAAAATGGAGGTATATCCCAAGCCTCTACATGTGCTTTGTAAGTAAGTCCAATGGATATTGAATCAGGTATAATCAGTAGCTCAAGAAACTGCTCAGTTTGAAAGATGAGAGCTGAAAGATATTTCTAAGTCAGCAACGAAAGTCAACATTTTGGAATAATTAAAAAAAGGACTACAATAAAAAGGACGATAAGGCCAACAGTGCTGAGGAAATAATCTCATTGTTTACCATGCCTATGCCACTGTTACTGTGGCAGTACTACAGAAATGTGTCAGTAATGTGAAAAATTATGAAGCATCCAACAACTAGAGGTGCCAGTCTCAACTGAAAAAGTTATAAATCATAATTTCTCAAGTAGCTAATCTGTGATCACCAATCACTCTTTCATTTAGGTATTTAACATTTTAACGGAAGGCAAGAGAAAAATCACAATGCATCTATACACAATTTCCTATTTAGGTTTTATAAAATTTTCCATGCCAATGTTAAAAGAGGTCATAACAAATTATCACCAAATTCACAGTAAAACACAATAGATACACAATTCTCTTCCTACTTCCCACAGGCAGTTTGGGACACAATCAGGTTGCTTCCTTTCCTTTGCTATTTCTTCTTTTTTCTTTCTCCTTTGCCTTTCTCTCTTCCTTATGGGTATTTTTAGCAACAGCTTTGGAAAAGTGAAGATGAAAAAGTGAGCTTTAGACTTTGTTCTGAAGGCAGTGAGATTTGTGGTTATTCTTGTTTCCTCTGATAATGAGATTGAAACCACTTGCCTTTATGCCAAGGAAACCCCATCTCCAGATCCCACAAGCTTCACCCTTGAAGCTGACAAGCTCATAGATTCTGAAGGAAAATGGTTGTAAAAAGAAGTCATCAATACAAAGAGAGAGGTCCTCTGAAGGAAATCTTGAGTTATGTTCATTAGTGGTCTTGGAGATTAATAATGGGACCTCGAATTTGATCCTATTTCAGCTAAAATCTGAAAATGGGGTGTTAACTTACTCCAGATGTTTGTCCTGCTCCAAAACCAGAAGCAGTTATGAGCTAGACTCTCAGCAGCTGTGGCTTACAACTCAGCATATCAACTTAAACTGAAGTTGAAGGTGGTTTAGACTAACACACCAGACTCAAGAAGTGCCAGCGGAGGAGTCTGGCACAGATTCACTCCTGCTGCCTCTCCTACAGGGGCAGTTATAGCAGCAGAGGGAAGCAGTAGTCATCCTCACACCAACCACCAGGATTTGTCTGTCAATGCCCTGAGTCAGACATGGTGACACAAAATGAAGTCACAGCATACAAAACCAGGACTCTTTGCATGCATGTTGAAAGTAGCTTAACTTTTAGGTCAGAGATGGCTGACCATTTCTACACAGATTGTCTTCTTTATCTTAAAGATTACTTTTTGTGGCCCAGATACTTAGAGTTCTCTCTCTAACAACCGTAATGATTTTCATTCCTTAAAAAGATTGCCAGCATCTATCTTAAATACTGGTATCTTGACTGTTAGAGACATTTTTACCTCACCTGATCATATAAAGCCCAGATTCTGAGCTCTCAGCTGCTTCTACCAAGAAGGCTCGTCATCTGATATTTATCCTTGTGCCCTTTGGTGGACATTACTTTCAACCTCCTGTTTCATTTCATCTGCTCTGAGAAATGTGCATGATGTATAGATTGTATTTTATAATACTGACTGATGGTCCTAGCTTTATTTATGGTAAATTTCTCAAGACTGGTCACTAAAGTGAGTCATGGTTCAACCTTAACTAAAATTTTCTATCATCCTTCTGACTGACATGGAAATTAAAAGCTGTTGTTCTGCTGCTTTCTTGTGAACTGAAAGAAGCAATTCCCCTCAGGGAAATGTATTTCCAGTTCATGCATTCCTTATTTATTTTATCACTTTATTACAAGTGTTTTTTTCTTCCTGCTGTTTGGCCCCACAATAGAACTGCTCAGCCGAGTTTCCACATGTTCTTATACTTGAACCCCTAACACATAATTTCAAACTAATGGATCAATTTATTTAAAAATTTCTTCCATGTTTTCATTTGAAAACATGTCCTTTCCAACCCACAGTGGAAAGCCTCCATTGCTTTCAGCAACAATTGAACACAGCACAGCAGTGAGGCGGTATGAAGGAACCATACCCTGGACAGGAGGGCAGCCAATGTGGAGTATCATTGAATTGCCTTACTTCCAGCCTGGCAAGCAGCACAAAACTCTCCAGGGCAATGTTGAAGTAGGAATCCTGTCAGATACAACGGGTTTTGCTGACTCACTTGCTGGTACCAGTTCCTTCATGATCTCTTTAATCTGGCCTTTTCCTGTTCCATGCTGTCGGCATTGCTGTTTCTTGCCCATTTGTCAGCTTTGATGTTTTTAAGGTGTGCAAAGCCAATATGTCAGCAATGCAAAAAAAAAAAAAAAAAAATCCACCTGACCGTAATTCAACAAGAGCTTGTACCAGCTTGACTGTCCTTTACTTTAAGGCTACCTGACAATACCACGAGCCCAAATTCAGAACTAATATGTAGAGGAGTTTCAGTCCAAAGGCTTTGAGGCTGGGCTGACTAACCTCCCTGGAATGTCAGGGCAGTCTCCTGCCCCACAGTCCAAGCAGGGAGGAGCTCAGATGAAACAGGTGACCGTATATCCACTCCACTCATTCAGTCCCTGTTTGGGGATGTGAGTGGGGGAGGCAGAGAAGGCAGGTGAAACGAGAATGCATAGTGCTAGGCTGGAAGGGCAGTAGAGCCTCGTGAGAGTACATTGTATCAGCTTCATCAGCCGGATGACATCTAGCAATGTGAATACTCTTAACACCTTATTATTATTCTTTTAAGGCTTTTCTGCAAGGGAAGACCACTGTTTATGGTTTGCAGAACCTAGTGAGAGTTAAAGGCAAAGCAAATCCCAGGAAAGCTGCTCTGTTGAAGACCCCAAAGCAGGAATCCAGAACCTAGACGGATCCTGGGACTGAACTGTGTATTACTTTCTCTTCCCATTAAAGGTCTGCAGGGGTTTATCTATACGGATCGTTTCTGAGTTCACTCAGACTCCTCTTTTTGTTTGGTTGTTGCTGCTGTTGTTTTACAAAATAGATTGTTTTCTTATAACCTCTCCTACTTTCTAAAGTCAACCATAAAAAATTACTCACACATAACACCTGAACCTGAATTTATAGTATCTCTCCTTCACCTACCTTGGTATGGATTGACTGCCATGCTGCTTATATCCAATACATCCCACAGAAACATCTAATGGTCCTGGCAGATTGTTTAATGAAAGGAAAAGGGATGACTGCCTGCCAGTTTCATGTAGATCAATACAGCAGTTTAGAAAGCATTAATGGAAAATGGACAGATAAGTATAAAATTTGATAACATTAAAACTGCTATTTAGTTTACAGAAAAGAAAAAGAGCATATCTGTAGATTTGAGACTTTCACATTAATGGAGAGAAATATCAACAGTGGTGGAAACCTCTCAGAGTAGCTACATCCAAAATGAGGTAAAAATTGAAGAACATTTTGGAAATTAGGCACTTGCAAAACTTCTTCAGAAGAGTAAGAATTTTCCCTAATAAACACTTATAATTACTCTTTTAAAGAAACACTCAGTATCATTGAGGGTAATGTAGCATTCCTCTCTCAGACAGGTTAGTTTTCTGGTTTTTTTTAAACAAAATGCAAATTTTGACAAGCAAACAATGAAGCAACAGAAGATACTAAAAGACACGGAAGCTTTCTCTGATTCAAAAATCATTACAGGATAATTTGAACCAGATTAGATGGGGTATATTTCCTGTTTCTCTCCTCTGAAGAAACCTATTGTTTACCTCTGGAAGAAACTGTACAATAACCAGGAGGATTTCTCAACAGAAGATGTGACAATGGTAAAAAAATAATTTCTGGCACAGGACCTTGTTTCTGAAAGAGACATAAATAATACAATAATGCCTTACCCTCAAAACAAATTACCCATAAGTCATGTCTAGAATATCTTCCTCCTTATTTAGCCAGCATCAGAACAAACATGATTTTCTTGTGAAGTCAAAAGCTTGTGACTTCAGAATGACTCCCGGTTGGTTGAATCCAAAGGTGGGCAAGGACATGCAAGAGGATGGCTTGATGTGTAGCTAACACACATGATAATGTTTATCAAATTGAGCTAGTCTAGCTAGGGCTTTCTCCAGCCTCGGGACAAGGTAGTCTCTGAGAAGCTGTTAGGAGACACTATATAGAAGAGGGTACAATATGAGACAAAAAAAAATCTGTATAGAAATGATAGGTCTTGTAATGGAATGTCACTTTCCAAAAACAATGATTCTGTTCCAGTAATTATTTAAGAAAGGTGTCTGTTAACAGCCTGTCCAGGTCTTCTCACCAAGTACAAACAGAGAGAAAAAGACTGTCCTAATATCATTCTCTCAAAAGACCTTCTTGATAGGAATATTAGTTGAAAAGAAAACTTAGTTCCCTTTAAAACAGAGACTGCAATGCAGTCTCAATCATAAGGGAGAGGCTACAGGCTGCCTCACCTGACAAGAGGAAGATGACACCAGAGTCCTCAGGCAAATCCTTCATGCAATACACCTGGCTCCAGGCCAAAAATAATACTAAATGTTTGTTCAGAAATGGTACATTAATAAGAGAAACAAGAACTTCAGAATTTAAGTGTCTTGGAAAAACTGTTTCAGAAAACCTCATCCAGAAGTTGAAGAGAAGCCAGGGCAGGGGGACAGAGTGGGACCACGAGGATACCCACTAAACAGGGTTCACAAACAGTCACAGAGAGGAGCAGAGGCTCTCAGTGCCCATGCTGAGGGCAGCCTGGGTGTAGGCCAGCTACTTTGTGAACTGAGGAGCTCAGGCAAGGAGGGTTTCCACAGTTAAACCCTGTCTATGAAAGAAAGAAAAAAAGGAAAAAAGGAAACACAAAAGGTAAGAGCTGTTGCTGCAGAAGACTCTTGGCACTGAACCACAGCAGATTTTGTCACTTCCAAACAAACCTGTGAGGCAGACAAAACAGGTGTTGGTCTACCCCACTCTACCAGCATCATTTCATGTGGCAACCCTCCCTTATCATATGGGCAGAGTAAGTGATTCTGCTTTTTCTTGCTCTCCTCCCTAATTTACATGCAGAATACACCCTTCACCACCCACAGTTTATATAGATTTTAATTCTGTTCCTTTAAAAAGGCTGTGACTCTGCAGAATATTGAAACTGTGACAGATGTGTTATGTTTAGAGAAAAGTGAAGTCGAAATAATTGCATGATTCAACCAAGTTGACACAGAAAAGGAGGAAAAGGCAGGAAAAAGAAGGGTGAAATGTACATTTGCTTTTACTAGTGGCACAACTGTGGACCTCAAAACATTCAGTCCCTGTGTCCCTTTTACAGCACAGAAAGCCCAAGATGTAGCATCAGGTGGGAGGACCACAAAATAGAATGGAACAGTAACAATATTCCAACAACCATGACAACCATAAGCAACCATGACAGCATAGTTACTGACTTCTGCTCCCTTCCTCAAAACTTTCCAAATACTGCTATTCTTGAAAATTAACCATTAGTACACCCTGCATATCCAAATTCGCAAGGAGAAAATGTCAGCATCATCCCTACCCCTCTTCAAATCATATGATGTTGTAATCGTAGGACAGGTTGGAGTGATTGAACCTATATGGCATAAAAATATTATTACATAAACAATGGCTAGAAAAATCTTCCCTACCAACCCAAAATGGGGATTGTGAAGGAAGTAGCTCTTAAAATGAACTTTGCTATCAAAGTGCACTGGAGAACTGCTTGGAATGAAATTTAATTTTGTAAGTTGCTGTCTTGCGGCAATAATCAAAATGACAGCACTGCTGAGAGTTACTCATTTCCTCCAGACTACCTAATTTGTGATCGTGGTAGTAATTGGTTTCTAGAACCACAGTGAAGAATTAGCTAGGGGTTTTTTCCCCTTAATTTTGTCAAGGCAGAGAATTGGGGAATTCCAGCCCCCTCTTTTCTATTTCTAAACATGTATCTTCATATGGCAACCAAAATTGGACCCCTCTGCCCTGTGCAATTACATTTCCTTGGCTCAAGCTGGGTGTTTGTGTTTTATTCTGTTGATTCTTAACATTCATATTTAAATGGTCACAATAAGCTTTTGAAGTCTTAACACCCTGTTAAGATTAATGTGGTAACTTCACACCTTTTGTTACAGTCTCCTGACTGTGGAACCAATAAAACCACTGCATATTGATTTACAGAGTAAAGACTACCTTCATAGTCATTGAAGGAAAAAATATGGATGTTTAAATATAGGATGATGCTTCAGTATTTGCTGAATATAGGATGATGCTTCAGTATTTGCTGAATAATTCTCGATAATCCACTATCCTGAAATTTAAACACCTGGAGAGTCATCGCCATCTTAGTAACAGGGTAATGATATTTAAACCACTAATGAGTCTAACATAGTTTGCACCATGTTGCAAATAATTATCAGCATGAAGTTTCCATTTAAAGTCTTCTTAGAGAAAATAAATAAATATTTGCAGCATCTAACTTCTCTGTAGAGAAAACATCTCCCTGGGTTTAAATATCTGCTGACTTTGGTATTTATTCTTATACATAAAACAACAATGTAATCCCTATTATATCCCTCTATTGAGAATGCAGCACTGGCACACTAAAACCTAGTTAGAATTAAGTGTATGTTGGGAGGGGGTGTTCTTCACAGTGAGTAATTTTAAATAAAACCATATTGTGTCTACAGTACTGTGCTTTGTCCTGTCTCAGCTACATTAGTCTCACTCAGCAGAAACGTAATTTACATGGGTTTTTGGAACAATCTTTCTACTCTAGGTGAATTCTGGGTTTTCTGAAGTACCAAACAAGCTAAACTATATAGTAGACAAAAAGTCAATACTCTGACCTGGTAAGGTGTGGAAGCTCTCCTGATCACATTTAAACCAGCATGCCCTAAAAGGATAGCAAATGAGGAACAAAACAGGAAAAAGAACATAATTCAAATTCTGGCTTTAAGCAATTTTTGGCTCATAAATTCCCCTCATAGGAAATAGGAACAACAGGAATTAATAGCAGTAGTGAATAGGACATAGGAATAGGAAATAGGAACTTCCTCATAGGAGCACTTTTTCATGCTCCACCATTATTATAGAAGCATAAAAACAATTTTAATTAACTTCTACAATACTCTCTTTCCTCTCTGCACTAGTTTGGCTTATACGGTTGTTCCTTGCTCCGTATTCCTCATATTGAGGTTTTCTCTCTGCCACAGTAGAGGAAAAAACAAATTAGCTTTATCACTGAGCATTTAAAATGCAATGGACAAGCTGGTTGTGAGGAATCTTAATTTTGCTTTCAATAACAGGAACTTAACCTGTTATACAGTCCCAAAAGTAGAAAGGCAGATCTGATTTCCTCAGCAGTGATCAAGTAACCTTGTTTGGGCAAAATATCTGACTTTCAGAGTGGTAGCTGATCCACTCTGGAATTGGAAATTGGATTATTCCCTAGCAAAGCAGAAGATATGTCTTGTTACCCCCTAAATACGTCCACAGTATTTTGTTCCAAGTAAGTAAATAAATTTCATTACTCACTGTTCCTTCAAAACGATCATAATGAAAAACATGTTAGTAATTTTCTGACAACGTTAGTCAGAAAAAAGCAATAGAGTTAAATGTAATCTAAGTTTGCTGCTCTAGAGTTCAGTGTGTTCTGGATGGAATTAACTTTGTGTGAGTCAGATAGTTTTTATTATTTGGGGGTTTCAGGGGTTTTTTTATTGTTATCAGTCACAGACATCCCACCAGAAGTGTATTTCAGTAGAGCAAAGATTTAAACATCGTTACTTACCCTTCAATTTAGGTTTAAGTAGGGACGACACAAAACCGAAAGTCCCTGTTTCCTGTCTGGTTTTAAACTTTTTTCCTCTGTGAAACATGAAGAGAATCAATCTTTCACAGCAAGTCTGTATGTCTGTATACAACACAAAACGGCCACAAGCTATGTGAAGTATGGCTGCATTTGGGTTAGAGTTTTGGCATTCTTCGGATAGAGTAATCTGGAGCATTTCATCTTGATTATGAAACTGTAAGGAATGCCCTGGGTGTTTCACCACATGCTAGGAGAGACAATGAGAGAAAACTGTCAGAAGTTATCTTTTTCCACCCAGTGTTACTGACTCAGACAGGGCCATTTTGTTGGAAGAGTCTCCTGGCAATCAATATGTCTCAGCTTGCTCCGATACGGCTTGATGAGAGATAGAGCTTTTGGAACAGAATCAAGACATGAAACTTTTTCTTCTCTAGTTTAAAAATTATGAAAGCAAATTATCTCCAGGGCATTAATCCTTTCACCTTGGTAAACATGCAACGAATCTAAATGAAAGAATGGGACTCCTCCCACCTCCTCTGCCTCCCTGTGCAGAAACACTGAGTCTTACGGGGAGCACAGAGGTATCTGCCTTGCTAGTCCTCTGAAGCCATCACGAAAAGCTCAAATCTGTCAAAAAAAAAAAAAAAGGGAATAATGAGAAATGAAGAATATATTTAGTGTCCTTTCCTCAACATATATTTCAAAAAAATAGCCAGTAGTTTACCCTCTACAAACAGGTACAGGTTTGACAAGGGTGAATCAGTTCTGGCAGTCTCTTCGCTGCTGCTAATGAGAGGCACCCATTCTTCTGATCTGCTTGTCTTTCTTGGCACCAAGTCTAGAAGTAAGTAAAACAGCCTGACTCTGAAAAATAAACAATCAGAAATGTTACTTGTTCCTAAAGAGTTATTTAACAGTGTTTAATTATTGAGCAAATATTTTTGTATGTGATATAAATAAACCTGGTTTGCTCAGCTCAGAAGGCAATATACACAATCAAGATTTTTACTTTAGGCATTCTCTTATTTATTAATAATATTATAATGGATTGTCACTAATTTAATCTGGCAACTCAGATAAAAGTGTACTCCTCTGGAAATATAGGATGAAGTGAAAGAAGACCTTTGTTCCCTTAAGGAATAAGTGGTGTCCCTAAAAATAGTATTTCATGTATATCATCCTAAAGTTAAAGTGAAAAAAAAAAAGCAATGAAATTTACAAAAGCTCTGGTCAAGTATATCATACTTGGAGTTTAATCCATAACACTGTCCATTTTTTCACTGGAGGTGTATCAGTTAGCAAACAGTCCCTACCTGTTTAAGAAACATTTTTCTAAGAGCTGACAGTCCACTCTGACCTGACTTTTTCTAAATCTATTGATTTCTTAGGGAAAATGATTTAGTATTGGTTGTTTGCTAGCTAAATGATATGGACCAAGGAGATGAGATGCTCTGGCTTAAATCACCATGGGCTGACCGCAACTTCAGGAAACCAAAAATCAGGGCCAAATGTTCAGCACCACATGGATGTGAGATGAGATAGAGTCAGATTAGCTTGAAAGAAAAGAATAAGTCATTGTCCAATATTTTACATGACAGCTGATCACCTTTTTCTTCTTGGTATCGGTTAGCAATAGACCATTGGCTGTTGTGACTTAAATTTCTCCACGCTTTAGCATTTTCCTTAAAAAATACATACCTCTGAGAGGGACAGAAATGTTCCAAACCTTCTGTAGTTAGATTTGTCTGGTTCATACTAAACCAGGTAGGTGGTTACATTGATGCAGCATGCCAAATTCAGGAAAATCTGCCTGATGTGTGTTAAGAGGCACTGCTGTGCACCAGACATGTCACGGTGAAAAGTTCTCCCCCTTATGTTCTGCTGACAGGGAGCCTGCAAGGGACCCATGGGAGTTTTTACTTTTCTGTCATGAGTCTTTGATTAAGAGCATTTTTAGATGTTCTATCATTATTCCCTTGCACCAGTCAATCCAATTCAAGGATTTCACTATTCTACTGTCATGAGACTACGGCATGTAGTACAAATAATGAAGAACAAACACATGGAGACATATTAACTCACTCATAGGGTTATTGGCTAGGGGACTTCCTCAGTCCCTACATATCTCACCTCTCACCTAGGTTGTAGGTAGTTTTGCCTACCTCATATCACTCCCTCAGTGCCATTTCCATGACTGGCAGTTTAGTCCAGGGTTTCAGTGGAAAAGCATAGTCTACTTTTTGAGAAATGCACATGCATTTTCCCATTTAAATACTTAAAGAGTTAGAATTAGCTGGTGCAGAAAGTTAGAAGGAAGTCTTCTGTCTCATCTGAACTTCGTAACATGGAGTAACAGATAGGAGCAGGAATTCCATTCTCCATTCATCTCAGTTGCATACTTAGGTTGCTTGCACAGTCAGTATTCAGTAGTGAAAACATATATAGAGAGGAGATCAGCCATATGGTTGCAGAACACAGTCACTAGAACTTTCCCCACAAGCAATCTTTCAGGGGCTTGAGCGGAGAAGGACCATGGTACAGTTCCCACCTGCTCTGAATTTCTTCTTCTGAGAGCCTTAATGCAGCACAGCCATGCAAACCCTGTTGTTCCTTCACCTACGTTAAAAACAAACCAGTTAAGTAGGTTACTCTGTGGGCAAAATGATAAAAACAAGCCACTGGTATCTTGTACAGCTAATTACTATTTCAATGTGTACTTGAAATTACTTTCACAGAATCACAGAATCACATTTCCTTGCTATACAAAGGCATGGAACCACAACAAAGCTACTGTACATTTACTTGTAAAGCATATGTACACACAAAGAGCCTGAGACTCCCTCCATATAGTTTGAAATCTTGGGACTATGCTTAATGCAATCTGCATGCTGTAATACCAAAACATGCTTAGACTAGCTGAGAAAGACAATTAGGAGCTTCCTCATTTTGTTGCTTCATCAAGCACTTTACAGGAATTTTTTTTTTCCCTACAGAATTAAATTTTGAAATACTCTCATTTCAAAAATGCTGACTAATTCCAGAAGCCATTCACAAGAGTTAATCAATCACTGATTTTAAGAAAAAGTCAAAGAATCAGTTCTGGAACACTTCCCAGGGAAGTGGTGGAGTCACCATCCCTGGAGGTGTTCAAGAAATGTGTAGATGTGGTGCTTAGGGACATGGTTTAGTGAGTTAGGTGGTGTTGGGTTGGACTTGATGATCCTTGAGGTCTTTTCCAACCTTAATGATAATGATTCTGAAATAGAAATTTGACTACAGCTCCTTGACAGGAAAATATTTTGTGACATTACTATTATGATACTAGTATTACAGGAGATGGAAAGGACTCCACCCATGATCTTACTACAGGGAGGGCACAGCACTGACGCACAATTCTTTCAGCATGACAGTGACTAGTTGTAATGGCTAACCAAATGGTTACCAAATGGTTTTATCTTTCTTGTACTTCCAGGAGGAAAAAGGAAAAAAATGTTCAAAGAACTGCATGGAAGTGGTTTTTTTTATGAGGAAGATTTAAACTATTTAGAAACAGCTGTATTTAGATAATCAAATTTTAATATATCGTATCAGAATTTAGGAAATTTCACCAAAAAAATAGAAATGTTGTCCATCTGCCCCAGCATTCTGTCTACAGCAGTGATCACATCAGAAGCTTCAGAGGCAGGCAGCTGTCAGATTATCTCCCTCATGACAGAGTATCTTCTTCACCTCCTTCTGGCAATCAAGATTGTATTCTAATCTTGATAGTCAGAGATAAACTCTGAAGTGTAAGATTTTCTGTTAGTATTAAGTCCCTGGCTTTTGAATTGTATTTTATATACATATCAAATTAGCAGTTTAATCCCAAATTGTCTCTGAATTCTGTTTCTCAACAATATGCTGTGGTAATGAGAGCTAACTCTAAGACAGAAGAAAGTGTTTCTTCTTCTGTGCTGAATTTGCCATCTTTGGGAGACATCGAGGGATTCCTTAGTCTGTACCTTTATCAGGCCCTTTCAGACTTGGCAATTTCCCCTCTCATCTTACCCAAAAATTTCAGTGTTTGAATCAAATGTCAGACCTAGCAGTACAGCTAGTGCTTGGGAGCATAGTGAACTGCAAAGAAGGAAAAAGAAAAGCAGCAGTAGTATTGCTACTTACTGCATCACACGCAGGAGTGGAGAGACAACTCAACTAACATACTAAATAGTGGAGAATGAAACAATGCAAAAGTGTAGGCAAAACAAGTTGTTTAGGCAGCATATTGCCAAGCAAAGGCAAGGTGAAACCTGTAAAGGCATGAGCTCTTGCCCGCTTTACTTTTGTAGACAGAAGAGATGGACATGAAAGGAAATGTTAAGAATTGCCCCCAGCCTGGGCCTGGACTGCTACAACTCTGCTTGAGTCAGTGTGCAAGGCACCATCTATATCTTGAAGGAAAAAATCAGAATAGCCAAAGCCAGGTGGCTCTCCATGAGTGGACTCCAGGGCCACGTGTACTTCTAGGAGACACGGCTCTTGCACACTTTACCTTTCCAGCACTCAGTTTTGCCTACATTCCTGCAAACCTAGACAACTTCTCCTTGCCAGCATTCCCATTTCAAGACTCCACAGAAGAATTGTAGTGATGGATTACATAGCCTGGTCTAAATATAGCGTTATGATTTCATTTTTGCACAGAAATATAAAAACCCTTTTAAGTATTAAAAACATGATTTATATATAAAAAGGTAATGGCTAGCCTAGAAGACTTATTATTTTTCTAATTTGCATTGAAAGCAACAGTCAAGCTTTCAATATATTACTCTTCCTCCAGTATTCACTACAATTTGACTAGTGTTCATCAATGCTTCTAAATTACTGGGAAGACTGTAGCTAATCATCCATTTCCTAATGTTTTCCAGCAGCCATGCCAAGAGCATAAGTTGAAATAAGTCCCTTACAACTACAGAACATGTTGCAACCAGTGGAAGTTTTTTTGAAATGTGAGTTTAATTATCAGCTAAAAGATTGCAGTACAGAATATGTGCCAAAAGGAACCTTACTTTTGAGTGCAACTGATGATGTGATGAAGGACAGCTGACAAATGGTGTCTGAGGAACAATTTCTCTTCTACTGAAGTCAATTAGAGCACAGGAAGGCATTTGGAGAATTTGTTTCTTGCTCAGCCCAGTTTTCTCTATGCAGGTGAAAAACTAAAATTCACACTGTAGTTTTGAAACCCAAAAACTGCCAACTAGGCTCTAAGGGTCGGGTACAGTGTCCTTTATTGGACTGCTTCATGTAACTTTTGGGGCCAGCAGAAATGGTTTTAGGTGTAACAACCCCACACAGATAGGTGCTACTGCTGTCTGAAGGGAAGAGACAACGCAGCAATCGGGAAGAGATTTCTAAAGGACATTTGCTCATAAAACCCTAGTAACACTACAGTGTGCCCAAACCCCCCTTAAACAGCAGGTCCAAATGACAGACAAATTGTCTCAAATTGTGTTCTAGACATCATCCAGAAGGGATTTCGCCCATGCTCTAGTAAAAATATAGCTCAAATTCTGAATACAGTTTGAGATCAAAGGCACAGCTCCTAGCACACCTGCTGGGCACCAATTCCCCATGCCTGTCAGGGTCTGCAGCTGCTGACCCAGACCACTCATCCAGCCTGCTGCAACTCCATAACCATAGGTCTGGCAGTAGGTCAACGTATATGCCTGTTTACCCCAGAGCTCTCTGCTCCACAAGTCTGCACAAATCTTTTCTCAGTGTGAAAGGTTGCTTACAGATGATACCTCACCCAGATCGGTGGCAGGCAATGTCTTCACTGTGTGGGAAGGCTTGTGCATCTCTTCTGAGCATATGTCCATCCTCTTTCAGAATCCTTTTTATCCAGCATGGAGGAGACGTCTGACAGAGCTTCTTTCTTGATGAGGTTTTCCCACCTCTGCTCATCTCCTCACCAGGAAGGGCGCATGGGGGATGGGAGAAGCCCATCTTACGGTGGCACATTGTGAAGGGCTACACAACTAACACTTTCCAAAAAAATGAGAGGTTAAAACTTAAATTCCTAAAATCATGTTTTGAATTAGACCTGTAGCTGGGTAAAAATACAATATTTAGATTTTTGATGGTGTAGATAGAGGTCAGGCAAGATTTTCAAATGTATGTGTGTATTCAGTTCCCCTTGATATCACATAGACATAAGCAGTAGGGTGCTACAGAAAATCCTACTGCCTGCATGTTTAGCTGCTAAGTACCTTTAAATTCTGGTTCTTAAGAACTAAGGCTAAAATCCTATCTCTGTTTGAATCTGTAACAAATTCCCATTGACTTCCACAGTTCAAGGATTTCATCTTAAATCTGTATCCAAGCATCTAAAGAAGTAGTCTACTTTTTTCAGTATTTAAAATCCCTAACTGCTCTCATATTTGGGCAAACATGGGTCCTGGAGCCAAAGCGTAAACTTTGAAGTTTAACTTCAGACACATATTTTTAGAAATCTTGCCTCTAATTATACATGTGATCCTTTTCATTGTATTAATCTCTTTAATGATATAGAATACCAAAATGTAGACTTCAATTTTCTGAAAATTACAATAGGCTCACAATGGCATGTGTTGTACATCTGGATATGCCTTTCTTTTGCAGGATAACGTATGATAGAGATGAATATGTGCCACAGCAAAGCTGCATCTACAGAGCCTTTTAAAGGACCATTTTAGAGGGCTGCAAATTTCATTTAGCTTCGTGCCAGATGTACAGGTAAAAAAAATAACGTCTGAATGTGCAAGTATAAGAAACTTATCACCGGGATGGTCTGAGTGTTACAGACCAGACCAGATTTGAAAACACATTGGCAATATTGTACCTAAATAATAGGTACAATAATAGGTACAGCATAGAACAAGCTGCTTTTGTAGCTCACATAATTTCTTCCTTAAGACAGTAAAACATTGCCACAGTTAGAAACAAAAAAAAAAGAAAGAAAGAACAATGGAACACGAAACAACCAAGCTACTCTAGTAAATGGTTATTGACATTTGTAAACGAATGTGTTTTTTTAAATAATTGATTTTTAAAATTGCTCTTAGTTCGAGATCTCTGTTGCAGTTTCTGTCTGGGTCAATTTTTACAGCTGAAATAATTCCTGTACTACAGGGTTCGTAACAGAACCAGTGACAGATCCTAAACAGTAGCCCAGATCAGGCTCTGCTACAAAAGAAAGTATAAAACCCCTAAGATTACTGCATTTTCCTGTGTTTGTTTACAGTCCTTTACAAAACAAAAATGAAAGAAACCACTAAAGCAAAATTCATTACTGTTGCTTTGCTTCTGCAGAACATAAATACGTTTTAGAAATGAAAGTCTTTTATTAACTTTATTAAGTCAAAGGAAAATCCAAGGTTCCCATGAATAATTCATATTAACATCGTATCTTCAAAAGCCACATGTAAAACATGTTATACCTCAAAAATCCCTCACAGTCTAACGTATATCTAATTTTCAATTATGTTGATTTATGGTTGTTTAAAACCAAATAATAAATATAATAAATTGCCCCTGTATTTCCTGATCTCAATCACTATAAAATAACTGCTGTAGTTTTACATTTTCAGTGTGAAATATTAAATACATAAATCAAAACAAGATTATTTTTCAACTGGAGCTGGAAACCGGTTTTCGAAACTGACAAATTCATTTTAGCTAAAATGAATGCTCTAGGAAAGAGACCTTTACAGAGTCCACAACAGCTCTAAAAGAAATGGGAATTTTGCATTCTAATAACCTGCTTTTGTTGCCTTCCTATGACAGGTGTTGAATCTTGCAAATGCAACAGCTAGAAGCAGCTCCAAATTTCTTAAAGGTATCATCCTGTTCTCCTTGACAGTATTCTCCTCACTCTCTTTGCCTGCTCAAAGATCATTCTTTTTATGGTACGCAGCCACATTGCTGCTAGGCTGACATTCTTCTTAGCTGAAATTCTTGGTAGAACATGTTCACAAACATGAATATGTATATGTACACAGATATGCAGGTATGTAATCATCCCTAAAAATAATTGTTCACCAAGAAGAATGTTAGGGAATAATAAGAACTTTTCAAGTGATATGCAAAGTTTCTAATGTGTAAAAGCAGATTCCAACGTTTTTACACATTTGCTGTCTCAACCAGAAGCTTCATTGAGAGCAAGAAATATTGTTTTGCATCCTTGATTAAAAAGAGTATGTCTAATTATAAGGAATCATTACAACATTTTAATATTTTTCAGCTCCTAGAGCACTTAAACATTCAACCACAATAAGCTTTCAAAAGGAGTGATGATACCTGAATACTAAAGAATCTCAGGGTGCATGAGTGAACAGGCAGGGAAGAAAAAGAGAGTCTACCTCAGGCTGGACATAAGTCAGTTCTGGAAATCAGAACCATATCGTCAGCTAAATGCTCTCCTCAGAGCCTTGCCTGAAACCTGTGACAGATCAAATTTTGGCAGCTTTTTTGTGTGTGTGTGTGTGTGTGTGTGTGTAATTCTGTTTGTGGTCTACAAACATTAGGTTTTTTGTATTTGCATTTTAAGACATTTTTATGTGTACTAACAGTACATTAAAGTACACCCGAGTGACACTGTGTGGAAGACTATAAAATAGAATCTTTTGGAGCTACGTGCTTAACTTGCCTTCTGAAGAGAATAATAATAATAATAATAATAATAATAATAATAATAATAATAATAATAATAACAACAATTAATTTTCCTTGTCGAATATAGTTCAACAAAGTCAAGTGTAAGGTCCTGCACATGGGTCGGGGCAATCCCAAGCACGCATACAGGCTAGGAGGAGAGTTGCTTGAGAGCAGCTCTGAGGAAAAAGACTTGAGATGTCAGGAGATGAGAAGCTCAACATGACCCAGCAATGCACACTTGCAGCCCAGAAAGCCAACCATATCCTGGGCTACATCAAAAGAAGTGTGACCAGGAGGTCGAGAGAGGTGATTCTTCCCCTCTACTCTGCTCTTGTGTGACCCAACCTAGTGTACTGTGTTCAGCTCTGGGGCCCCCAACATAAGAAAGACCTGAACACGTTGGAGCGAGTCCAGAGGAGGGCCACAAAGACAGTCAGAGGGCTGGAGCACCTCCCATATGAAGACAGGCTGAGAGAATTGGGGTTGTTCAGCCTGGAGAAGAAAAGGGTCCAGAGAGACCTTGTAGCAGCCTTCCAGTACCTGAAGGAGGCCTTCAAGAAATATGGAGAGCTATTTTTGATAAGGGCATGTAGTCATAGGAGAAGGGGTAATAGCTTTAAACTGAAAGAGGGTAGATTTAGATTAGATGGTAGGAAAAAATCATTTCCTGTGAGACTGGTGAGGCACTGGAACAGGTTGCCCAGGGAAGCTGTGGATGCCCCATCCCTGGAGGTGTTCAAGGCCAGGCTGGATGAGGCTTTGAGCAACCTGGTCTAGTGGAGGGTGTCCCTGCCTATGGTAGGGAGGTTGGAACTTGATGATCTTTAAGGTCCTTTCCAACCCAAATCATTCTATGATTCTATGATCCTATGATAGTCGAGAAATATTTGAAAGAACACAAAGAATGGGGCGGTTAGATGTTTTAACTTGGACTGTTTGTTGTTTTGTTTGGGCTTTGTTTTTTTATTTTAGCCTGATTTCTTTAATTTTAAGAATCAAGGGGGAAAAAAAATTGAAGCTCATCTAACCTGTTTTGGAGACATATATCACATCCTTGTGATAAGTTCTTGAAGGGCTGTCCCGTAGGTGACCATTACCATGGCCTAGCTGCCTGGATATGCTGGTTAGTAGATTACTGGAGGATGACAGTTCACACAAAGAAGTCTTCTGAGCACATTTTTGAACTTTCATTTACCGCTGCTAAGAAAATTTTGCTGTTGAGTTTGCTACTTGAGGAAGCACTACTATTGGCACTAACATAAATGTTTATTCACAGTAACATTAGTTTTTTATTGCAGTTTATTTCCTCAGCCTTTATTTTGTAGGTGTTTTTCAACACTTCTGCTGCTAGCTGCATTCAAGTTATGAAGTTAGTATTTCTCTTCACAATTGCAAATAGATCTTACAGAAAATTAACTTATATTTGCAGTATTTTATTATTGGGAGAGTAGATTATTCTCCTCCAGTTGGAATCATTGGGAGACAGAGGCAACTGGGTGTCATAAATTAACTAAGCTTAGACAGCCAGGAACTTCATTAGTGGTACCTGTAATTTGCTGTATTGATTCAGAGCCAAATCTCAAGATCTTTATGTGTCTTTCATTAACACAAAAATCCACTCAGGTAACTGAATTTTACTTGCTCAAGACCTAGGGAAGGGTTTCCATTTAGCATATTGTGGTTTCAGTCCTTCGGCCAAACCATTACAGCCCGAAAAGGCAACGAATCTTTATGCCATGCTGTTGTTTTCAGACTAATTTGATTTGACTAGAGCGGTGGTATGAAATCTGGACTAAAACACAAAGACCAATGCATAATATATACGGGCTAAGAAGTCTCTTTGTTCATAAATATTCCACCACAAAGATATTTTACATTTTTTGTTCTTCTGGAATCAAAGTGTTCAGTAAACCATGAGTATCTTGTTTGCAGAAAATATTAAATCATAGAATCATAGAATGGTTAGGATTGGAAAGGACCTTAAAGATCATCGAGTTCCAACCCCCCTGCCATGGGCAGGGACACCCTCCACTAGACCAGGTTGCTCAAAGCCTCATCCAGCCTGGCCTTGAACACCTCCAGGGATGGGGCATCCACAGCTTCCCTGGGCAACCTGTTCCAGTGTCTCACCACCCTCACAGTGAAAAATTTCTTCCTAATGTCTAGTCTAAATCTACCCTCTTTCAGCTTATAATCATTACACCTTGTCCTATCACTACACTCCCTGATAAAGAGTGTTTGAACAGCTACAGAAAACCATGACCAAATAGAGAAAAAAATGGATGCTGGCTAGTAACTCTGTCCCCATCACACTCTGGCAAGTCCATCTTAAGTTAACATGAAAAGACACAGCCATTAACTTCAGTTATGCAGTCTTGGAGTCTTGCTGGATGCTTCAAGGGAGTCAGTTATACAGCAGTGTCTGAAAAAAGACAAGTATTCACTGCCAGGTAAGGCAGAGACAGAGCATGTAAACAATCCAATAATCCAGTCTCTCACTTTCTTGGTTTTCTCTGCATGCCATAAAATGTGTCCCTTGCCTGTCATTTCCCAGTGGCCCAGACCTAGAGGAAACATGACATTTTCCTTCCATTTTCTTTCATAGAAAATGAAAGTCTACCTCTACTAGAGAGCAGTTACCTCACAGAAGCAGAAAGAAGATGAATTTAGACAACCAAGTAAATGCATTGATAAACAAGCACATACATATTTCTAATACCCCTAGCATCCTAAAATACATTGTCTAGTTGTTTGTTTCTAGATTCCCTTGGGAGTTCTAGTTCAACTCAACCTTTATAAAATTTGTCAGCTCAGCAATTGCATGAGAGGACTTCTAAAAGTACATTGAACACAGTAATTCATACGTATAGTTAAGCAACAGTCCTTGTTTTGTTCACCTCTAACCATTTGCAATTTAATATTGTATTACTGCAGTGCACTGTGTGGTTAGAAAAGTATGTACATAGTATCCATATACACAGACTAATCATAAGTAACCACAACTAAAAAAATTATTGCAACATGCTGTCTCATCTAAATTTTTTAGAAACTCAAAGAAGTTCTCAATTTTTTTTTCTTTGCTTTCAACTGCTATCTTCTGCTGACTCTAAAGAAGCAAAGGAAAACTGAGCAGCAATCTTCTGCCTATAGAAACAGTTTAGGTATAAGATCTTCTTCACAATGTAATTAATTTATCAGGTTTAATTCAATAGTCTGTGTTTTTTTTATAAATCACTGCTCCTGTGACTGTCACTCAGAGTATTTTCCTGCATATTTGCCAGTTTTCACTTTCCATCTTAATGGATATGTCTTAATATACTTAAAATACTGAGTTCTTACTGGTTCTCATGTTTAATTTTGAATTTTTATGTCCTCCTGTTGTTCTGAAAATTGCTTTCAAAGTAGAATAAAGTTGTCAAAGACAACACTGAGCACACATTAAACAATTAATATCTATCAAGGTTACAAAATTGTGAGTCGCATTTCATTTCTATCAAGCCCAAGAGGTGATGATTTACAAACAGGTGAGGTGGAGATGAGATGTAAAGGACTTACAGAAAACAGAAGAATTAATGTGTTGAGGCTTTAGAATATTCACAATTGCTGTAGAACTTCTTTCTGCTGTGGTATGTCTTTGTTCAAGCAACTACAGTAAGAAAAAGACTGATGGTCTACATACAAAAGAAAGTTTATGATAAATTGAAAGTGAGGAACTGAATTAAGATAAGGACAGTGGGTTAAGAGCAATATATGCAGAGCTGTAAATCAGGAGGCCATCACTTATCTAGAGAGAGAGAAGAGAAAAATGAAGCTGACTGCAGAGTAAGTTCACAAAGGGAGAAATCTCAATGGAACAGCTCCAGAAAGTGCACCCCTCTTCCAGCAGAGGCTACCAACCGCAAACTCTCTGAAAGCCTAAACCCACTTCACAGATGGTATTCTGTGGCACTCACAATGACCATATCGTGTTAGGTATGTTGGTCATAAAGCTAATAACTGTATTTAAACTGTCAGGGATCAAGCTGGTATGGTTTATAGAAAGGCAGGTGCAACTCAGATGTAAGAAAGAAAGAGTCATTGCATCATGTGGAATGGTGCCTTGCACCTTGACAATTGACTTAGGGGGAGAGTGACCAAAATCCATTTACTCTCATTTTACATATGTGACTAAGATAGAGAGATGATACATAGATAGATAGATAGATAGATAGATAGATAGATAGATATAGACAGATAGATAAACACCAAGAAATTCCTTTATTTGTATAAAGACACCCAAGGAAGAAAGTCTTACCTGTTGCAGCCAGTTCATATGTTTCTATGATTCCACTTTACCTGATAATAAATCCTTTCTAGGGTTTGTGTCTATAAATAAGTAAGGTTCAAAGCTGATTGCTCATTAGCTACCTGTATACAGGCTTCTGCCTTCAAATATTTACACAGCTCTTACAGGCTCCACTGGCTGATTCAGCTGTGACTTATGATCTGTATAGGAATCACCGACATTCAAATGTACTGCTTTCACCTCAAGAGTATGGTCTGTGCAATGTCCTCAACAAAGTGCTTTGCCATACTAACCACCTTTAGTCTTAGAATAAAGATTTTTTTAAATAATAATGTCCGTATTTCAACCACTAGATGAGTTTAAAATAATGGCCCTAAATGTGAAGACCAACAGCATTTAGGTTCCGGAGGGTGTGCCAAGTGAGTAAGGCTATTTAAATGAGCTCAAGACCCTGATTCAGTCACCATCACTTAGATGTCTTCACTTAGGTGCCACATCAGATGTGATGCTGTATCCCACTTGGCCTCCATCTGTCTCTCCAGAAGGCCGCAGGTCTCCTCATGTCTTGTATCCACCACTTCAGGCAGATGTCTTAGATATTTTAGGGTGTCTAAATACCAATGCTTACACAACACAATCAACCCCAAAATTTTGAACTTCATTCACTTAAGAGTGCAATTTGGCTTCAAGACATAAAGTCCACACAGCTAAATGTGCACCACAGCTATGGAGAAACCTTGCTGTCTAAAATCCCATTGTAGACAGTGATAATCTAGTAAGGAGAGTCTAGAAAACCCCACACACTTTAAAGTAGGCACCTACATTCGATCTACTGTAAAGAGCTATGGCAGATAGCCAAATTCTGATATTTTAATCTGAATATTAATCTATTGCTAAATATCAAAAAAAAATGATGCAAAGACAATAGAAGCTAATGTACAGGAACCTAGTCAGAAATACATGAAACTAACTGTCAAGAATTCAGAGTACAAAACAGAATTAGAGTGTGTGCAAGACTTAATGAATAAGTTTCAACCTGAAAATCCCGTGTTCAAAATTACTGAAGCATAGAGAACAAACTGTGTGCCATTAGAGAATGAGAGAAGACAACAACAAAAAGCATAATCTAGTATAGAACAAATTCTCACCATGTTTCTCAGACTTTTCCAGTTTGGGAACTTCAACAGCTTTGCATCTGTAAGCCTATCAACTGCTTTGGTGTGCCCATACATTGATTCACATACTAACTATATAGGATATGTAATAGTATCATTTCCTAATCATGGCACAACATGAACCATTTTGTTAATGGTTTAATCTGACTACCAAATAATGCTCACACCAAATAATGACTACCAGGATTAATCTGACTACCAAATAATGCTCACACCTACATAGACAGAAAACTAAAACCTTAATGAGGTGAGCATTAAAAAATGCAGATCTAAAGGGCTGTGAAGATTTTAAATTAGCAAGTGAGCATCATACTGGTCTAGGCAACACAATGAACCATTGTGAATCACCTGGCAGAAACTGCAGCTCAACTTCAAAGCAAAAATTAGTGGCTTGGACATCTGGGTGGAGGGAGCCATAAAATACTAACATCAGCTTTTGTATGTAGGAAGCTCATTATAGAAAGCTAACCCTGCCCAGTATCTTGCATTACTAATCTAGGGACTCTTCTTCCAACTCACCTTGTTTTCCTACGCTCTGTTTCAATGCAAATGCAAATGCAGCAGATAATATTACTGTAGTATGCAAACACAGTTTCTCTCTCTGCAGCAGTCTTTCCCTTTTTATTTTTTGTTCTCTCTGCAGCAGCTTTCTGAAAATTCCTGTTTTCAGGCACAGTACTTCTGGAGGTGGCTTCTGAAAGCATTCTCATTTGATCAGCTTTCTCTGGGACATTCCTCCCCTCCCTGCTCTTTGCAGTGCTCTCATCATTTTAAATTATGAGTAACTTAACTGAGTCTAGTAGATTCCCTGAGTTTGAGTCTGTGAGAAGTGAGCACTTGGTGGAAAGCTCCAGGATCCATCCACCTCTCCTGCACCCTGCTCTTCTACTCCCTGCAAAGCAGATGCAGAATAAGCTTTTCTTCGTTTGTGACTTTTTGGAGACCCAGTACTGAAACCAGGCTGCAAACATACCATACCACCAAAAACCAACACAACAGATTTCAAAATTATCAGAAAGCTAAACTTTAGCCTATGACCAAAGCTTTTCCAGAATTCTAGCATGCGTAGGGTGAACACTAGGGATGGTCTTAACCACTTTACACTGTCAGAACAATGCAGTCAAGCCTTCAGTACAGATGAGAATCAGACCAAGAATCTCTCAGTCTTTTATAACTCAGCTGTGGGTATGTCTGCACATGCTAAGACTTAACTAAGACTGAAACTGGACTGAGAAGACACCTCCTTATTTAAAGAGAACTTATTAAAAAGTAGAATTCAAAGCAAATCAGCTAATTCATCTTAGAAGGCAGAGAAGCACAGCCCATGCAGGAGAAGCAGCTAAACTACTGCCATCCTCCCTCCAGGGGATAAAAGAGGACATCTGTGAAAAGTCCTCCCTTCAGTTTCTTCAGAGCAGCAAGTGTGGGAGTTGAGAAGACATTAACATGTTCCACCCATTGTATCTGAGGAAAGAACCTCTGTGGGGGGAATCATATGACTGAGAAAAAATATGAACCTTTGGGATCAGATTTCATAATGAAATATAACCACCTCTTTGTTGGAGAGGTTCTGAATCCCTCCATTTGTGTAAATGGGAAGTTAGCTGTGGTTCTCTGTTTTACAGAGGGAAAGATTCCCATCAAATCTGTCTCAGGATAACTTCCAGCAACGGAGGGGAAAATGTATACAGACTTCTTGCGGTCTGAGTATACTCTTAAGCTGTCCTTTCAGACATAAGGTAAATTCAGAATTTTGATGGTCAGCTCTGGTGCCACCACCCAATTAGTGCCTGTTTTATTAGGGATCTCAGAAGTGCGGGTGTTCTGCAATAATTTAATTTGAATATGACTAATGTTCTTTACTTTCTAGCTCAAGCTCTTTTCTTGTGTTGCTTTGCATAGTCAAATAGTTGACACCCCATTGGTGGGTAAACTTCGTATGGTAGGTGCAGTGTTTCGCACATATATATTATGTCCCTAAAAACATTTTGGTATCCTACAGGATAAAAGAAACATTTAGAAATGCAAGTCATCAGTATCATCAATAAATTGGACGTTAATATGGGAGATATACATCACAGTGCCCAGGAAATTCTCCAAGCTGATTTTAATAACAGGCATTATGTTAAAAAATTAAACTTATCCTGTGTCAGAGATGAACTGAGAAGAAACAAAGAAAGAGAAGTAACTCTTGAAGCACCTTTGTGCCCTTCTAGACTCGGTGTTCATCATTCTTTCAGCACTTCCCTTTCTCCTTTTGTTCAAAAGGTACCACTATCTAATGAAACAATTAAGGCCTGACAGTTTAAATATGCTATGCTGTTCTTTTCAAGCATAAGTGCCAGCCATCAAGACAAACTATACCCACTGCTTCACTATCAGCAGAGTCATTGTTATCCCAGATAGAGTGCCCTAAAAATAAAAGCCATTCTGCATGTGCAGCTTCATCAAGTCAGGTCGTGTCAGCCCCGCAGGGTAGACAGCACTGTACTAATTTTATTATTCTATTTTTAAACATGGCCTGCTTAGATCTTTTGGTGTGTCCTACATATCACTGCAGAATTGACACATTGTACTTAAGTTCCTACTCCCAGTTTCTGAATATCCCACCCAGTCAGTATGTTTGCTGTCCAAAACAATGATGAAGTGTTCACATTTGGCTTAACGTTACCTGTTGTGTCTTGCTTGGCTGTTCAGCGGTCATGAGATCAAATCAAAGTTAGCATCTGCGAGATTGGTGTTAACAATTTAGCGCCCCAGGCACTATCTTTCACATAAGGCTCCACCCCCAAAAGCTGAACTGAATTTTACAATCCCATGAACACAGTTGCAATTGGAGGGTTTCGTCCTGAATTACCTCAGATGCACTAATGGCTAGAATTCACCCTAACAGAGATAAAACAGAAATTCTCATATCTTTTTGGTACATGTGAGGAATTTCATCCCCAATAGCTGTCTTCCCACAAACTGAGGTCTCCCAAGCTATCTAAGAGCTATTATGCTAGCTGAAGACACCAAAATATAGGAAGAGTTGCCTACGTTTTTCAAGGCAAGTAGAAGGAATTCCACTGGTGCACAGATTTATATCAGGCTGTGGCTCTTAGATTACCTTTCATACTTGATTTTTTACCAATTGACACTGGGCAGGTACATAGGTAGGGCAGCCTTTTGAAACAAAGCTGAACAAGAAAGTACTTTTCCTTCTTTTGCACCTACTCATTACAGCAACAAAAATGAAAAGCCGATTTAGGCAAACCCCAAATTTTTAAAACTCCTACCCTACACCTGCAATTGAGGAATTAACTTTTAGCCCAGTGTTGACTAGAAACCTGAAGCAGGTTCAAGGCAAATAAAAGATATTGCAGTTGGTGCCATGGTGGTGGTTTTAGAACATAACAAGAATCCATTCAATGTTCAGCATGTGTACAACAAAAAATTACACAATCATATGTGAGAGGAAGGTGAGGAAGAGGTACTAGGATGTTTTCAGTTGTTTGGCTTAGCAAGTTCCTTAGATATTCAGATTGTCATTTTTATCATAAGCATCTCTCATTCCCAAGGGTCAGACATGCATGTATTTTAGGAGCTCTAGGCTGAATCTGTGAACAGCAAACACCTCTCGATACCCTGTCACAGTATACCCTGAAATAGCCATACTCTTCCCTTGCAATGCTGGCTGCAAGATAAGATCATAGGAATCACCAAGCTATTCAAAAGGTCTGGTGCTTGCTGCTCTGTATTCTCTTGGCTAATCACCAGCTGGTCTTCCTGAAACTTGTCAGGCTGTGCACAGGTTTTTTTTATTTTGCCCAGTTATCTCTTGGTATATAAGGGTCTCGAGCTTGGGGGGGTTTTTTTTGTTTCTTTTGTTTGTGTTTCAGCCAGGAAGGAATGAACACTGGCCCAATATTTTAATTGCTTATTAGAAATTATTACTTAATGTCTCTCACCACATACCTTATTAGCTAAAAAAATAGCACTGAAACAGGACTTAGAGGTGGGTATCATCTACTCATCTGTTTGACCACTTCCACAAAAAGGTATATACTTTAGTACATACAAATGATGATGTAGCGCAGCATGATGACCTGCAAACAACCTTGTTTATCTGGTTTCCAAAGGCTTTTCTGCCAGAGCAAAACTGGCTTATTCCAAGAACAGCAGACTGTCTTTGTAGAGATACAATGTAATGAAAAAAATATCAAAGCTAATTGTGAAAGGGACAGTTTTAGGCACTAGTATGTCCACGTTAACACAGCAGCCTGTCCAACGCACTTGATTCCCAAGACGCCAGCAAAGTTTGCTCAGGTGATTTTCCTTGCTACCCTAGCACAGCTAAGCTGTTGCCGTTATTCCAGTCAGCCGGATGGCACAGAGCCCAGCATCATATGACAAAAATATATCCAAGGGGCCACTGTTAATTGACCAGATACTGAAATTCAAACCTGACAATATAGGTACGTCCTACCTATTTATCTCAATTTGTTGTTCTGTCTGCTTTTATTTTGTATTCTCTATCTGTCCTTTGAATGATCAAGGCAACGAGGAACAAAAGAGGATGAGAGACCCAAGATCTGTTTTTATCAGACACAGCTGCCTCCTGAACATTTCTCTCCTTAGGAAGCAACCCTGACATGTACTATTGCTGTTGGGCAGATCAACTCGCCAGTTTCAAGCTTGTGTCACTAAAATTTTCTCAACTTTTCTTCTCAGAAAAATGGAGAAGAGACATGGCAAAAACTTCTCAGAAACACTTTCAGAGCTTATCCCTTAATGCATTTTATAGGTAAGCAGAAGAATGCTGAAGAACAGCAAGCTATGGAGATGTTAATAAATGTTTGTTTGAAACATATATTAAAAGCTGTGCTCACGCTGAACACATGAAACAGCGAAAGTTTCACACAAATCAAACCAATCAAAAATTATTTTCATCTGTTTTACCAACATACACTTATGTTTCACGCCCTGACAGGTGAGAAGTCTTTCCAATACAGTTTTTGGAGTTCAAAGCCTCCGCATATGGCCTCTGAGAATATTGTTCTGGAAATTCCTGTCCAGCCATCTTTGCTGATGTAAGCTTCAGAACTGTCACTAAGTGGCAGTTCTACTGGAAAGCAGACCTATCTGTGTTGTAAGAGTTTAAATCCTCCCAAAACACAAAATGCAGTGAAATGACCTTTTCTTCTGTTTGTTTTGTTGCAGCAGTGTGTTCATGTAGTGATTTTCAGGCTTTGTAGCTTACTTTTTCTGCAGGACATTGGCATTCTGTGCCATCTTTGTTTCTGGATGAATAGGTAAAAAAAAAAAAGTGTTATGCTGTTTGCAGAGATTTCTGGCCAGCCTTAATTTAAGACTGAAGTGGTTGCACATAGTGAGCTATTTCAAACTATCAGTCACTCCAAAAGGTTTCCTTTGTTTGGTTAAGGGCAAAAAATGAGAGTTGGTAAGGCTAATTCTTGGAGGCTGGAATTATCATATCAAACAGTGCGCTAAACTTGTGAGGACCCAACGTCTCTTCATCTGGCTTGTGCTTTTGGAACAAACAGTGCATGACTTAGACTCAGTTTTCATACACATCACAAACTCCAGCCAAAGTGAAAAATAAAAAGAAAACTGAAGATTGTTATGACATGGCTATAAATAAAGACAGTGAATTATAACAGTAAAATATGTTAAGCAAATTACAGCTAATTTTAAAATAGTCCAATCTGACTGGCTACAGAGTGAGTGAAGAGTTATACAGCATTTTTCAAACTCTCAGTTCATTTTCTACCCCTTTGAACCATTCCTATTACTCCAAATTTCTAGTTTTAATAGCAATTGGAAAAGGATTTATATTGCCACTTACAAATAGCAGTGGGCAGATCAGCAAAGCACTCCGAGTTACAGAATTTTTATAATTAACCTTTCTTTTTGCTTCAAGTGGGTAGCTAGTGGTTGCTTCTCCTTGTGCACACAGAGCTTCTGCTGTCCACTCTTTTCTGTGACACTAGACAGAGAGATTTACAAAGATGCCATTTGGCAGAATATTTTAGAGACACTTGTTTAAAAGACGAGAGATTCTTGGGTGTGAGGCATCACAAGTGGTTTTAGTTCCCCAGCTGTGTTTCTCAGAAGATGGGGCTGGCAAAAGCTGCATGTGATGTGACAGCAGAGAATTAAGTTTGAAAATACACTTAAAGAAATGGTTTGAAGAAGAAAACAAGGTCACTATCCATCTGATGGAAATCACACTGGGTAAACAAATTTAGTGAGAGATCAATGAATTTTGGTTAAGAAAATAACCCCAGATCTTTGGACTGGCAAGAGACAGTGCCTAGGAGACATTTAAAGAGACCACACTACCGTCCTTTTCTATCTCTGTCTGTCCTCTACTCCAGGTAAGGTATGTCTTACAAGGAGAGTTTCCTGATTTTTGGGAATATTTACTCACCAGACAAAATGCTCCATTCATCCCTTCACCCTCAGGAAAATCTGGCCAAGGCAGTGTTAATTACTATATATAAAGTTTCAAAGAAACAGGGCTGGGTGGGTGAGGGAGAAAGAGCAGAAAAAATGTATATTAAAAACTTTTGGGGAACCAACCAGGGAGCAATGCCAACTCCTGATCTTAAAGCTAAAATATATCTGTCTTAGGGGGCTTTGCTGTCTCTCTGTTTTGGTGTGGAGGGCCAGATGGGGTGCATAAGGGAAAATCTCAGGTTGAGATTAAATGGAAACTCAGCAGTCCCCATAGTGCCTATTGCCTCTGTCCTTACCCTGCCAGCACGTCCCCAGTGGACCCATGGCCTTTTGGAGTTAATCCTTCTGCGTAAAATGGAACTCTGTTTCCCATGTCCAATAGCAAGGCTCAGCACAGCCTGACAATCTGTTCACAATATGCCTTAGGGCCTGGAGCACTCTTACCCATGAATATGTAGTTTGTCATAGTCACAGTCACCTCCCTGTCTTCAAAATAGTATATAATGAGTTTTTGCCTGTGCAAAGGCTTTTCAACCACATGTATGTATCCACACCTAGCACTCTGCCCAAACATGTTTGTCACAGCATCTCTCCTGGCCACCTATCCTGCAGTACTAGGTAATGAAAGGAATGCTTTCAAATCTAATTACTAAGAATTAACTGGCTGCTGGGGCTGGGCAGGAAGGAGAAAGTACATGGCTTACAAAGAAGAGGCAATGTATTTCCTTAATTCTACTGTAGTTTCCTACTCATTCTTGCTCCCTGTCCATTCAGCTATGTTTCAAAAGATTCAACTTCTGCTCCTAGGTTTTCATTTTAATTCCTAGTGGTGAAGTTACTAATTCCCTGAAAATAAATAGCCAGGCAAATTACATAGCTGAATACAAACAGCACAGCAGTGTGCGAATACATTTGTCAGTAGCTGGACTAGAAGGACTGTGTACAAGGCACATGTTGTGTGATAACACAGTGTTTAAATTCTGTTTTTTATGGCATGACCTACAGAAAGAATTACGATTAGATATGCTACCTTCTCATCTAATTTATTTGGAGACAGACCAGAAATAAAAAGCCAGGGATCACAGCACCAGATGCCCAATTCATAAAGTTCCTCTCTGTTTATTGCTAGATTTCAAGCACTTGCATTGTTTCTCACTTGCCCTTTTCAACTAACATTGGATACTCTGAGGTTAGATGAGACATAATGGTTTCCAGGCTTGGTATCATTCACTCTGTATATGCAATAAGCAGTGTATTGTGTTGATGTAAACAGATCCCAAATCTGGTGTGTTAATATTTCTTGCCTAAATTTTCCAAATGGAAACTGCTTGCCCAGTGAGTCACTCTGTGTTTTATCCCTCCCTCAGAGGATCCTTCTTGGGAGTCTCCACGCCCTGCCACTCTGTTACAAGAATGGCTTTCTTTTTTTCATTTCTCTGTGGGATGCCCACTTAGGACATTCTTTTACTTCAATTCACTCCTCCCCTCCCCCTCCCCACACCAAACTACGTTGCAAGACTGCATCTATTTTATTTTTCATTTCTGAAAACATAATATTTTCCAGTTCCTCAATCCCAGATTCAGTGTCTAGCATACATATTCTGAGGACTTGTCTTGGGTTACACCTGATCTTGCTCCTGCAGATACAACAGGTACTTCACATGGCAAAGGTGTATGTTTTCATTCTGCTTGCTTCCACAGCAACTTCTTCAGACTTCACAATTTATTCAGGAGAGGAAAAGAGAAATGCAGAGATCTTGTAATGTACTCAGCCTCTTGAAGCACAAGCAGCTAGCAAGCTGCATTACATCTTAAAATAGAAGAGCTCTATTATTCTTCAGTGGTTTAAACCACACACTTAAGACAGTTATCTGTTGCCTGAGAGAGCTGACACTAGGGTAGTGGCTGCAATCTTCAATTTATTCCTTTGTGATTTTCTTGTTTTAATTATGTTTGAAACCAAGTAAATAGCTTCTGTGGTGGCTTCTGGGACAAGTTTTCACTGAACCTGTGCAAAAAGAGCAAACAGTTGAAAATCACAGAATCACAGAATGTTAGAGATTGGAAAGGACCTTGAAAGATCATCTAGTCCAATCCCCCTGCCAGAGCAGGAACACCTAGATCAGATCACACAGGAACGCATCCAGGCGGGCTTTGAATATCTCCAGAGAAGAAGACTCCACAACCTCTCTGGGCAGCCTGTTCCAGTGCTCTATCACCCTCACTGTAAAGAAGTTTTTTCTCATATTCAAGTGGAACCTCCTATGTTCCAGCTTGAGCCCATTGCCCCTTGTCCTATCACTGGATGTCACAGAGAAGAGCCTGGCTCCATCCTCCTGACACTCACCCTTCACATATTT
>WKFP01013873.1:13449-31989 GCA_011057875.1 Pterocles orientalis
GAGGGAGCTGGGTCTCTTTAGCTTGGAAAAGAGGAGACTGAGGGGTGACCTAATCAATGTTTATAAATATGTGAAGGGTGAGTGTCAGGAGGATGGAGCCAGGCTCTTCCCTGTGACATCCAGTGATAGGACAAGGGGC
Source organism: Pterocles orientalis (assembly GCA_011057875.1). Taxonomy (NCBI): domain Eukaryota; kingdom Metazoa; phylum Chordata; class Aves; order Pterocliformes; family Pteroclidae; genus Pterocles; species Pterocles orientalis. The sequence goes on from WKFP01013873.1 coordinate 13,589, forward strand.
AATGGGTTCAAGCTGGAACATAGGAGGTTCCACTTGAATATGAGAAAAAACTTCTTTACAGTGAGAGTGACAAAGCACTGGAACAGGCTGCCCAGAGAGGTTGTGGAGTCTCCTTCTCTGGAGACATTCAAAGCCCGCCTGGATGCGTTCCTGTGTGATCTGATCTAGGTGTTCCTGCTCCGGCAGGGGGATTGGACTAGATGATCTTTCGAGGTCCCTTCCAATTCCTGACATTTGGTGGTTCGGTGGTGATTCGGTGTGAACAACCACAACAGCCACGACATGGTGAAGCTGTAGTCTCTCATCTCCACTGTATTACTGTTCAACGGAACATCTGGCAAAGCTGCTACTTTCTGTACTTTAACATGCAACACAGAACAGAGCAACCATGTTACTGGGAGATGGCGGGAAGAGAAAGCTGTTCCTTCTCGAGGAGAAGTACACATTCACTTCAAGGTTAAGTTTGGAACATTTTGAAAAGCATATTGTGGCCTCAGTTAGAATAACTGTACTTGGAGTGGCTGTGAGAGGCCAGAGTTCATGAACTTAAATGCTTCCAGCTCAGTCAGTGTAAGAAGCCTGGAATGCGGTGATATCATGGGCAGTTTTGCCAAGTGACTTGCAGAAGTAACTTTCTGTTTTTTGATGGATATTGTTTTCAGAAATCCTTTCATACTTGGTCACATCTCCTTTAGATGTATTTAGCACAGAGAGCTCTCAAGATTTCATTTGTACAACGTGCAAATGCTGCCACCCCGGTACTCTTTCCTGAGGTCTAAGCTGGTATGTTTGATTTGCTATTATCCTTTTTTTTTTTTTTTTTTGGCCTGAAAATGTCACAGACAGTGATCTTCTTAAACTTTGAAGAAGAAATTTAGGCTTTCATTTTAAATGTAGCACCATTTTTTTTTCCCTGGTACAACTTTCTACTGTGTTCCCCAAATATGTTTTAAAATCTACAGATTTTCACATATTTCGGTCACAGTGATGCTTCATTTACAGCAAGCTAGCCAACAGCTGTGATCTGGATAACATTGTGAGGTAACTTGGAACCAAAAGTCTGTGTACTGCCGACAGTGCTTCAATAATATCGTAAAGGTCAGTGGAGCTACCTGCCCAAGTGTCCTCAACTTCCTGAGCTGAGTTTGCAGGTCTTGTGGAGCCTGCACCACTGCCTCCACCCAAAGCAATTGCAAAGGATGCTTGGGATGAGCAGTTAGTGTGGAACAGAAAAAACTAGGGTAAGAGGTCGTCGCCTGTTAAGCTCGGGCTAAGCTTCTGGTACCATTACTCATCTTGTCTCTCTCTCCATCTCAGTCATGCTCCAATGTCTCGTACTAGCACACATTAACATGTGAAGGTATTGTAAAAGTTTTTTGTTCTTTTCACTTTAACCACCACAAATTCTATAAGATGTTGTAGAAGAATACAACTTTTCTGCGTGCGTTCAATGTGTATTTCATTTTGAAAGTATGTTTTTCAGGCTAAGGACTGAGCTTGGCTTTTCAAGAACCTAACTTCAGAGCACTTTCACATAAAGAAAACAACCTGAAGTGTTTGTCCCTAATCACACCAGGTGCTGTGAGATTTCTGAAAATCTGAGTTTTGATTGTAACTAGTGTGAGATCTTCTGAAAATCTGTCTTGAACCCAATTGCTGTGTAACAAGGTAACTCAACAGTTTTTATAGTTAGAATTACATGGATAAAATTAATGAAATGCAACACTGACATGAACTGTCCTTCTGCACATATATTAGACTTGGATGAAAAACTTTTCACTGCCCAGAATCATAGAATCATAGAATGGTTTGGGTTGAAAATGACCTTAAAGATCATCTAGTTCCAACCCCACTGCCATGAGTAGGGACACCTCTCACTAGACCAGGTTGCTCAAAGCCTCATCCAGCCTGACCTTGAACATCTCCAGGGATGGGGCATCCACAGCTTCTCTGGGCAACCTGTTCCAGTGCTTCACCACACTCACAGTAACAGCTTCCTAAAATCCAATCTAAGTCTACCCTCCTTCAGCTTAAAGCTGTTACCCCTCATCCTGTCACTATGTGCCCTTGTAAGAAGTCCCTCCCCCACTTTCCTATAGGCCCCCTTCAGGTACTGGAAGGCTGCTATAAGGTTCCCCCAGAGCCTTCTCTTCTCTAGGTTGAACAATCCCAACTCTCTAAGCCTGTCCTCGCAGAGGAGGTGCTCCATCCCTCTGATCATCTTTGTGACCCGCTCCAACAGCTCGATATCCTTCTTGCATTGGGGGGCCCAGAGCTGGATACAATAGTCCAGGTGGGGTCTCATGAAGGCAGAGTAGAGGGGCAGAATCACCTCCCTCGACCTACTGGCCATGCTTCTCTTGATGCCACCCAGAATATGGTTGGCTTTCTGGGCTGCCTGTGCACGTTGCCAGCTCATATTGAGCCTCTCATCTACCAGCACCTTCAAGTCCTTCTCTTCATGGCTGCTCTCAATCCATTCTCCGCCCAGCTTGTATCTGTGCTTGGGATTGCCCTGACCCATGTGCAGGACCTTGCACTTGGTCTTGTTGAACTTCATGAGGTTGGCCTGGGCCCACCTCTTAAGCCTGTCCAGGTCCCTCTGGTTGGCATCCCTTCCCTCTAGCACGTCAACTGCACCACACAGCTTGGTGTCATCTGCAAACTTGCTGAGGGTGCACTCCATCCCGCTGTCCATGTCACCAACAAAGATGTTAAGTGGATAAACCTACTGCACTTCATAGAATAAGCCCCAGACATAGAAATGCTTCTCGTGGGGCTGTGTTCATAGTGAGCCAGTTAAGTATGTCTAACACAAATGGGGGAAAGAAGCACTGAAGTTCATAGAAATAAATGTTCCTGCAAGAATTACAGCCTAGCCCTGACAAAGTGTCTTCCATTATATGAGACTGATTATTGGTTGCAATGATATTTTAAATTTAGTGATTATTTTTACATGGCTAGAATCTTTCAAAGTAGGAAAAAAACCCTTTTAAGCACAAATACTACAGCCTGATAGAACCTGTGTGTTTTATTGTTGTTCATTACAAGAAATGGGAAAGTGCTCTCGGGGAAAAAAAGCTTCCACTTGCAAAATACAATACTGTAGGACTAACTTGGATGTTAAAGCTTTCTTTTTCATTTGCCACAGATGTTGTTAAATTTTAGCCAACTTGGAATTTTATGGGCAGCAAAAAGCTTTCTTTTTTTTTTTTTCTTTTTCTGACATGGTACTAGTTAAATCAGCCCTAGCAAAGATAAAGCAAAACATTGACACACAAGCTTGGAATGAACATATTCAGTCCCTTTTCATGCAAAACCCAGCAGAAACCCCAAAAGAGTTATTTTTAGCTTTTGTTTTCTCCCAGGATAGATAAACAGAATCAGCTGTGACAGAGACATGATTCACCAGCATGAAAAAGAGTGATAAAATCCAGAACAAACAAACAAAAGCAGAAAAGTGTTTCAGGGAAAAGGGATAAATGAGTTTAATTTTAATTTGAGTACATAGGTTTTGCAGAGGTAGGGTTCCTCTTTCTCCCACTTCTACCCTGAAGGTTGAACAACTTTCAGACTATTAAGGAGTAGGCAGGAGCAAGCTCTGTTTTCGCTAGAAGAAGTCTGGAATGTACCAGAACCCTTATTATTTTTGTTTTCTTAGGCATTGCAAACATAAATTAAGGCACAGCAGATTTTCAAAGCTATCTGTCAATGATTTAATATTTTCTATGAGTGCAGAAAATGGCTTCCTTCTTTGCATCAGCAATAAAAATGTTACAATTTGGGTATCTTTCTAGTAACAGAAACTTGTGTTTCTTATAAGGCAGAAATGACATTGGGCTGGTGACCAGTAGTTACATAATTCTTTTTTTTCTGTATCTTACAGATATGCAACTCTGATACATTTTGAGTTTAGTACAGATGGTCAGTATTAAAAACTGAGATGTTGCATGAGTCTTGCACCAGAAGCTGTTAACTCCTCTTTAAAGTACAAATCCCTCCAGCTCCCATATTTCACCAGACATTCAACCACTATTACTACTGGTTTCTGTTTGCTGCAATGTCTGTGTTGAGCTCAAATTGTTGCTTTGTTTTGAAGTTCAAATGTGTGTGTATTTCTCATTTATTAATTTTTTTCCTGTGGATAGGATTTTTCTTGCGATAGGGTATGATGACTTTGAAATGAACTCGAGTGCATTAAGGTGTTTGTGTGCAACTTTGCAGAATGTATCGGTGTGTGAAGGTTTGTAACGCTTTCATGGCAAAACTGTGTTTAATTCTGAACCTGCTGGCTTTCTCTGAAAGCAGTGTTCCCAGACAAGGTTCCCATGTCAGGTTTTGCAGAAGTTGCCCATTTTGCAGTTTTGTGTGGCTGCAAGATAAATCCTTTTTCCTCTCTACTCCACTGTGCTCACCACCCCCCATCCCCTGCCTCTGTTTTCCCCTATTTTCCTCTTTTGTTTCTTACTTGAAAGTAAGAATATGGAATTTTGGTGCCGGTGCATGGTTTGATAAAGCCTAGCCCTCAGTGGTCAGGAGTCTCACAGGAAAGCCACTTTGAGTACTTCTCTGAAGGAGAGGCTGCACAATGCTTTGAAGTAGGGGAACGGGATAAATTTCTGCAGACAATGCAGAGATGTACTGAGCTTGTGCGCAGAGAAACGAATTTGACTCTGTAGACCCACAACGGTAACAAATAATTTTAGGCATGACATCCTCGCCGTTTTCTCCAGAGAGAGTAGAGTGAACTTCCCAGCAAAGACAGACAGTAACTGGCTACTGGTCTATTCAAAAAGCAGGCAGACGATAAGCGGAGTAAATTATGCTCTGTATTTACTGATCATAGAAACTATAGGTATTTGAAGTCTTTGGACTAAGAAGTGTTCATATCAAAGAAGAATCTTCCTTCTTAAAGACTATATTGTTAGTGTTTGAACTTGTTTTCCTGCCAGACTTTATGTATGTACTGTAAAACTGTCAGTGCTGTTGTGCTTCCTAAACATTAGACACTGGTTTAATGAGAGTTTACCTGTCTGCATGGTTCAGGAGTCTGTGGGTGGTAAGGGCAGTATCTGCAGATTTATGTTGTTTAATCCTTGTAATAAATGAGCAGCTTGTTTTCCCTTGAGTAGGTGACACTCAAGTTAACTGTAACTTTATAAACAAAAAAGGGAACAAAATGTGGAGTTTCTTGTGGGAATCAGAATACTCCTGGAGTGTTGTGTGTGGAATCTCTGTTTCTGGTTTCTTACTAGTGGCAAATAAGCATAGGGAGGGTTCTTTTATACTTTCATTTTACCTATTCAAATTATCTGGTTGTGAAGGGCTTCTCTTTCAGGCTCATGTGCATTTTGGAAAAAAAAAAATACTAGTTCAAAAACTTGAGAATTTTCATAGTAGAGCTCTGTGTTCAGTGACTCAGGAGAAAGAGGTGTAACCAGGATGGAGCAGCTGTTTTAGCCAGGGTGCAAACATAGTCTTCCTCATGTCACAAAACTGGATGTACTAAATACAAATAATCTACTGATCTTTTGTTCTCTCTCAGTATTGGTAGGCTTTACCACAGAGCAGGAAAAGACGGAATAAATCTTTTTTAGAGACAGATTGATGAAAGAAGGTCAGAGCTCGGTTAACACAGTAAATTGACTGTCATTATGGTTTCAAATGTATTTAGTTATTCTTATATGTGAGTCTTGATTTCTTATAAAACTGTTTTGTCTTTTCCGTATTCATGGATTCATGTCTTAAATGTGAATTCATGGGTCTTTGGATTGTTGGAGCTGTAGAGTGTTAATAATTGATACATGACAGAGACCCGAGTTCATGCTTACTACTGTGACTGTAGGATATTGTCTTCTTGGGAGCATTCTTATGAGAGGACAATTTTATCCTGAGGCCATTTCGTCCTCTCTCCTTTATGTAAGTATCTGTCAAAAATCCCTTGGAATTTTTTTGCTTTGCATGAACTTGGTAGTCTGGTCTATAAAGACTTTGAAAAATGTGTCCTGTGTATCACCAGTGGGATCATATGAATAGATTATTCAGAGCATTTCTTTTTGTTCATGTAGCACTTTTAGTAAGCATGTAGTAGCATATTAAAGTACTCTATTAAAAATGGACTTGGAAAGGTGTTCTGTGGTACTCAAGATACCATTCTGTGCACAGTCAGCATAAGTAATAATCTTCATACCAACTTTGTTAGTTAAAAAAAAAAATTGTATTGAAGACTTGTATATTATAGCTTTTGCTGAAGACCGAGAAAAGTATAGTACAGCATAGTACGCACTCCCACCAGGACGCTGTGTCTGATTTTCTATGATACCTATGTGACTAAATCTTTGGTCTGTATCAGTTATCTTTTCCTCTTAACATTGATACTTACTCATATCTGTCACAGTGTAACAGTGTCTTTCCTTACATGAAATTCTGATACTTTCAGTTTTGGTTTAGTGAGTTGAATTCTAGAAAGTTTTCCTCTTCCCTCCTATTCTTCTCCTATTCTGCTAGTCTCTGAAATAAAATGGTTTTCAGAATTTAATGCTTATAGGGCAAATAATTCTATTTCATCTCAAAGTTGTGCTTTTAGCAAACTCATGCAACTTGAGAGGTATTTTTATATCTGCATTCCCTTACTTTTTCTCCCCATTGTTTGTAACTTGGTGGTTGCAGCTTATTTAAAACTTGTCCCTGAAATGTCTTTTTACCAGTAGATGGCTGTACACCCGGCCAAGAGCCCATTTTTTTTTTTTTTTTAAAAAGCTGTTTCATTTACAAATATGCATATTCTGACTTAAAGTCAAAACAGTAAAAAAGCACACTGAAATCTGTGTTACAATCTAGTCCACTTGGCTTCCATGCAGTTCATTAAATCCTTTTTCAATTAGATGAGCACATGAAAGTTCTACTCTCACTACTATTGTAATTTAAAAACATAAAAAAGTCCTGTTACAGATTGTCAGAATTCTTGCAAGATAACAAGTACCATATGAGTTTCCATCCTGCTCAGCAGAATAAAATGGATAAAGTTTAAGGCAGAACTTTAAGGTATTAAGTAGATCATAAGCTGTTATATAATGGTTCTAATAAATAAACATTAAGATTATTCTTTTTTTCAAAAAACCATAAATGACAACCATTTGAAAGGCTTGTGATAACATTTGTTTAAAAATCTATGAAGACAGTAATACTCAAAGGGTTTTATTTCTCCAGTGATCATACCAACTCAAACCCCTTGTTGGTAAAAATCTGCCTATCGTGTAGATCACATCTGCTGCTACACATCAGAGACACTTTTCTGAAATAAGAAGAGAAGACACAATAAACACAGGAAATTGCTGGTTTTGCAAGAAAGGTTTAAAAAGAAGATGCATTATGCCACTTCAGAAACTGCGAGTAAAGTTAACAGACTGAATAAGTTTGGTTTGGTGATTTTTTACTTCCCTCAGTAGTTAGAACAGTTACAATATTACTCAATAAACCAACTAATTTTTTGTGATACGATTCTGCACAAACTGATAAAAAAACCTCTAGAAGGAAAAAAAAATGGGTGGAAGAAAGGAAGATTTTTATCCTAGGGTTTACATATTCTGTTAGGCTTAAAAAGTAGTCTAGGGAAAACGTGGGATCACTCAAGAAGGAAATGGGGAGACATGGTTACCCAGGATACGGAGGAGGCTGAGGTACTCGATGACATTTTTGCCTCAGTCTTTACCGGAAAGTGTTCGAGCCACACCACCTAAATCACTGAAGGCAAAGGCAGGGACTGTGAGAATGAAGAACTTCCCATGGCAGGAGAAGATCATGTGTGAGACCACCTAAGGATCCTGGAGGTGCCCAGGTCTATGGGACCTGGTGAGATACATCCGTGGGTCCTGAGGGAACTGGCAGACATAGTTGCTAAGCCACTATCCATCATATTTGAGAAGTCGTGGCAGTGTGGGGAAGTTCCTGCTGACTGGAAAAGGGGAAATATAATCCCCATTTTTAATAAAGGAAAATAGGAAAACCTGGGGAACTACAGACCAGTCAGTCTCACCTCTGTGCCCAGCAAGATCATGGAGCAGATCCTCCTGGAGATTCTACTGAGGTACGTGGTGACTGATGATAGCCAACATGGCTTCACCAAGGGCAAATCATACCTGAGAAATTTAGTAGCCTTCTATGATGGGGCTACAGCGCTGGTGGATAAGAGAAGAGCAACTGACATCATCCACCTGCACTTGTGCAAAGCATTTGACACTGTCCTGCATGACATCCTTATCTCTAAATTGAAGACACATGGATTTGACAGTTGGCCTACAGGAAAGCTGGGGAGGGACTTTTTACAAGGGCACATAGCGACAGGATGAGGGGTAATAGCTTTAAACTGGAGGAGGGTGGACTTAGCTTGAATTTTAGGAGAAAGTTTTTACTGTGAGGGTGGTGAGACACTAGAACAGGTTGCCCAGAGAAGTTGTGGATGCCCCATCCCTGGAGATGTTCAAGGCCAGGCTGGATGAGGCTTTGAGCAACCTGGTCTAGTGAGAGGTGTCCCTGCCCATGGCAGGGGGGTTGGAACTAGATGATCTCTAGGGTCCCTTCCAACCCAAACCATTCTATGAGTCTATGGTATTTTCTTGATCACTGAAGTGGCAGAGAAGTTTGCGAGAAAGACAAGACTCCAGTTTATCTTTCTCTCTTGTTTCTGAAGGCTATATAGATCAGAATGTATGCCTTTGGAGCAAATGATACATTAAGCCTTTTGTATCTGATAGGTTCACCTGCACACATACAAAATCTATGTACTGATGCACGCAACAGGTCATTCGAGTGCTCTATACATTGCATTTCATCTTTAGGGAATGTTTTCACTGTAAAGTTAACTTGTTTTTTCACCTTAGGTTTATTCTTAATGTGCCCTATTCTATATAGGTAGTAGGTAATAATTCTCTTCACCCATCTAAATTTCAATTTATTTTTCTAATTTATTCTCTATTATGCTATTGTGGAAACGGATATTGCATTTAAAATTCAACAAACAAGAAAAACAATATAGGACCTGTTGCTGAGTATTATCTTTTTATAGACCCGTTCCAGCTAGTGGATACTGCTGTAAAACTGACTTGGAGCAGTAAAAGGTTCCTATGGCCAAACACAAGCCTGTTTTACTGCCCTGATTCCTAAAGGGGGAGCAGGGGAAATAGCATGCCAATTTTTAATCTGAGAAATATTTGCTTTTCTGGTTAGAGCACAAAAAAGGCTGCTCAGTCCCTTGGTTTTGTTCCTGACTTTGACAATGATTTGTTGCTTAGCCTGAGCTTTCTGTATACTCTAAGGTGAGGGCAGCATGAAAAGAGTCTGTAATAGGAATAACATCAACTGTCTCTTCTGTAAAGTGTTTTGAGATCTATTGGTATGAAAAAAATTTGAAAAGTTATGCAAAAAAATAGTTATTATTTTAATTCATCTTGACCAGGTAGAACAATAATATTGTAACCAATTGTGAAGAGTTTTCAGTATGATGCTGTCACAAAGTTTACAAACACTGTTCTCATGAAGCTTAAATGAAGAAACTGTTTCTGTGGTGTGTGGTTTGGTTTGTGGTTTAGTTGTGTTGTTTTTTTTTTTTTACCAGTGGAATCTGGCGCACAAAGAGGTGATGTGTCCTGTATAATTCACCCAGTGGAAGGACTGGAAAGGGAATGCAGTCCTTCTGGCCTTCCCAGCTCCCAGAGGCTGTGATACAGGGCCATGTACTCACTGTGCAGAGTTTCCCTTGTGTTCGTTCTTTTTATTTTTTCCCTCTTTCTCTCCCTGCTCTGAGGAGACAGGTGTTCAGAAGTGGAAAATATTATAAGGGAGTTTTCTTCCTTCCTGGTTTTCAAAAGTGAGCGTGTATCGTTTTCTTTTTTTTAATCTTGAAGATTGATGTAAAACTGCTGGCAATAAAAGTAACTAGATTTATACAATATCATCTACATATTCTCTTGGTCACCATTTGTTCTATGTCACCCAAGTACCATTTTTACCAGATAGGGTCATACCAGCTCATGAAGAACAATTATTTTCTTTTGACATGGCCCTTCAGACTCCTTAAGTAGTCCTGTGGGAAATTCAAAATTGACTTATAGAAACAATGGACCAGATTCTCTGAAGATGCTTCAGTGACGTTGAATGCCTGCCTTTGCTGTCCAGAGCAATTACTTTTTTATCCCTTTTGTTTGATGAAATCTGATAAATGTAAGCAGCACCAAGCAGTACTTCTAAATTCCTCACAGAGGATACTGCTGGAGTATTATGGTGTCATGGTATTGGCTCTCTGCCAAAAATCTGTCCCTGTTATGCTCAGTTCATCTATATTCTAGCCCTACCTGTTTTTCCTGTTGCTTACCTAGGCTCTCTGTGTTAGCAGGGGGGAGGAGGACAGCAAGAACCTGTCACATCTGGGAAGGGGCTATACTAGGCACCATGGTAGCATAGGGAGGAGAAGATGGTACCAGACCCAGTACCTTTTTTTTTTCACTACAGCAATCTCCAAACAGTAAAGCATTTTGGGAACCTGTTCTGGTTCTTCAGCAGTAGCATGGGTGCTGACAAGTGGGATTAACTGGAAGAAGGCTTGGGCCATCTTTGACTCTTTTAAAGTCCTATGTGTTCCTTTTCCAAAAGTGCACTTGGTGATATTGTAGTGTTTCTTTTTAGTGGAAAGGGAGGGAATCATATTCCTCAACATAAGCTTCTCCAGAAATTCACAATCGAAATTCAGGGTAACCAGCATTATCTGCTCAAACCATCAGTGTTGATGAATGCACAATGCTGCCAGCTTTCCAACACACAGTGCTTTGTCATATGGTGGAAGAAGAGGCACCAATAGCAAAGGAGTATGTCCTGAACCTAGTCATGCAACAGGAGAGAAGACTTTGCACAGCTGACAGATTGTCTCTTAAGAAATGATCTTTGAGATGCAGCTCTGATAAACATGAGCCCTTGTTGCAGTGCCACACCACAACGTCATGTTTAAGCTGTGACCTAGGCAGCATGATGCAGGTGGTTTTGCTGTGGGTGTGTGTTATATTGATTTTGTGGAAGGGAGCCATGAGGAATCTTATTTATAATACATGAGATGCACTGAACACAGGCCAGAGTGTTTCATTCATAATTATTGCAGAGGAGTTGCATGCTGTTGTGTACTTGGTGGTCCAAAAATCTGTCCCAGATTCTCAACTGGTGTAAATTAATACATCTCTATTAAGTTGGGGAGTGCTGCATTAATTTACACCAGCTGGTCCAGTGTGTGAATGAGTGACAGCTTACACCCACAGCACTCTGTTAGCAGTAGCAGTAGTTACTGCTGCTTTGTACCTCAGCCTTTACAATCAAGTTGCTTCTCCCTTTATTTCCTTGTAATGCTCAAAGGAGCAACATTTTAGACATGTATGTCCTCAATGCAATTAATATGAGGATGATAAATAAAGAAAATAATTTTGGTAAAAAAAAAACTAATTAAACTTGATCAGAGAGTACATGAGGGTGTTTTTCATTTCTAGACAGATAGAATCTAGTGTAAAATTTGGAAAAGAAATTAACCTTCTTACATGTTTTGCATTTTCTTCTAAGTCTGAGAGTATAATTGCAAGTGCAACTATAATGTCTTAATTATTTGTAAGTTTTCAGAATAACGTTTGGCATGAGTACATATAATTTTGGAAGCATCATGATTTTACATTTTTACAGAAATGGAGAATATTCTGGGAATATATTACATTTGTCCACCAGAATAATTTATACAAGCTTGTATAATTTTTTGTAAGGGTGAATAGTGAGACAGGGAGCCTAAGATCATAATGTTTATATAGTAAATCAACTAAAGAAAAAAAGAAACACAAAAGAAGCAGTCATTTGAGCGAAGACCACCATGATGAACTACAAATATCCACAGTCTGTTCTTTGATGTCAGACACTTAATGCCTTTTATATCAGCAGAAATCAAAGGGAAAACTGAAGAACTGAGCTAGAAAGGTTAAATAGCACGTTGCTATGTCATAGTCCTCTATACATTGCAAATGTACAAAAAAAGTTTTCAACTTTTTTTTTTTTAATGAAATGCTTTTGCTGAGTGGCTGTGTGAACAGGAATTCTTAGCACGAGCAGGCTACAACTTAATGCTTTCTTGTTCCTTTCCGCTTTAATGTCGGGAAAACTGATCCCCAGTGCTAAAGGGTCAGGAACTATCTGTGTGAATGAGGGAGGCAGAGATTTTCTTAAATCTGTTAAGTGAAAAGCAGTGGAAGACCCTGAAGTAGAGGTGCGCTCTCCTGAAATGAAGCCATTGTCGTTCTCCTGCAGTTTGGAGTCACCCGTACTGTTTGCTTTCAAAATACACGCTGATGCAGCCATTGTTTGCACATATTTTTTTGCTTAAAATGCAAGCTTTTATTTTGCAAGAGTAACACAGGATGTTAGTGATGCTACCAGATGCCATATAGCAAATGACAGAATTCCAAATAAGAAAAGAAAACCAGAAAAGTGGATAGTTGAGATTTTAAATTGGCGGTCTTGCAGCCTGTCTACATGCCTTATAGATAGAAGTTTGAAAGCATATATATTTCAGAGGGGGGGGGAAGTACCATAGTTAGTTTTGCCTGTAATTTAAACCAAGTTGATGAGATTATGAAACAAGTTAAACATGCAGAATTTTTATGACTTACAATTGATATAAAAAAAACATAGCTCTGCACATTCTTAATCACTTTTTTTTTTTAACTTACTGTCAGTCCACTCAGAAATTATATTTTCATGTGCTTCATTCCTGCATAAAACAGAGCTGGAAATAAAAATTAGTTTTTTTTTCAGAAATACATTTATGTGGTTAATTTGACTGCCTATTTTGTTGGCAATGAAATTTTGTGCTTTAAGCGTTCAGTAGTTAAAAAAAGAAACACAGTATGTAGCTGGTATAAGGTATGTAGTTAAAACTTGCTTTAGTTTTTCCCAAGCTCTCCTAAAGAATCGTTAATGAAGAGAAATACTTGACAATTGAATAAGGCTTTGTAAATGCATGTACTTACTGATGTACGCGTGCGTAAGTGCAAGCATTTAGAATTTGATAGTGTTTAAAAACCTTAACCAAGTTGTCTCTAGCTCTTGAAAAGAACCTAAACAATACATTTGTGCCAGAATTAAGGTATCAGTTTCAATATTTGTGTTGAATCAGATCCATTTATTAAATGTCAGCTCAGCAGTTATTGACAAGAGAATCATCACAGGACTGACTTTCCTGGACACAAAGCATCAGCCTGAAAGTATTAAATAACATCTGGCAGTGACCTGCACTTTGTAAACCATATTTTTGAAATCAGCTTAACGTATTTGTCTAAACAAACCAAGAAATTAACATGCAGAGGAAAGAAAAACATTCCAGCTGCAGATAAAAATAATTGCTGAGCTACTATCAGGAGACACTGAGTAATTGCAGAAGTGTGATTGACTGGAGGCAGCAAGTATTTTGTATTTTGACTGTAAAATGGGCTATCAGAAATTAAAACAGAAGGTCTTTAATATGGTACTATCATTAAAAAAAGGTTCGGTTAAGCAAGTGTATTGTACACAGAAGTACTATGTTTGTTAGAATGTGTATGGAAGGAACTGAGTATAATTAGACTTATAACAGTAGTTTTTGGCTCTGGATCTGCTGTTTCAAAACCTCAACTGTTCTTGAATCCTTAATAAGTTAAGGAATGAGTACAGCAGAGGAGAGAGCAAGCAGAATCTGTTGTAGGAGCTTGCCCACACCAGTTTGCCGAAATCTAAATAGCCTTTTAAAAAAAGGCTTATTTTTGGCTGATGACATCATTCCTGCCACTGTCAACGTGTGACAAGTCTTGGCTTGCCTAAAGAAGAAGAAAAAAACCTTCCAAAGACTGACACTGCACAGATTTCAAACACATACAAGGACTATTCTAAATGCAAGCTATTTATACCCTTCTTCTGTGCTCTGAATTTTCATTCAAGAATAGTTTTTTTCTCAAGCATTTTGACTTAGTAAATCTTTGAACAATGCATTTTAAACATCCAGTTGTTCTTTGTGATTTTGATGGCTGCCTTAGCTTAGACGTTGGACTGTTTTGATACCAGTGGCCACAACCTGCCTTTTTTCCGTTGTAGTTAATTTTGAGATAGCTGTAAATGTTCGTATAAGGACAGGGAAGTCACAGGTGTTTCTGGAGATGATCTGAATGCATGCTTTCCACAGTACCACGCTCATCTTTTTTTTTTTTTTTTTTGTCCCCAGGATATATTTTTTTCCTTATAAATTAGATTATGACTTTGAAAAAACACACATTGGTATTCATTCTGTCTGCACGAAGATTTCTTACGACTTTATTCTCTTACCTTTTATATGTTTATCTTTCATTTTCTTAGCTGTACTATCCTTTTAGATATAATGGAATTATATAATTTAGATTTATTTTACAGACAAATGTTTGCTTGCTTATAGTTTTATAGAGCAATTGCAAAACAGTTTCTTGGAAGACTTTACTATGGAGTTACAAGGAGGAGATAGGATATGGCAGTGATGATGAGCCAAGTAGACATATTATATACTGTTGAATGCAAAGATTAAATCGCTCATCTTTGCTGAGAGGCAATGAAATGAACTTTCAGGTGAATATTGTTCTGACAAGGCAAATACAATGTATTTCTCTTCTGAAAGTCCTAATATTTCTCCTCAGCACTGCAAAGTGCAGAGGTGACAGAGAATTATCCAGGCAATGGCAGGTACTGAAGCTACAGAACAGCTTTTGTACTCCAAATAAAAATAATAGTGAGTTCTTTTCACAGTCCAGCCTGATGTATATGCTGGCAAAATAAATGAACTGCTGGCCAGCTACAGGTAGCTGGAATACTTTCCAGAAAACTCCATTTACCAGGAGTTCTGTAACTCTCCAGACACTAAAAGAGGGTCTTCCTATGAAACTGCATGTGGCACCGGAAGCAAATTAACACGTGGTTTTATTAACAAAGATTATCTGATACTCTGTATTACCGTGTTACTGTTAGTCTAAAAATTACTACCCAGTAAGTGAAAAATGTCAGAACAGATTGTCAAGGAATGTCTTACGTGTATGAATGAACTTAGCATGTGCCAGCCATGGGCAGGTGGAATGTGCCACTTAACAAATTATTCTATTTTTAGCACCCAGACCTTCTTCATATGCTTTCAGCTAGGAGTCAAGCCTCATGTATGTGAGGCAGCCAAAACAAGCTGCCAGTTGTGGCCTTTCCATTAGCTTTCCATGGTTTTAGTTTGCAGACCAAACGCCGAAAAATCCTGCAGCAGCTGGCTGCGGAGTGCTGGCCCATTTGCTGTAGCCATGGTGTGGAATTTCTCTGTGTTGAGTATATTTAGACAGCAGCACACTTACAAATGTGTTGTAAAATTGGACGCCTGCCGGGGGAGGCTTGGGCCTCCTTGGTTTACTTACTAAGCCTATGTTTCAATGGAGAAGCAAATTTGATTTTTCTCCCCCCTCACTCTCTTTTTCTTTCTCTTTTCCGTCCTCCCCCACCCTTCCTTTGCTAAAGAGGCATCAGTGACTGGTGAGAAGAACTGACCAACTTGACCTCCTCTCCCACTGGTGGTCATGAGAATAATACAGGAGGAGGTCAAAGGTTAGCTTTTGAATACTCTTAGGAGCTAATTTATTACAAGGAGGGAGTTTCACATTGGCTGAATTATTTTCTTGAAGAGAAGACCACACTTGAGTTTGTTTATGCCTTGTGTTCGTTGGGAATTCTCTTTAGGAGCCTTTCTATGCACCTGTGCAGAGCACAATAACAGCTCTTTTCTGCAGAGTGGAATAGCCGACAGCCAGAGAAAAAAAATGGGCTAGCCTGGAGCAGAACCTGGAGGCTATTTGATTACAGAATGTAGTGCGGAGGGGTTTTTTTCTTCATTGTAACTCCTTTTTCCTCCCCCGGCTCCCTGTTTTGCCCTTATCCTGTTGCTGGATATTTTTTGGCTGGTGAAATATGGGGAAGCTGGGATGGGGGAGGAGCTGGAAGGAGGGGAGAGCACATTTGCACAAGCATCTTGCTGAGAAATAAAGGCATGAATCCTTCAGGAAATAAAGATCCGGCTTATTTGGAAGTCAGTGCTAGTAAAAGCTGCCCTTCTCTTGGTTGTCACTTCCCTTTGCTGTTGGAATGTAAGAAAATGATGTATTCCACTTGCATTTCTAGTTGCCTAGAACACTGTGATACCTTATGATTTATGAGTTTGGAAATTATTTGCCTAGATTTAAGTGTCCTGCCTATATTTAGTCTCTCTGCTGCTCAGCTACAGCCCAGCAACCTACTCTCTCAGTCATTCCTCCTGGTTTTGTACAGTGTCTAGTGATATCTCAGACATCACTTACAGGCAGACAAGGCAGCTGTGGCTGCGTATTCTATTGAGGCTCCCATTATCCAGAAAATCTTGACCTATTGCAGTGATTTTTCTTTTTACAAAACAACCCCTAACCTTTGTTTGCAGTTTAAAGAACATCTGGTTTGTATTAGGAGATGCTGTACATTAGGCTTTCTGTGCACTAAAATGTGTACCTTTGGCTGAATGTACTACTGATTTAAATTTCTCCAGATTGTTGGTGAAAAGCTCTGAAAGCCACATTTACATAAACAAAGCAACTTTCTTTTGAATGCAGTAGGATTAGGAGGCTGAGCCTGCTCAGCACTG
This sequence comes from Pterocles orientalis, assembly GCA_011057875.1. Classification (NCBI taxonomy): domain Eukaryota; kingdom Metazoa; phylum Chordata; class Aves; order Pterocliformes; family Pteroclidae; genus Pterocles; species Pterocles orientalis. The sequence continues at coordinate 30,303 of WKFP01013873.1, forward strand.
GAACCTGGGTTTGTTGGGGGAGTTTTACGTATGCCATATTTCCAAGCACCAGGACTAGGTAAGGCTCAAGCTTTAAATGTGCTCGTTAGCTTTGTCTGTGCACCCAAAGGGGCTGAAGCTACTTTGGGGGGCTTGAGAAGGGATTATGTCGTTCCTGGAGCTGTAGTAAAATTTAAGGAAAGCAGACTTTCTGCCCACAACATTTCTCCCTCGCTCTGCAGTTTACATCTTCTCTCAAACATTAAGACATTTTCCTGTTACAATTATGGAGGGAAGTTCACAGCCACTTAGCAGATATTGCTGGTGAACGTACATACCTGTTCGGTTATGTGATAAAAGGCTCATCCCCACACAAACAGACACAATGACAGGCAGGGGCACCCCTATAACACAGAGGAAGGAACCCCCACCCTGGGCCTTCCCAGGACTGTCACAGGGGAGCATTAGCCCCATGGTCCAGCATGACCCATCAAGGTGAGTCAATGGGGACTTCTCTTCAGGTAACCTCACAGGCTGAGGGGGTCTCTGCCTGGGGTAGAGTCTCATTGTAGGGTACAGGGGAAGACCACCATCATATTGTCCAAAATTCACTATGGGATATTTAGTGGAGAAAATGAAGGTGGAGGAAAAAGTGTGGAAAATAGAGGGAAAAGGGACTGGTCACATGTAAGCAGTTGATTGTCAGTACTTGTCTAGCCATGGCCTCTGCCTGATTGGCAGTCTGTCCTGTCTTTTTATTAAATTCCACTCTTTTTTTTTGAGGGACTCTTTATTCTGTGTGCAAGAGGTCAGCAACAGGAGTCAGACCACAAGTTGCAGGGGCTCTACATTTGTGGAGCCCACAAACTGGTGTGAATGAGGATTTGCAGGTCAGCGTGCGATTGTTAGCCAAAATGAAGCCAGACTAGCTGTTGAGTAGGCTTGGGAAGCCAGGTAGAGGCCAGAGGGTCTGTCAGTTGGCAGCTGTAGGGATCAAGCCATTTATGAGGGAGACTGGAGGGCTGGAGAGTCAAGTGAGTGTATACTTATGTGCCTCTGTGAGTGACACAATTGGAGATGAAACAGTCCAAGGACCAATTACTGAGTAGACTGTCTGACACTAGTTACTGGAGAAATCTATAGTGTGTTGGTCTGTGCATCCGTTGGTGTGTGCAAGGGTGACCTCTGCCAGAAGCTGGAGTGGGCTGTGGGCCTCAAGGACATGTATGTCCAGGCCAACTGCTTGAGAGATCCATATTGTATACATACATGTATGTTTTCACAGAATCACAGAATCACAGAATGTTAAGGATTGGAAGGGACCTCGAAAGATGATCTAGTCCAATCCCCCTGCCGGAGCAGGAACACCTAGATCAGATCACACAGGAACGCATCCAGGCGGGCTTTGAATGTCTCCAGAGAAGGAGACTCCACAACCTCTCTGGGCAGCCTGTTCCAGTGCTCTGTCACTCTCACTGTAAAGAAGATTTTTCTCATATTCAAGTGGAACCTCCTATGTTCCAGCTTGAACCCATTGCCCCTTGTCCTATCACTGGATGTCACAGAGAAGAGCCTGGCTCCGTCCTCCTGACACTCACCCTTCACATATTTATAAACATTGATTAGGTCACCCCTCAGTCTCCTCTTTTCCAAGCTGAAGAGACCCAGCTCCCTCAGCCTTTCCTCAGAAGGGAGATGCTCCATTCCC
>WKFP01013873.1:55266-91586 GCA_011057875.1 Pterocles orientalis
TTTTTTTTTTTTTTTTTTTTTTTTTTTTATTCAACAGGAAGCAAATCAGAAACACGTAGATTTTTGTGAGTAGAGCAGTGTTTCTCTGTATTGATTAGTTAATTAAAACTTGTCTGAGTACACTGACTTTTTGAGGCACACACAAAGCATTTTTGTTCTTATTACTGGGGGGTCCATGTCAGTTGGTTGTATTCGACCTCAGTGACAGTAAGAAGCAAGAAAAAAGTGTTCACTTAATGTAAATGCTTGGATTTTATTAAATAATTTTGTAGTCTAGACGTTTAGTTAGGTAAAAACCTCTGTGTAAACTGTTGGGGTTTTAATCTTATTGGTAGATTTATCCAGACCCCACTCAAACTCTCATGCAGTCTTTGCCGAACCCCACCCTGACCAATTTTTTTGCAAATGACCTAAAAGCAAACTCTTATCCAAACTCAGAAAGCCCTGTCAATGTTGGTTGTTTAGATCTTAAACATTTCCATTTGAAAAGTTTCAGCTGTGTGCAGATGGCTCACGAAATGTCCACAGGAGACTCTAGAAACGTAAGATTCCTTTCCACTGCTTTTGTAACTGTGTAGGCCTTTAAAATTACAATAACATGCTTTCTGCAAAATTAAGTCCCAGTACAGTATTCATACTGGGCATTTGCTGTTCCTTACAGACTGGCTCCCACTAGGGTACGCTGTCCAGTGAATTTATAAAAGGAAAAATGTTGCTAGTTGAATGTCAAGAATTAGCCAAATCACTGCATAATTTGCATTCTGAAGGTGCAAATGTAACTTGCACATTGCAAGAACAGAGAAGCAGCAGTGGCCTGTTTTTGCACAAGCTCTGTAGATGACCACAGTGTGTGTCTTAGAGAAGAAGGGAGGATGGGTTTGTGACTGGAGCTGCGGCTGCACTTCTCAGGTCTGCTACAAACTTCCTGACATCAAGTCACTTCGAACTGCGCTGAGACTGAAGAGGTATCTTAGTTCGAGACTGCAGCCTACAGCTGCCGTGGACTTGAATCTTTTATGTAGTCAATCAAGAGAAGTAATCAAGGTGTTAGACCACTCTTTTTCATTACTCATGTGAGAGCTTTTGAGTCTGGACAGCATGCTGGGTTGATTATCGCTTTCCTATGTTTAAGCACACCAGAATAGTCTATAAATATTGGAATTAGTATGTGTAATATATTTGAACTCGTATCGTTATATAATTGTTAAGCATGAATAGAGCTGCTGTAGGGCTTATTTTTGTCCTTTTCAACCATGCATATATGGCTGGATTGGACAAGGCATGCTTTCATCTAGTCTGCATGCACATCAAATCACAAGCTTGGTCCAGACAGTGTTTGTTTGTTTGATGGGAGGAGATTTATTCTTTTAGATTTCTGTATACATTTTTTTTTTAAATACTGGAATGTTTACTTTTCTCTAACACAGCAAACAAAAACATTAAATCCCAACCGATGCATAAATTGATGTGGGTGTCAACTGTCAAGACATTGGGCTTAGACCTTTGTGGGGAATTATTTTGTTAACAAACTTGCAAAACAGAAAGGCAAATTCCACTGAGAAGGTTAAAAACAAAATAATGCTATTTTGCGTCAGTTTTCCTGAAACAGAATATGTGCCTGTGTGGTATTACTTTCCAAACCTAGTTTCAAGTGTAATGCCATAGAGACTGTTCATAGACATTGTTCTGAAGTGATTTATCCTTTAAATCACAGCTGTCTTACTGACTGCCTTCATCTGATCCTAAAAGTATAAATGAACTCCAAGGCTTTGATCTGGAAGGTTCAAAACTCAAAGGAGATTTTCAAGGGCTTTGAAGTTGAGCTCTAGAAGGGACAATGCACTGTGCACTTATTCACTGGGGGAGTGCTGTCATCGTACAACCAAACCTTTGCCAGTGTAAATTCATCACAGTGTACATTAGTATTCAGTTTGGTTTAGAGTTAGAATACAGAAAAAACAGAGCTGCTTTTGCTGTGTGGCTCCATTTGTTAATTGAGGTAAATATACGTTAATTTTCTTCTGTCAGAATTTTTAGAATTAAAAAGAAGCGTCTCTTAGTATCACCCTTTCCACTGTAAATAAATTCTAAGAAACTGTTTAGAGAGATTCTGACTTCTATCAGCAGTTTTCATTCAATTATAACAGGCAAGCAAAAATGATGTAGAGTTTAAAAGAAATGCCTTGTAAAAGCCTCTTCCAAATTTAGAAAATGCCCTATTCCTTTCACTTGTGATCACACGGTCAAAATACTGTGCCCTTTAAAAAGGTGGTGAGTGAAGTTATATAGGTTGTGTGATTATACGTATGGTGTTGTGGGTTGGCATTTGGAGAGTTCAACGAGCAATTGATGCCTCAAACACCAAACAAAATTCTGTGACTTTCTTCTCACAGAAACTTCTGAGTTAGAAATATTACAGCCCATGGAGATACAAGGTGACTCGTGGCTGAGCACACCTTCACCGTTAAATCAGCAGGCGTTGAAGGTATGTCTGGATCTGAAACTATTATCAGAAGCATAGAGTAGGATGAGTAGGATACAAAAACATTATGTGAATTTCCCCAGATAACTTGATAAGCACATTTTGATTATTCTGCCAAAAACTTGGGTGTTTCATTTTTTGATCTATGCCTTTTAGGTTGAGCTCTGTGGGTACTTCATTGATTAGAACATTTGATTGAAACTACTAATCTTCTGTGACCTGAACCAGATTAAAATAGAAGCTTTTGCAGATGAAAAGCTTGTAGGTTTGTCTTTTCTACTACCTATTTTGAAAGAACCACAAAATTCTTTCCGTAATTTCATGGTCTTTTTGTTGGAAGCTAGTATCACAAGACTGGGGATAATGGCATGCTGTGACTGGCTGTTTCAATAAAGACAGGATTATGATGATGAGGTTCCCCCCCCCCTCAATCCTTGTCAGTTGGTATGATAAATAAACAAAAGTCAGCTGGCATGTTCCTTGTGATATTTCAGGTTGATACTGCCTTTTCTCATTCCTTGATCGTAAGTTAGCTTTTCTCCAGCATTTGTAGCTGGGAAGTACTCATTTTATGAAAATATAATTTTGTTCTCAGTTCATCAAACAGTTCAAAAATTTGCCTGAGCTGACTCAGTGATCACTTTTCCTTATTATGGAACAATTTCCTGGTCACCTTTGCATGCAGTGTGTTTCCTAGGCTTTCGTATTCTTCCTTCCAGAATTTCTGCTTGCTCACAGGTACGTTAAAGCCCAACAGGTTAAATTTAATCATTTGGTTCTCGTTGCATACAGACTTGTATCAGAACTGCCATTTTCCTACCTCATAAGTGGACTGGAGCCTTGGCTTGTTCCTCTGTTACTGAACTTACTTGTAGCAATGGGTTGTCAGCCCTCATCAGAAAATATAAGTGTTCTTGGAAGTGTCTGTGGTGCATTACCCTGTCTTTTCAGGAGATGTGAAAGTCTAGGAGGTAGAATAATATTCCACATCTGGTATTTCATTCCCATTTTGCAACTTTGCTTACCTGTCACACAGACTGAGTAAATTTAGAGCTTATTGGCAACTGCTTTAGCTGCAATTCCCTGTACATCTTATGACAATAACCCAACTAGTGTACATGGATATGATCAGTGTAACCAGAGCAATGAATTAGCTACTAGTCAACACCTTCTTAAGAATGATAATTCTTAAAAAAATATTACATCGTTATTTGGAGGTCTAAGAAACATGCTGACTCAGAGAGAGTACAATCAATTATATTGCAGATTTAACCAGTCCCATGCCTTGTGTGTGTCTGTGGGATCCTCACCCTGTAAGAAAAGGTGTTTCTGTGTTAGCATTTCAGTTCAGTTTAGAAGTGCAATTTGAGCTGCCCCCCATTTACTGGAGTTCAGTATGTATTGTACAGCACTGTCCGAGCATGCAAATGGATTTACTAATGCTACTTGGAAAACAAAACAGGATATTGTGCCAGATGCAGAGCATTGGTGTAAAAGGTTATATTCATTCAAAAATGTTGCTTAATGAACACTATATTATTTTAGTGGTGGCTAATTAAGCCTGGGAACAGTCTGATAATCCACATAGTTTTTGTCCACCATACTTTTGAATGGTGCTGGTCACTCTATTTTTACATGATTGATGACAGTCTAATGATCAGTGGTGTCGTGTGGATGGAAATTTTGTTTTGCTTCAGTCCACCTAATTATCTCCAAGTTTAACAATGTCTTGGGTTTGTACTACATTCCATCAGCACTGCAATTCGACCTTTTAGTCTAATACGAGTTTTGATATGTAGCAAAAAATAGCTGTCTGAAGGTCCTGCCTCTTTGTGCTAGTTCAGTAACTAAGAAAATATAAATGTGTGAATAAACATACAAAATGTTATTATGACATGCAATTGCTATGTGATATTTAGTATGTGATGCTTACACATGTGTGTGCGTGTATGTCCTCCTACATCACACTACAAGTCCTTTTGTTTCTTTCGAAGGCAGCTTTTGAGTTTCTAAACTTGATAACTTTTCTATCAATACCAGAGTTTACCAATAGGAAAATTATTTCCCCAAAATTATTTCCTGTTGGTCTGGAATGCTGGAAATTATCAAAGCAGATATCTCTCATTTGTCATTATGTCTAAGTGCAGATTATTCTGCTGCAAGATGGATGAAAAGAGGGTTTTGGCCTCATTTTCAGGGGTACTGGCAGAACTTATCCTTCCAGCTTCTATGCAGCTCTGCGGTTTCTTTCTGGATCTTCTTAAGCCAAGGAAGAGTTGCAGAGAGAAGATGCAAGCAGGTTGCATATGGATGATGACCTGTAGTATCTCTTCCCTATCCAGGCAGCTCCACACTGTGGGAACAGTCCCACATCAGAAGATATGACTCACCTCTCCCCTGCTGCCCCTCCTATTGATGCTATACCCAAACTTTAATTGCATTCTGAACCTTCAGGGATGCTTTTGACACAAAAAGATTTTATTCTTCGTGATCCTAGAACCCACAGACTGGATGCATATGCTGCGTGCAGACGCTTCCAGGCTGGAAAGACATACATGGGGGAAGAAAAGCCCTAACTTTACTGAAGATTAAAAAAACAGAAAAATCACCTCTGTTATGCTCCTACATTTTCTCTTCACCTATTTTTCTTTTTTGCACTATAAATTTTCCTATATAATTTAATATTTTAATTAGTATTTTTGTTACTCTGATCTCAATATGATCTTTATAAAGATTTTGATATCTGTCCTCTATAAGTGTACTGGCCCAGAAGTAAGGATGCTTATAATGTTAGATTTTGCTCTCCTTTGGGTATAGAAGTTGTGAGTAAAAGGAGTTACAGGTCTTTTTATGGTTTAAAGACAGTTTTAGCTCCTTTTTGACTGACCTGTCATCACTATGGTTTAAACTAAATATACTATAATTCTCTGACAGATTATTCATTTGTCCTTTGTAAGGAAAAAAAAAAACAATTTGAGGAAAAAAAGAAGTATCCGAGGAAGCTGACTGGTGATTTGGGAACAAATATAATGAATTGGAAGGAAATTAGATAAAGAGTTAATTGTGCAATTGTCTAGTCCATATGAAAATAGATACAAAGTGGTGTGTTGGCAGGGATGGATTGGTGTGCAATGTTTGCCTAAAGCGTGCATCTCTGGTGTACTATCAGTTTGTATTGGTAGCCAGACTATAATTTGTGATTATGAAAGCCTGAAATATGTATTAGAATATATAATGAAACGTTTCAGTACATTTTCTAAAGTTAATTGAAGGTTGTATGGTGTCTCTGTTCAGAGGCTGGCATGTGTGTAAGCTGCAGAGAAGAAGAAGGTAAGCATTTGTAGAAATCAGTGTTTATAGTATAGTGGGATTTTTCTTTCAGATAGCAAATGTTTAGTGCTTGCATATTAGCTTGCCAAAGATCAAGTCCTAAAGGCTGGAAAGACCCTTGCAACATTTATTTTAGTGTAAAAGAAAACCTTTAAAGCCACTACTTGTATTTTTTGACGTAAAGTGCACAGAATTTTCTGCATAACAGTGATTAATGTGGTTTATTTTGCAATAAAGCTCCACTATCTCAACTAAAGATTGGATGAAGTTGCATTGGTACATTTCTTCCCTCCCAGAACCACAAGGATCTTTTCCTGGATAGTGCTTGCATGTAGAGTTAATTATACTGATGTTAAGTAATGATAGTATTGATATCTCTCTGAAACAAAAAGAATTATTTCTGAACTTTCTCTTTTTTTTTCATATTTCAAGGCACAAATCACATCTACAGAATTGTGCTTGTGATTTCCATCAGATGTTGATATCTGCTAATTACCACCTCAGGATAGAGTTTAATTCTCAATATCTTCCAAAAGAGAATGGAGTTAGATTCCATAACTCTTTGGGTTTTGTATAACAGCAGGACAATCTGCATGAGTAGAAAGAGGCCTTGGAGATTTTTGATCTGTGCATGGAATTATTCTCAATCAACTACTCCTGAATCAGCTCCCTTCACAGGCACTCTTATTTTCAGCTTACTACTGCTTTTCTTTTGTGAGTGAATTCAGGAAATCTTGGCTGCTCTATTATAAAATTCAAAAAAAAATTGAAGTGCAAACCAGATTTGTCTATGCTAAACTTAGCATTCTTTAATAAGTGTTTGTAATGATTTGATGTTTCACTCCTCAGCAATACACTATGGTTCCTGTATGTGAAAGGTTGAGCTAGATTTTTAATTTACTAGTTTAACTTGGAAGTCACTTGCCAACATGTGGAAGTGTTTCCATATGGAACTCATCAGCTTTTAGATATCAATGGAACATTTTTCATTAACTTCCATGAAAAAATCCGGAAAGAAGCAAATAAAATGTTTGTATTATAATAAAGGATTTATTTTTCTAATCCATTTCAAGTTGTGGTAGTTGTACAACAATGTGTCATATAAGATTGTTGAAGTTAATTCCTGAAGCAAAAGTAACCAAACTAAAGCCAACACAAATAACTTTAGTGTGTTTTACTAAAGAGGTGGTTATGCAGAACCTCTTATTTTTTCTTTTTTCTTTTAATAGAATCTGCTCTCCATTAAACAAGAAACTCATTTTTGGTTGCATTTTAAAATGAGTGCTATTAAAGGCTTGTTTTGAGAATATGATTTAGGTGTCTATCCTGATTAGGTTCCAATTTAGAAGTAGGATTTATGCATTTAAATGTTGCTCTGTTTGAGCTATGGTAAGAAAATACGATTTCCTGAATTGAGCTTTCTCTTATGATAAAATTACTTTTACAAATGGCCTGCTAATGTACACATGATTTAACATGTTCCTCTGACTCAAGGTTGCACACTTACGCTCTTACATAGCAAAAACTTCTTCCAATTTTTGAATCAGCTACTTGAGGAGGAAGTTGGGAAACACCAGGAAACTCTGGAATTTTTCCTTCTGAGATGATCTGTTTCTTCCCTCTTGCCCCCATCTACTTCAGAGTAATAGGTTTTCTGAAGTAACAAATGAGTTGTTACAGAAAGTATTTCAGAAACCAAGTCAAGCTTGAAATAGCTTATTGAGAGTTCACAACATGAGCAATTTGCTTATAAGTGTCTAAATGGAAATGTCCTGTCATGATTAATTTTCTTACATTGTTTTTGCTGCACTGTATGTGGTTGAAGGGTTGAACTTACACAGTCTTATGGTCAGCAAATAAAGTGATTAAAATTTGAATAAATAAAACAAAATTACTGTCTAAACCAAGACAGTCACAAATGTTTAAAAATTTTGGTTGCTTTAATTATAAATTTTTAACTTGAGGTGCCTATTAAGAATCTTGTTTTGGAAAGTTGTGGGTGTCTCTGCTTTGAAATTGTAATTTTTTTTCAAAATTAGCTTTCTGAAAATTCCATAGAAGTTCAGAACGACCGTGCCATTGTGAATGTTGTCATAGTACACTGAAGTGTACGAAGTTTTGACAAAGAATGTGTTTTGAACCATTCAACATATAACCTGTGCTTAAGGTAGGCTCTTTTTTAGGTTGGGGTCACTGGTGCCTGGCAGGGAGCTGGAAGCTGGCTCGTCTTTTTCTCTGCCAAACTAGGTCTGCTTTAGAATTTTTGGGTTTTCTTGGAAATTTTCAGATTTCCACTTAGGCATGTCATCAAAATTTGCCTGCTCTTCTGCTAGGTTAGTTGAGTTTATTCCTTTTCTGTTGTTCTACGTGGCTAAAGTTAAATCAAATGCTGCAGTTAGTTTTGTTTTACACAAGCTGTAATTTTCAAGTACACATCAGTACATGTAAACATACACAAGTGCAAAAGGCTTGAGTTGTAAAACACTGTCAGAGATTGTTTAAGTTATCCTTCCTGGGCTTCTGCTATACTGCTGTGCCAGATCACAGTTTTGGTGCCTGTGTGTGCTAAGGTTCCTCAGTGTCATGGTTTAAGCCCAGCCAGCAACAAGGACCACACAGCCACTTACTCACTCTCCCCCTCCCACCCCAGTGGCATGAGGGAGAGAATTGGAAGGTAAAAGTGAGAAAACTTGTGGCCAACAAAAGCCATGCACACAAGCAAATCAAAACAAATAATTCATTCACTACTTCCCATCAGCAGGCAGGTGTTCAGCCGTCTCCAAGAAAGCTGGGGTCCATCATGCATAACAGTTACTTGGGAAGAAAAACACTATTGCTCCAAACATCCCCCCCCTTCCTCCTTCTTCCCCTGGCTTTATATGCGGAGAGTGATGTCATATGGTATGGAATATCCCTTGGGTCAGCTGGGGTCAGATGTCCCAGCTGTGTCCCTTCGCAACTTCTTGTGCACGTCCAGCCTACTTGCTGGTGGGGTGGTGTGAGAAGCAGAAGAGGCCTCAGTGCTGTGCCCTGCTCAGCAATAGCTAAAACATCCCTGAATTGTCAACACTTTCCAGCACAAATCCAAAACATAGCTCCCTACTGGCTGCTACGAAGAAAATTAATTCTATTCCAGCCAAAACCAGCACACTCAGTCTTGATAGGTGTGTGTGCGGTATATATATATATATACACTTTTATTTTTATTTTATGCCCACAGCCCTTTAAGCAAATTTCCTGGAGTCAGGCATTCCCTGTTACCCCTTTCAAAAGGCAGCCCTACAGCCTAAAGTTTCTTTGGGACCAATGCAGATAATGCACAATTTTTCTGAGAAATTTCTGTATGGGATATTAGCCTTCTGGCTTGTAATTTGCTAATTCAGAAAACAGGTGACAGAAAGCAGCATATTGTGTACTTTCTCCCACAAATATGTGTGCTTTCCATAGATTCAAAACCAACATTGTTCTTAACTCAATGGAAACATCCAAATCTACACAAAAAAATAACTAATCTTACGTGGTCTCTGCTTTAGTGGTTTTGTCACCAGTCTAGAGCCTTTTTTAGGTGGATTCAAGTTTTTGAGGTTTTCCAGTCTTGCTGTCCTGAAGGCTATAGTTTGTCTTCTGTATTGTTGAATCTTCCCAGCTCATCTTGTATTATTGCAGTTCGAGTGGCCCTGCAGTCACACCAGTAACTGGTATAACAAAAACTGGTAGTTTCTTCCCCTTTCTTATGTGACCCCAGGAATTAATTTCTGAATCCATTTTGCCCCCCACTCCTCTCTTTGGAAAAGTTTTATCTCCCATTGGCATCTATCATTGGCATCTAATTTAGGCTTCCTGTTGCTACAGTCCGAAATATGCTAGGCTGATACTGAGAGAAGTGGTCTTGACCTGGCCCTATTAGTTCCTATTCTTTCCCTGAAGTTGACTGTAATACTCATGCAGCCACCCAGTGAACTGAGACCACAGAACTGATATAACTGAAAACTCAATAATAAAATAAGCTGGTCAGGTTTCTGTCGTATTTAAATTTTGTGATATTAGCCAATATGTATAAATATTACAGAGGCAAATACCATAGCTCACCATAAATGTACACAAAATTCACATTTTTATAGTAAAAACACAATTTATTTTTCTCCCATTACAAGAGTAATTAAAGGTACTAAGGGAATCCAAACACCAATTTTCTTTCTAGTTTGCAGTGAGCTAATGCTTTGATGGTCCAGTTATTTGGTTAGTAGGGGAATTTAGCTATTTGTCTGTTAGGGACAATAAGAATAAATACAAAGCTGAAAATTTATCTCGTTTTTGCATTATTTTACTCTCACATAACGAAAAAATACATTTATTATTCATTAGTATTTGTATTAGATCTATCAGCTATTGCTACACACACTATTAAAGAGATGTAGAAAATAACATTATTTCAGTGACTCAGTCAAAAAGTGCATAGTTTTTTTTACAGACGAAAAAATATGTACGTGCAATTTCTCTTTTGGTGTGCGGCTTTTCCTTAATTTCTTCTATTTGTTTTTCTGTTCACTAATTGTGTAACCTAGACTTCTTAATTTCAAAAAGTACTTTAAATTTTTCATGTAAATGCAGTCATTTAAATAAAAATACTTAAAGTATAAACTTGTCAATAATACAATATTACAATTTTCAACCAATTTTGTAAAAGTCACATACTTGATTGAACTTTTACATTAGATACCTGCTCACTTGAAATGCCACATAATTCACTATGATAATAGATATGTCTTTTAAATAGAAATGTTAGGGTTCTGAATTTTCGTATGTAAGAATACATTTCCATGGAAGCCCTGCTTACATTTGCTTTTCAGTAGGATACTTATAAATTATAACAGAGCAACAAATTCTCTGTTCCATCATTAGCAAATTTGCCAAAACACAGTTTCATCTAACAATCTGCAAAAAAGTGGAAATGTGTTAACATCAACTTGAAATGAAATGTCTTTGTTTTCCATTGCTATCGTTTTTATTTTTATGAAAGTATTTTAAAAAACTTGATTTCAGGTTTCAGTTTCTTTCCGTAAAGTTGTTCATTACCTCTTTTATCTAACCTGAGTTTAGCGTCTATAAATTACTTGCAAAGTAAATAGTGTTGAAATTTTTTTTTAGAGAGGCAGGAATAGGAAAATGCTACAAAGATATAGTATTAATTGATAAGGCATTATCTACAGTAGCTTTAATATAAAAGGTTAAAACATTGGCTAATAAGTTGTTAAAGAATTCAAGTATTGTCCTCTTTAGAGTACTTTTAGTCCATTACATTTCATGTATGGTTAATTTATCCCATTCAGCCTATATTAAAATGTCAGTTTTACACTGAATTCTGAGGTCACGGTTATGTGTGACCTTCTTGGAAGACAACAATGGAATCAATTCAGGATAAACAAGTGTGGAAAATGCTGTTGGGTGGATTTTCAGTATTCTGTGTTTTCAGTAGATTTTATGGCTTTATGAATGTATAGTGCTGTCCATTTAAAAGAACTTTTATTAAGTCTGTGAGACCACAAATTTGATATGGTTTTCCTGGCATTTTGTTGTTTGGCAATTCCTTGACACATCCGATGAGTTTTTCAAAGGTTTAAATTGTAAAGTATGTTTGAAAAGTGTGAGAAGTTCCTCGCACGTTGTCGTTCTGTTTGGATGTAAATTGTTAGCCATGCCAAGCTATTCTTCTCCCACTTGGAAGCTGAATAGAGAACGTGTAAGACATAAAAATGATACACGTGTTTTGGTGAGTGTCTTATCCTGTAACTTAAAAAGAGAACATTAAAGTTTGCTATCAAATGTCTTGTAGATGAAAAATGAAACTTCTGGAATATTTTAAAACTAGGCTAAAGCAAGTGATGTGATGTGCAGGGGAGGCGAGGAGAGTGTGGGGGAAGAAGCTAAAAGCAAGAGCCATTAATCATGCACTGGACTTCAGAGACATTTTTTTGCAAGTAGAGCTAGCTCTACAGTAAACCAGCTGTAGAAATGCGTAAAGTCTGTGAAGACCAAGACCTACAAATCTGCCTCTGTCCCATAGGGTTAAAGGGCACTTGTCCTGCAGGCAGAGCTGCAGACAGTCCCATCAATGCGGGACTGTTGCCATGACACAGAAAGATTGTCATATGGAGCAGGATGGTAAATGAGTGAAACTTTCTTCAAGCCTATACAAGGGAGTAGAGAAAAAAAGCTTCAAGTGTTCTTTCTGAAACCATATGCATCTAAGACGCTCGTTCACAGTAATTTTTCAAAGCAGTATCACAGATTGTTTTATCTGGCCTAAGTGACGTGACTTGAAGAATTTAACAAATTGGACTGGGATTCTGCTATTGGCCTGTGGAGACAGGCACAGAAGTTTATTTTCAAGAACAGAGAACAAATTAGTTACCAATAGGACTAGCAGTTACATATTTGGTAATATTTAGATTATTTTTTTTTTTGCATTGAATTTTTGTTAATAGTTGTAATAAACCACATTCCAGTGGTCCTATCTAAATGAGCAGTGATCCTCTCTGGAAGTAATGATTGAAATGCACCTGATTTTCTTTATATTTTTAGCAGAATGTAGTGTGCACTTATTTAATATTATCATTTTTGGTGGTGATAATAGATTGTAGAGTTGACTCTCAATTTTTTTGAGTGATCACTTAGGAATTCATAAATTAAATGTTATAAGAAATTTAGATAGATAGACTCTCTTCCCTCCACTCGGTACCAGGCATATTTTATATTAGATTGAGAAAAACTAAAAATAGCTAGGCAACAGATAAACTAGCTATGCTCACCGTGGGAACCATCAACAGTGAAGGTGTGTGTGTGAACCAACACATGAAACATATTAGGGAAGAATGGTTTATGGACAGTCGTATCAGTCTTGCCTAAATGTGTTATACAGAGATAGATTAAATAACCCGTTAGACAGCCAAGCCTCCCAAATACATCTAATGAAATATGAACATGTTTTAGCAGGTTGTCAGTTGATTGAGATTTACTTCCAAAGAAACACTTGCATGTGAAACAAAGATCAGCCAATGTTTGAGTTAAATACTCTTTCTGCTACTGTCACATCTGAATAAGTCTGTTCCTCAGGAAAACCACACAGTGAAAGCTTGGCTGCCTAGCATGCTGCACCATTGCATTCTTGTGTCACCCGTAGCTTGGTGTTCTCACTGTCAAGATCCCACATTTGCTTTGCCAACAGATGATATGGGAAGTGGAAAGGACATTCCTCTTCTTCAAAATTTCACAGTAGTCTTTTGTTGTGGGCTCAAACTTATTAAGAGCCTGTTATTTAAGAACCTGGGTGTGGTCCCAGTGGATCAAAACAAAGGCCCCACTAGCCCAGCATGCTATCTCCAAGTATGACCAGAAACTGGCCTCTAGGAAAATAAAGAAGAAGCCAGGAGAGTTCCCCCCATACTGCTTCTGCCATCAGCAATTTATGGCTCACTGCCTGAGCCAGAGTTTGTATCTGGGTAATAATGGAGTTATTCTCTGAAATTAGATCTTTTTGTTCCATTTCTATTTGGGCGTCCCCCAAAACATTAACGGCAATGACTTCCACAATCCTGTTGAACCATTGCTTGACAATTTCACTGACTGCTCCTTGATCCTGGAACGTACACAACACTGAATAATTCCCCACCCCCCCAATATATTTATTTGATAAGTTTTAGAGAGTAATACAAGATCTTGGAGTCAGCAGGGTTTTAAGGCTAGCATAAGAAGAGCAGACTGAGGAGAAGACTGTTTTATATTTTAATTTTATTTTGTAAATGTTTCTTTTAGCTTGAAACAAAAGATCTCAGAAGATGAGAGCCCTTCTAAACTCAGTAACTTTCAAAGGGTAGCTGGATAACAAGGATGTGTGTTCTCGGTATTGAGCAGTGCTTCATCTGCAGTGTTGTGGTCTAAATTTCACAGTAGTACTTTTTGATTTCTGACGTCTGTGGTTTTCTGATATGGAGGTTCTGTTTGATTTCTACTAGGTCACCTGCAGCACATAGTGAAATACTGGTTTCTCGCTTTGCAGGACAGAGAAAACAATCCTAACAATTTCACTTTGGGAAGACAGAATGTACCTGATCAAAAACTTAAAATTGCCACCTGCTAAATTCTTTGACTCTAAAGAAATAAGTTGTAGATAACTTCCTTAGCTTTACTTTAGAACTAAATGGCTGGTACAAACATGACAAGTGTGTTAGATGAAAGAGGACTATCCTGAGACAAATCAACTTACTTTCAGTTCGGGAATTACCAACCAATAGTTCCTTCTGGTTTTTAAGAGGATTTCCTTGTGCAACTCTTCTCAAGTACCAAATCTATTTTAAAATGCTATCCCCAAATGCAAGCAAATGTGAAAACCTGAGTCAAGAAGAAAACTCAGCAAAAAGAGGAAATGGCTTTTGATGAATTTACTGTCAATTCACTGTATGTCCTACTGGGAAAAGAGAAAATATAAACAAATTTTTATTTGGCCTGAGCGGGTTTGGGAATACAATGTAGGCATTTATTGAAAATAAAACCACAATATAGTAGAATGTAATGTTGTAGTTGTGTTTTCCAGAGTCTAACTCTTCTTAACCACATGGTTGTCATGTATGTGTTTCTGAAAGAGTAATAGTCCGGGAATAAGACGAAACTGCAGTTTTGCAAGTGCTTAAGCATCAAGATTTAATTCCCATGTCACCTGGTGATATCTATTAATTGAAAACATCACGCTATCAGTTATGCCACCTGTTGAGATTAGTTAAAGCTGAAGCCTATGGCCTCTGTCATTGTAGCAGGGCTTATGATGCTGGACTTTTTGGAGGGGAGGGGGGGTTTGTTCTGGTTTTAGTGGAAATTCCCATCTTCCTTAACAATGTTTTTGAATAAATGCATCTTGAGGTTATAGAGGCTTTTTTCCCTTTCCCCTTGTGTTTTTAAAGAAGCGGGGGCATGTAGCACTTTGTCCTGCTTAACACTTGTGTTTGACAGTAAAATAGACTCGGTCAGGATGGGATAAGTGCAGAGGACTACTGAAGGTTTGAAGAACTGAAAGTTTGCTCAAAATGTAATAACTTTGGGTGGTCTTCTCTGGATGACACATGGGAATAAGCATTTGAAATGTGACTCATTTTCAAATTAATAAAAGAAAAAAGAAGGTGGCTCCACTTTATAAGTATTCTCAAGTTTTTCATTTTCAAAAGTAGCAGACAAGATTTTAATTTGTAGCGGATTTCTCTTCATAAGAGCACCAGCCCAACACAGAGTCTTCTGAGCTAAGGTTAAGCAGCTTGAAACAGTTAATTTTACAAAACAGTGAAATAATAATACTTTTCACTGTCCTTTTCCAGGTTCTTCTTCCTTCTCTTTCGTCTACTTGAATAATGAATGAGGGTTCTCAGAGATTTCCACATGTATGGAATAGAATATTTTTTATAAATTTGTATGCATTCCTTTTTGTATTTTGAGATGAGTCTTTAACTTTTTAACTGGATTTAGATGCAGGAAAATAAAATGTGAAATTTATGTAAGGAATTTTCTTTTATTGTTAGTTTTACTTAGCTACTAGTTTACTAATAGTTAGTTACTGTTTAAGCCAGTAACTTCTGCCATGAATGTCTCTTTGGACAAGTTGTCCAGGCTTTTGTGTCTATAGTTGGTGCTCTAGGGCTGATGGCCAGCTTTAGAATCATAGAATCATTAAGGCTGGAAAAGACCTCAAGGATCATCAAGTTCAACTGTCAACCCACACCACCTAATCCACTAAACCATGTCCCTAAGCACCACATCTGCACGTTTCTTGAACATTTCCAGGGATGGTGACTCCACCACTTCCCTGGGCAGCCTGTTCCAATGCCTGATCACTCTTTCAGTGAAGAAATTTTTCCTAATATCCATCCTAAACCTCCCTTGGTGCAACTTGAGGCCATTTCCTCTTGTCCTATCACTTGTTACTTTAGAGAAGAGGCCAGCACCCACCTCGCTACACCCTCCTTTCAGGTAGTTGTAGAGAGTGATATGGTCTCCCCTCAGTCTCCTTTTCTCCAGACTGAACAACCTCTGTTCCCTCAGCCACTCCTCATAAGACTTGTGCTCCAGACCCTTCACCAGCTTCATTGCCCTTCTTTGAACCTGCTCCAGCACCTCAATGTTGTCCTTGTGGTAAGAGTCTCAAAACCAGCATAGGAGAACTGTATATTAGGTTCCTGTTCTTCCTTCCTAATGCACAGGAGAAGTTTAGAGGAATAAGATTCATAACATTGAGGCACTTTGAATGAAGATATCACTGAGCAAGGTAATGCATAAACTTTTATCCCAAGCCCCTTTGGGCATAACTTTGATGTAGAACACATTTATTTTTAGCGAGACACAGTCTGGAATCATCTTTAACAATCAAATGTTAAAAGATGAGTTTTCAGAAGGATAGACAGCCTACTCATTTTTCTACTGAAAGAGAAAAAAACAGTACCCAGTTTTTATATGAGACTACTGATTAAAACATTTGTGATGTAGGACCTGGTTTTAGTTCCTTTGTCAGGCAAAAGAGGTTGGGAGCCAGAACTTCCACCTACGGGGAGCGTGATTAAAAAAAAATAAATTAATAAATACTTAAAATCCATCATGAGAAAACAGACAGAATAGTGAGGAGTTAGGAGGTGTTTTTTTTCTTTTTTAAAATGTTCAGAATCTGTTGATGGGGAGGGCAAACTATTTAAGGATTTGCACACAAGTGATATGTGTATTTTTTAGTCAAATGGGCAGCTAACTCAGAAACACTGAGAAGCGAATCATTATACTAGAAATTTCATGAAAGCTGAAGCATGTCAGGTCACTCAGCACTAATCAGGGCTGTGAGCATATTACAAAACAGTAGGAGTGAAATTAGATTACATTCAGTTCATAGTGCTCATACCAAAAGCAACACTTGACACTTTCTGCAATTACTCATTTGTGTCACTTCTTACAAATGTTTGTGATATAATAAAATTTTTTGTGGGTACAGTAAGGATTTTCCCAAAGGAGGCCTTTCTTGATGTTATTGCAATAATTTTCTAGGATAAGTGTACCTTGAGTACGTAACTTTAAATTCTATGCAACAGTGTTGGAAGATGTTTTCCAACAGACCGTTCTGGATTGACTCTGTCTTCCAGCTGGTAATCATATCGTACAGGTCATCCTCCCCTATGCCCATTCTTTATTCATTTTATTGCAAATAGGATTGCACATTCTTACAATAGTTACAGAGTTGCTATTTTCTTGGCTTCCTCTGCAAGCATTTTTTATTGGTAAGCCCTACCCTATTGCCTTATGCAGCTCAAATCAAGAAGAAACATTTGCCTGAACTGCAGGAATAAATTATGACCTGCTGGAGGCAGAAAAAAAGTGAGTAAATGTGTACGTGGAAGATCAGAGACCATCTGTGCACAAATATGTCCTGAATTGTTGATCAGGACATTTACTGTGCTTAATCCTTAAAAATTACTTTGTTCGTCATTAGGTGTAGAAAGTAATGATGGACAGCAATAGCTAGGAGTCAGTGAATGAAGAAAATTCAGGGATTAAAATTCAGAACATCAAGAAAAATCTCAAAGGACAAGAATTTTCCAGAACTGCCTTTTCTAAATGTGGGTGCAATGGTGTCTCTTGAGGCTTTCTCTTCCAACAGAGCAGGGCAAGGTCCAGGTACATGCAGTTGGCTGAAGTGAGAAATTTCATGGATTTGTTAGATGTGATCACCCACTCAAGAACTTCTACAGCAGGGAAAAAATATCTCCTAATGCTAAGTAATTCCCCTTCTCCACCTCAGCCTTACTAGATCCTGTTGGCAAGGAGACAGGGAGATGAATGGAGTTAAGAATGCTCTTTAGATGCTCTTTCCAAATCCCTACTAAAACTTCTGCCTCTTCTTCTGTAACCTCTTCCATCATCTACTACCCTAGTAGTTCACTAAAAATTTTCATCCTTTAGTGAGGATATGGACCCATCCTTCCAGCATTAGGATGTGCAGCTGCCTGGATTTTCTCCCATCTAGCTAAACTGGATAACTGACTGGTGGGACCACTAGCGTTGCTCACCTTCATTTACCCCATTATTGATTAACAGCCAGAGTAAAGATGTCAATGTTTCTGAAGGCTGGTATCAAGAGATGATGGATATTTTTGTAACAATTTATGTTCAGTGCAGATAAAAGGTAAAGACCACGTTGTCATTGGCAATTCAGCCTTGGTCCTCTGAGAAAGAGAAACCTGAAGTCTCCACGGTGCCCCTCATTATTCTGCTCCTCTACCACAGAGGGTGCCAGTAATGAGTATATAACATTAGAAATTCACTAGTAGGTCAGAGCATCCAGCCTAGCATTGCATGTCCTGAGAAAGGCAAGAGCGAGAGATGCTGTTTAGACAGCACACAAGCATCTTGGCCACTTTCTGTGGTCGTTTGCCTTTGTGCTGCCCCACCATTCAGAACTGCTGCATTAAAAATTTTAGAAAAGTACATCCTGCCTTTTTAGTAATGGGGGTTTTTAAAAGTATTTTTTTGTATCTGTTTATGAACCAGTTCTCTATTTTATGTGATCTAATTTTGAACCTGCTGATACTTTGGATCTCCAGAGCCTTATATAGTAGCAAGTTTCATAAGTTCACCTACCTCTTGTAAGGAAGATTTTCAAAATTTCTTCTAAATTGTTCTACTCGTTTCTACGATTGTCCCAAAGTTTTAGATTGGCAGGAATTCAGGCAGTTGAACTCCGTATTCTTTGTTATGCGTTGGGAGTAATTTAGCATCTGTTACAATTAGCAGTCCTAAATCCTTTAAGGAAAAGAAAAATGGCAAAAATCAATCTCTATATCCATGCAACGAGGTCATGAAAAGGAAAAAAAAAACAAATTCCAACATGTTGCATTTGAGATACATGACCGTGGAATTAAGACTGCCTCATACTCCATATGCGTGAAAAGAGAGAGTTGGGTTGGTGTGATAAACTTAACTGTGATGTTTCCTGAGTTTTTAATATTAAATTCTCTGGTAGAATTATATGTTTGCAAAAGGGGGAATGAAGTAAAAGTCTGAACTAAGAGACTGAATTCCACCTTCGAAGTTTTGCTGTAGTTTGGAAATTTGAAAATTGAGTATGCAAATCAAAATTAATTCCAACAAACATGGAGTCCATAGACTGCTCCTTCAGTTAAGGTTATTTTTATACTAGATTATTAGTTTTGAACATCTATTGTTTAAATCAAAATAGGCCAGAAATAGGCCAGTTCATTGGTAGTGCAGAAAATATTGAACTGAGTTTTTTTGAGCTACATTTGTCTGGAATCTAATAATTATTCCAGTCATCTCTCAACTATAACAATTTGATTTTAAGTTAGTATGTGGTACGGTTAAGTCATATACAAATATATGAATGTAACCAGCATACTAGCTGCATGAAAAAGGGACCTGTGTCTAGAGACAAAAGTGATTGTTAATTTTTTTCCTGCTATATCTGTTTACATTTTAAGGATTTTTTTTTCTCCTAAGGACAAATTGAATTCTACATTCATTTTAAGCTGATTCAAATAGACATCTAAGCTTTTATTAACTTGCACACTAATTTAGGCACTTGAAAAATATGTAACTCTGTATTTGAGCTTGCAAACTACAACTTAGGTGGTTTTATTTTGACTTTTTCATTTTAAATGTGTGTTCTGGGTTTTTTTTTAAATTTCATTTAATTCACTTTTCTTAAAACAATTCACTATGCAATGCAATATTTGCTAGTTGTGATCATGATTTGAAGTTTAAATGAATTTTTAATACCAGTGCCTTCAATTTTGAATTCTATTTTTTCCTTGCATTTATGGGAGATGTTAGGAATAATTAAACTCTCTTTTTCTTCAGCTTGCTTAGGTTTTTTTACACTACTTGTGTCTTTTGTCTAGCTCATGGACAAGCATTAATAATGTGTCATCTTCAGTTTGGTTGTGGTATTGCTATGGTACCACAAAATATCAACTCACAAAAGTGTGTCTTTGTACATATCGTTTAGAAGATATGCTATGATTTCATTTTTACTTCCACCAAAATGAAAGGTCTTTGTGGACAGTTGTATGCAAGTGACAGCTCTGTAATTGAAATCGAAGAACCATGGAAAGGTAGCAAAGGGGATATGTTTGAAAACTGAAACTTTATGATTAAACACTAGTTAGGAACACTCTATCTAGGGATTCTTCATGCTACATATGGAGATACAGATTTCCGTCTTTAGAAGTGAAGCTGTCTGCTAGAATACACATTTTGTCATCAGATATAACTGTTTTCATTACAGCTTTTATGCTACAGTATAGTTTTTATTCCAAGCACAGTTACATGACACTAGTGAATGGTGGGTTTACCTTTCATGCCCATACTTCTTTAATTAGAAAAATGGCAAAGTTTCCTGGGTAGTGAGTGTCTAATTTAAGTATGGAAATGTAGAAATATATTCCCATGGTTGCAGTTAATTTACAGTAGCACATTTGGCTTCTTTTTAAAAAAATGACTTTTATTTTCATAAATTTTTAATTCTAAAAGGTTTTGACTCTTTTGAAAATGGGCAAAGGAATGCAGAGCACTTATGCAATGTCAGGATGTGACTACTCAAACATTTGTCATTCTTCTTAAATGTTCTTGTTTTTATTGAGAATACTTTAGAAAAGGCTTCCAGCAGAAATGTATATATTCATTTGTGTGACCATATATATGAAGAAAGATTGACCTCTTAAAAATCCTGGTGTTAGCAGTGGAATAACAAATGACCTATTTATCTTACCTCCTGAAAAATAAACCCATCATTTTCTTATGTATGCCCTCAGCTGAGTAAAAGCAGCGTGATGTGACTCCCATCCAATTTTCTACCAACAATTATGTACTCTTTCATCACATTTCCATCAGATCTGAAAGAAGCCTACCAGGTCTTTACATCGTTTCTTTGAAATTTGGGCCACTTTCATTT
This sequence comes from Pterocles orientalis, assembly GCA_011057875.1. Classification (NCBI taxonomy): domain Eukaryota; kingdom Metazoa; phylum Chordata; class Aves; order Pterocliformes; family Pteroclidae; genus Pterocles; species Pterocles orientalis. The sequence continues at coordinate 76,065 of WKFP01013873.1, forward strand.
TGTGTTGTGTATGACATCAAGAGTTTAATTGAGGCGATGCAGTTAGAAATGTGTGTCAGTGATCACAAAACTATTGTTCATCACTGTCAGTGCTGATTAGTTTTAGAGGTGGAAAAAACTTTCATTCAAAGCTGAATTGCAATTTTTCAAAAGGAACAGTGGATGAATAGCAGTGAGCACCCAGCAGAATTAGTTAGGACTTTGTCAAAATGGCACTTTTCCTGGTGCCCAATGCAAATATGCAAAGAGCAATTTTGCATGGCTTTTACATCAGTGAGGACAAATATCTGTCTGAGATTCCAACTATTTCAGAGTCAAGGGAAGGGCACACCTCTGCAGAAAAAGACCTAGTGGTTTTCTTTCGACAGAAGGAAAATGCAGCCTTCTCCTGATCTTAGCCACACTTTTGCGTGTCATTGTCTCTTGTGGGTGAAAATATTGTTGTCAGCTCTTTTAGCCTTCCTTTTCCCCACTTGCTTCCGTTGATAGGTGTCATGTTTTTTCACTGGTGCCCACCCTCCCCACTGTGCTGTACATTAACATGTGTCCTGGTAGACAAATTATTGGGTTCACCAGTTTATAATGTAGAAGTCTATCTAAGCTTATTTCCATGCCATATGTTAATAAGTTTGGGGTTTAAAAAAAAAGACAAAAAAAACCAAACAAAAGACCCCATACAGGATTAAAAGAAAAGCTAAGACTTTTTAAAAACAAACTGATGGTTTTAGTTGACCGATATTCTTTATGTTATTGATGTTTTGTGGGTCACTTTGGTTCATTTCAGCTTAGAAAATGGAATTAGCCTAATCAACTTTCTGTTTCTTCATTGTCATTGCTTGCTGAAAATCATGACTTAACAAGGAAGTATTGTTTCAGCTCCCAGGACATGAAGTGGTTTTTAGAAATAAAAATCTCTCAATCTAGATTTTGGGGAGCTTGTTTGGATTTGCCATTAGAACAGTTCTATCTGTATTTCAGTTTACGATCCTTTTCTGTTTTACAGAACTAGATATAGTTTCTTTTGAGTGTTTTATATCTAATAACTTACTTCACTTAATCACTAACCAGCATAGACTTCTACGTCTTTTATAACAAGTCAGTTTTTATGTCACTGTGATTATTTGACTTTCTGTGCAGACTCAATAACCTTAGTTTGGTCTCCTTTAGGGAGACAGATGATAAACCACTTTTGTCTTCTGAACATATGGTTAACTTGCTTCAAATCTCCCTTTCTGGCAATCAGTCCGTCTTTCTCTAGAGCTCAAGATAACGAGTTACTCCAAATAACAGTATCCAATCATGGTTGTCTAGGATGAAAGGCAAACTATTTTTTTTCACATGTAAAAAAACCCTAGAATAAATATTCACCTCATACCTTCACACAGAAGGACCACATCCTCTCCTCTGCTCTGTGTTGCTGCATTTCCATATGATGATTCCTTTCACCAGCCATCAACTCTGATGCCACATGCAGTCATGGAGTAAAGGAGAAATGATGGGCTGGGACTGCGCTAGCTGCTGTTATTGAGTCCTCAGCTCAAAGAAGTTGCAGCTTTCAGCAACCCAGTGCCATACACCGAGTTTAAAGCTGAAACAAGCGGACTTGGCTGTAGCTTGCAATGTGAAAAAGATGTCTTTAACACCTTGAAGTCTGTCCTCTCATTCTTAGGGTTGACAGCACAGAGTATGACCACGTGGCTGGCCAGGTCTACATATTTGTGCGTGATGTCTCATGACATATCTGTTAGTCTCCTGATTTTCTGTGGCATCACCTCAAGCTTGCTTGTTTGGGGAAAAAAAAAAAAAGAATAAAAACCCAAACTTCTAATAACCTGTTTCTTGAGTTCTAAGATGAAATATTTTAGTGGTGTATTTAAACTCACGTTACTCCTTGTATATATCATGGCTATTTGTAAATCGTACACTACTCTGGGCAAGCTGTTCAGTATATTACTATTTGTTTCCTTTTTAGTTTCATAACTTCTAATAAATAGGGGAAAGATACATTCCACACAGTCTGAATTATGTGTGGAATCTCAACATGAGGTAAGAATTACAAATGAAATACGTTTTATTTAAAACTGTACTTAAAGATATGGCAGATTGTTAGTAGTGTCTGTGGCCATTGTGAAGTATCATCATGTGTTGTGGACAGTGGTGTTACAAAACCTCCACTAAGATTTCAATGTGTGAAGAGATTATTGTTATGTATTGTTGGTTTATGAAAGGGAACCTTGGTTCCTAAAGGAAAGCCATTTTGATCAATTGAAGTCATATTCCACAGCAAAAAAGTGTTGAACTTGTATGTTAGCAAGAAAAGGACCTAGCTGTTTATAAAATTCTGGCCTCAAATGCAAAATTAGTAAGTAAACCAACCTCTAGTCAAACTAGTAATAATATGCAAAAGTAAAGAATAGGTGTTTAAACCTCCAAAAGCAATGAAACAGAAAGTTAATTTGAAATCTTAGCTTCAGTCCCCTGCAAAGTACTTAAGACTGTAACACACACATAGTCGTACGTTGGACAGGGAGAGATATTATTGTCTTTATGCACATATACATAACTGTACTATTGTACATTCCCTTTACGCACAGAACAAAAGTGTTTAAAAATACTACTTTTTCTCAATCAGGACCTGAACCCAAATTCTTAAGATTGAAAAAAAAAAATAATGTCCCTCCCCGCCCCCTTTCATTTATTAGCACATTTTTGTCATCTCCCATCTCTTCTCCCCGCAGGGGTTTCTCCTCTGACATTTAGCAAATACAGTCCAGCATTTCATTAGAGAATCTTTTCTTGATACATCTTTCAATTCCAAAGGTGTGGACGGACCAAGAAAGCTCATAATTTAATATGTTTTTTTTGAACCAGCCTCCAGAGTTTCTGGGCTGCAATGTATGACACGTAGTTACTGAATAATCCATGAGTTAATATATTTGTTAATATTGCTACATTAACTTCCTAGCATTGATATGTAATGAAGGCCTCAGTTACTTACACTGAGTACTAACTACCAATCTTGTAGCAAATGATCTTATCATCCAGCCATGGGTAATATTTCACTTGCCACCTTCTGATTTACGTTACAGTGTGGTGATTTTTCTCTCTAAAGAATTTTTTTTTTGGTGGTGATTCCTTAAGCCTTATCTCTCATTACAGACTTTTTAATGTTGGGATTAGTTCTCTCTGAATCCTGAGTTGCTTCCAGCACATTGGTCTGAAATCCTGGAAGACTTTAAAGTTACCAGTGATGCCAAGTTTGTCTTAGCATGACTAGGTCTCTCTCTGCTTTCTAGGCAACATGCTTCCACTCCAAACAGCAACACCATACATTTATATATGCATTTTAGGTATTTTCTTAATTTTTTTCAATGCCTCCACATCAGCTGATACCTCCAGTCATATCTATCTGGGTATTAATTTCCTTCTTTTTCCACCTCCTAAGGCCACCAAATGCAATACTAAGACGTTCTGGGAAAAGCAGGATACTATTTTTTTTTCAGCTGCATTTTCCCCACACACTCGATTAAAGAGTGGTTATTTTTAAGCATCAGTTTAATGGTGAACAATGTGAAACATAATCCTGAACTATAACTCTCTATGAAATGATCTGAATTGCATTTGCCCAGCCAGAAAAGCCTCACCATCACCATAAATGCTGGTTGCAGATACATTGCAAAGATTTACCTCTGACCCCAACCTTCAGAAGTGTGGACACCTTATTTAATATTATAGTTTTGCCTTCTTGCTAGAGAACAGCAAGGCATATTTGGCACATTGAGTTGGATGTCTCCTTCACACAGAGCAGCAGTTTTGTTTTAAAGTCCATGAAGATAATGCCATAGAGAACTGTCAAGCTGATAAAACGGAGCTGTTTAGTAAAAGCTATCTCGAAGTCTTGGAGCTGTTGGGACAAAAGTACATTGTTTGGAACATAATCAACAATTTATGTTTTTCCCCATAGCCCAGCTGTCAGGGTGGAATGTCAATCTTGATGGCAATATGTTGAATCTGATGGCCCAGATATATCATCTTGTGCAGACTTAGAAAGATCTTGGTTTAGACTTTCATATAGCCAACTGGTGCATTTGGAAAGGGCTATCTCTGACTTGAAGCTTTTGTTGTATCTAGTAGAGAGATGAATAAACAGCAAGGAAGGGAAGTAGGGAAACATTTTCAGTCTCTGGATCATAAACTGTAAAAAAAAAAAAAAGCTTCACACTCTTCAGTTTTTAGAGATTTTAGAGATTTTTCTTACACTGCACTGGCCAAATTGGTCTGTGGTCAGAAAAAGGCAGGAAAAACAATAATCTTCCACTTTTGATTTTGGAATAAATTCCATGTATCAGAGGTTTGGGGAGTAGCTGTTGCTGAGGTCACTTTTATTTTAAAACATGGTCTCATCAAGCTGCAGAAATCTTCATAATTAGAAACAACGGAGGCAAGATCACTTTCAGAAGAATCATACTTGTTAAAAATGAGGTAGGTTGTATATTTTGTGACGAATCTGTAATGTCAAGCAGTCTGTATTCCTGTGCTTTCAAAGTACGCTGAATGACTGCAGTAGAAAAAGGGTCCTGCCAAACATCTTGTGAAGAAACCCGTGTGATGTACGTCTCTTATTTTGCAGGTGCTGCACTATACATTAGAGAGGCACCTGTATCTTGAAATTCAGTACCACCCTCATGGAGCAGCTTAGAGCTAATCAGAGGGTGGTAAAAGAAAAATTTTGTAAAACATAACTGGAGCCTAGAAGTTTATTTAGTGCACAGTTATGTATGAGTCCATCTGGAGGGAAGAGGAGTTGCACAGGGTTGTTTTTTCCATTAAGAAGAAAAAGAGGATGGCAATGCCTGCATCAAATCACAGGAATTTTTCTTACATGAGTGCAAGAACTCCCTAACTACCCACTAGAGTTTGCTGTAGCAGTGGCACAAACCTCACAAATGTTATGAATAGGGAGTGCTGTGTACCGTCATTGCTTTTGAATGAAAACAAAGTTTAGGGTAAAAAGTGGATCAGTCAAATGGCATCACTTCATGCCAAGTTTCAGTCCAGTGTGAATGTTTATGACCTCTGAAAATTCTGTTGTAACGTAAAGGCTGCCAGATTCTTAAGTTCAGTGGTGTTATTGGGCTCCTAGTATAATACAAATGTTTTCTTTCTCCATATGATTTATGGGCCTGTCTCTGTATCTTTTATTTTTCTGGGATCTTGGGTAGTGAAGCAGAGTCTTAAGCATGCCAAACCTCTAACCGACAGCTATCTCACTGGTACTAGAAGAAGGGAGGTTTGTTGGCTGGAGTACCCAGCTGATCAAAGAAAATAGCTTACAGTTGGCATTGACAAAGAAAAGTGCAGTAAAAATATCATGAGTCCAAATAAGCAAACCACAGACAGTTGAAGCCAAACTTTGGACACGTAAGGGGTGCAACAGTTTGGACCAGCACTTTTTTCCAAGCAGATCAAAGAATTTATATAAGGTAGAGTTCTTAATTTAATTTTCATGCTCAGCAAAAATGAGCAGACCTTGGAAAGCTAAGATTTTTTTTTTTTTTAAAGTGAAGTCATTGACAAAATGAAGTGCTTATTACTAAAGAAATGTGTGCCAGGATTCCTTAAACAGTGTCATTAGTAAGGCAGGGATGATTACCCTGCTGATACAACAAAAACATAAATGTATTGAAGACATTAGGTAAGTTAGGAATTTGTAATACTGTAACTTAATGTGTGTGCCAGGGTATTGGAAGCAGTCTGCTGGTGGTGTTCTTAACTTATAAACTGTGGAATGGAATTTTGCTTCAACACTTGCAGTCCTGAGGAAGAACTATTTCTTTAAACATACGCTATGTATACAAGATACTTTTCATTGATTTGTTAATACAGAGTGATTTCACACAGTGATCAATGGATATATTAGGGTTTTTTCTAACTGGTCATTTTCAGCTTTTGTTCTTGAGAAAAGCACTTTTAGGCGTTGTACAACTTCGCTCTCACATTTTCATGTCCCCTTAAACCTAGCTTGATTTTTTTCAGGATGCACATTTTATTGAGTTCTCGCTGCTGGAGCTGTTCAAGATTGAGGTTGCCAATTTGGTGTCTGTTCACTAATCACTTTGAGCCAAGTCTGACCCTGGTGGTAGTTTTCTTTCCTCTCAGAAATGAAACTAAATTTGTGGAGGAGTAAGAGCTGTGTCAGGTTTATAACAGGTTTAGAATGATGTATGATGGTGTCGTCAGGGTCTTTGTAAGCTTATAAAAAGGTATCCAAAATCCATAGACCTTCTGAAACAGAGCAGCTTGCAAAATTATGTGTTATGCTTTTACATGTCACAATACAGAAAGTATGAAACCACTGTGCTTCGGATGTCAGGTGTGAGCAGAGTGGAATATAGTTGGCACTTTAACAAAATAAAGCAGAAATGCAGCTTCCATTCTTCACGAAGTGTGTAACAGAACAGAAAGTATCTATTTTCATGCCAAATACTGTAATATTTGGATAGAAACAATAATTTTGGAAAGTTATTTTACATTTAAAACTTTAATTTAAGGGAGATGCGATGTTACCATCAAAAATTACCGGTTTCTTCTGAATCCAGTTATGTGACTCTTTTAGCTTATGGTATATTTTAAGTGACATCATAACAGCACCTTTAACTTGATTTCAGCCCTTGAATGTCATTTAGAAAGAAGTTGACTGTAACGTGCTACTGACAAGAAAGCTTAGTTTCAAGCTTTTAGTTGTGAATTTTTCACAGATGTTCTTGGTTACCTACTTAGGTGAGTGGAAAGAGGCAATTTGCAGCATGCCTGAATGGAATAGAGAAATATATACATATATATATATGTAAAAAACATGATCCACTGTCCCTGATCAACTTGGCAGTCCTTTTTGGTTTTTCTGAGAGGACTACTCTAATGAAGAATGAGTGATTTCTGGTGTTTTTCAAGCTTCTGCTCCCCCTGCATCTTGTCCATATTTCTACCGTTTGTGCAGAGGTTGGTGTGGGAAAGCACAGGGCAATTTCAAGTCCAAAATTTTGGGAGAGAATAAGCAGGGCAAGCCAAACCGACTGCAGGTGTGTGGGTCTAGTCTTCAAAAAATCAACCCTGAGATCAATAAGCAGGTCTTGTCCCTCTAAACCACCGATTCCCAAATCAAGCTCTTAGAGCTTTCTCTTAGTGATGGACTTCTACAGCCTAAGTCAGTGACTGGTGGGGGACTTCTCTGATGCCTTCTGAGAAATTTATTTTCAAAGTGTTGTTGCCATGGCCACTGAGAAATCCCAAGTCCCATGTCAGTGCTGAACCTGACACCAGTGCCAGTAGCTTTCTCAGCTTTCTAGGTCCTGGCTACTACTACGGCTTCAGATTGATCTTGTGGCTGGTTTAGTGTATTTCACTGGCTTTAAATTTTGTTTCTCTGAGGTCCGCTTACTGATCATTACCTGTGTTTTTGCCCAATATGCCGATACAGCACTAAGAGCTGTTTCCTTTATATGCACACATAAATAGGGAAAGCTGCTTTTTTCTTGGCTCAGCTCCTTCCCCAGCCTGAAAAGACAGCCAACAAATCAGAATGTGTAAAGAGAAAAATATTATTTGAACAACAGATTGTTTTAAATAAACCTGATGCAAAACATAAGGAAATAATACAGCATCTTGCATACCACTAGCAGTTACTGTACATCTAAATCACTCCTGTTTATTTGCGTCATCTATACTTTCTGTTGAAGATTTTCATTATATGATGTAAATAAAGTCTAAATATACGTTTAAATGTGTGTGTCTTTTTAATTTAAATATGTATTGTTATGTAAGCACTTTGTTTACATTCTGGGATAAATCTCCATTTGTTTTGAAACTTTACACTGTGGTTTATTATCGTGCTTACCAGACTGTGTTGCTTTTGAAGTAGACTAGAGCTATGCCGCTACAATATTAATGTGCATTTTAAATATTGCAGTTTTGTTAAATTCGTAGCTAAGGAGTAGCATAAACAGTTGGAATTTAGTAAAGGTAGGAGTAAAACTGAACTCTGCACATTCCCATCCCTCTATTTTTAGCTATGAAATCCATACTCTCCCTGAAATGGAAGAATAGTGAGAGAAAGACTAAAAACTAGGATGTGCTGATGGATTTCCTCTGACTTTGTTGGAAGTTGGGTGTTTATTTTTGTAAATTCAATTTAAGCAATAATTACAAAGATAAAACTGTTGAGTAGATCTCATTTATAGAACTTTCAAAAGATCCTGTCAATTGCAAATGCTGTTTCCTGCTTCTTTCATGAAATCAAGTTGCTACTTCTGAGCCTGAAAACTGACTGTGTTTTATTTGTATTGCCAACAGGTTTTGTAAAAAATGGTTTGCATTCCTCTTTGTCCAGTATTTCCTAGGCATGTGGAGGAGTAGGCCTTCAGCAGAAAAACTGTGGAAAAAAACAAGTTGCGGAAGTTTTGAATATTTGGGAAAGGGATAAGGGGCTGGGAAAGTGTGGGAGGTTCCAGCCTGGGTATTACTCATTTTGTTCAGTGTGTTGTGGGGAAGTGTGAAAAGGAAGAAGAAGAGAAAAAAACAAAAATACATATTCTGCAATTCACTTAGTGGAAATTTTCAAAATAAAGCCGAGCTTCTCCACTCTGACCCTCATAAGAGGGATATGGACAACTAATAGACTGGTATTCACTTATCAATGGGTGCTGATAACAATCCATTTATTCCTACAATAGCTGCTGTGTTTTGATATTGAGTCTTCAGTCTATTTGAAAACAATCTATCATTACTTTTTTAGGATTTAATACTTCCTTTTTTATTGTTATATTTTATTTATACTAAATTTAAGAAAAGCTTCATTTCAGTTTTTGAAATTGTTTCATTTTTAAAAAATAATTTTAAAAACTGCTTTTGAGGTTTCTCTATAATAGGAACGTGATTAATATGTTATACTCCCATCAGAGTCAGAAATTATTGAAATAGGTAAACAAAAATCTACCCCAAATGCCTTATGGTTGAAGAAGAAAAGAAAAGCATGTAAAAATGTGATCAGAGGAAGAACTGACAAAATTCTTTTATAGCAGGTGTTTCTTTCCTATTCGATTTCTTCCTTTGTAGTGGGGTCTGCTGTGCAAACTATGTCACGGATCATTATTTTTTATTTATTTCTCTCTCAAATCCATGCTTTAAATAAATCTCTTCTCACCCTCTTCATACTCTCTGTTTAAAAAAAATTGATGGTTGTTTCTAATCTCATGTCTAGCTGTACTATTGTATTTATGTCAATGGAAAGGCTTTAGAAAACACACTGATGTTGCAGATGCAAAGTGACTGACATGAAATTAAGCACATGTGGCTGCTGTAAGGAGCCACATCTTCTCTTTTAATTCTGCATCCTTCCTCTTCCCTCAGATTTATATTAAGACTGATGGGGTGAGTTGAATGTGTGCCATGATCCAGTTGAAAACTACCTGTGGAGTTTTTTTTTTCCTTTTTCTTTTGTACAGTTCATTTTCTTATTGAGCCAAAAACCATCGCCATGTATGCTCTTTAGCTGACTGCATGTCATCCAGCTCCATTTTAAAAACAGCAGGTAGGAATCAATTGCAGGCATCAAGCTGAGGGTGATATTACCCAAACCGGGTCCAAATTAACTTTTTTCTCTCCTTCTAGTTTATACCTATCTAGAAGGGATGGAATATTGGGCAGGAAATAGAAGTAGGAGACATGCTGAAGTGATTTTTCTTTCAGGTGTTTCAAAATGCTGAAAGGCTTGTGCTGGACAACTTCTCATAGCTCTGGATTCCCATAGTCCAGTTTAGGCGTTGGTTGGCTTTGGATGGCTCTTTCATTTAGCTTTAGTTAGGTATCGGTTCGGTTGCCTAAGTCATTATATACTCTACTCCTTCCAAACCATTATATTTCTGTGAAGTACACAAATGAAAAAGATGCAGGCCAGTCCATCTCAGGCAGCAACACATTGTTATTGTGTGCAGCAAACACAATGGGCTGCAGTAAAACAGTAAGTACACTGAATGAGAGAGACAAACTGCAATTCTTTCAGAGGGAGACAGAATTCCACAGACTGATGGATTTTATAGATTCATTGATCTTAAATAAATTAATCAATAAATTAATCAATTGATTGGTGCCCCTGGGAATTACTGTGAATATGCTTTTGATATCAGGGGTTCTGCTGTGTTAGATCTGAATAACAGTACAAGCAGTTGAATACTGAACTCACAGCTTACTCAAGTTCTCCTGTCCTATGCAAGGACTCTGGTACAGAGTTGCATGGATCAGTTTCTCCCCTGACAAAGTCAAAGGAAGATCTCTCTTAGAGCTTGAACTCTCAGACCTCTGTAACCCAGTATGCAAGTCTCAAAGGCCAAGTGTAGCAAGCACCAAATGGCAGGCAGTGGAGAACACTTTCCTTGCTAGGCCCTAGTACCTAGCTGGGGATCTCAGGATCGTGTTTTCTACCCACGGCGCATTAACACAGCTTCTCTCCCTTTTTCTAGTCCCCTGGAGCAGAGTCAGCTGGTTGGTAGGTCACAGCAGAATTTGCAACGTGATTTCACAGAAAAGACCAATGAAAAGTAACTGTGGGACTGAGCAGGTCTTACGGTTGGGGCTCAAGACTTTGCAGACCTGGAGTCTTGGACAGTGAAAAATAGTTATGCCTTCTTGTCCGTTCTAACTTACCTTCTTTGGGGAGAGCAGAAGTCTGGGACTGAATAGCAGTGAAGCTGCTACTGCCACCAGGGTGAGAAATGTCTGAGTCTTTGTCACTATATTTCAACTTTGGTTAAGCTTCCTAAGTCTGGCGAAGAGGACACTAAGCATGTCCTCAAAGTCTGGCTGAGAAACTCTGTCAACCCATTTTAATTTTAATGACAAATTTCTAAGGTGCAGTGTGCCAGGGAGTAATCTTTTTGTTTCATCTTCATTACTTAATTTTGACACATTTCTAAAAGTGGAAAAAAAGAGACTGGGAAGAAGATTGTTCATGTTTAGATTAGACGGGACTGAGGAGAAGGAAAGAGGTGCTAAACTATGTGGAGATCTTTTGCTAAGAAATGCCTACAGAATGGTAAAACTAGCTCATGCTGTGTGCTACATCAAACCAGTATCAAAGGGTTTTGATGGATTCGTGGTTTTCCTTTCTAAGATGATTCAACAACAACATGCACGTGAATGCTGCAAACAGCTATACTATTATGGTGTGTGTATTTATCTATACTTGTGCTTTCTTGTGAATTATTTAAGGCAGTGCACATTTTTTGTTTTCTTTTATTCGTAACATCTACATTAAAGCTGGACAAAATAAAAACTAAAATTCTTGGTCAAAGCAAGACAGAAAGTCCCCTTTGAGTTTAATCATGCAACAAGCCTGCTGCATTAAGGAATATGGAGGACATGCTCTGAACTGTAGCATGGGAAAAGCCCACAATAAATGCAATAACCTAAACCAGTTAGTCTCTACTGTGCATGCAACTCTCTTTGTTGCCAATTCTTTTTCCACTCTCTAGTTGTATTAAGCACAGAATGTTGAAGGGACCAGGGTACATGTCCAGGATGCAATCTGCAGCATCCCAAACAATTTTCATCTTTTATTCTTTGTATGAGAGCTGCCATAAAATGCAGCACCACTGAGATAAATTGAGCAGTCATGTTGTGTGCTGCCAGCAGAGGATGGGGAAGGCAACCAATATCTGTGAACACTCATATAGAACTTCTCCCATTGCCTGCTTTACTCATGGGAAAAGAGGAATCAGTGTAGTGTCTGTAGTGCATCATTCATCCTACATGGATCATGTAGCTGTTACCCCGAATATACAAGATACTTAGTTCCTGTTTGCTTGGAATATAGGTAGCAAAAACAGCAGCCTTCAAACCTCCCAGGGACAATTCTGCTGTCAGTGCTGCTAAAACAGCAGTGGCTCAGCATTTTTTTTCCCTCATCAGTGGCCTCTCTGTTTCCCATGCATGTCCTGTCTTCATTTCTAGTGTGAGACATCGTCTGCATCCACATGGTGGAATTTGAGTGGCAAAAATTCCCACTGTTGCTTCTGGTGGTTCAGCAAAAGGTCTCCTTTGTCAGGTAGTTCCCAGCATTTCTGCTGATTTTTGTTGTATCACTTTGGCCACTACGAGTGTAAACACTTCAAAATCCTGTTATACTGGGACAGCTACTTACACCATAGCTTTAAGTTGGCTTCACTGTCATCTTCTGTATGCTATGAATTTGTTTCTCTTGACAAATGCGCTGTTATGCTGCACAGACGGACAGTAGGAATAATTTAATGTTTTTTTGCCTCCTGATTGTGCTTCTTCTTGTTCTTTTCCTTTTAAAGATACAAAACAATAGTCAAACACACTGCATTACTTCTGCTGACTTCTTTATATGATATCTTGCCCCATGAAATTCAGTGTCAAGCAAGTGGCAATTGGATTCAGCAGGCAGCCTTTCTGTGGGGTCTGGTAACTCCTTCTAACTTTTATATAGTCCGTCAAGAGGTTTTCCTCTGAAAATATTATGTCTGTACAAAAAAAAAGGTCTTATTACTATTCTTAGTTTTTAATGCAGTATAAAAATAGGGAAGTCTGCATACTAGGCATGAGGTCATTGTAATAAACTTGCATAGATATGAAAAATTGTCTTTTATTCTGAACCTAAACCCCACAAGAACGGTGATATCATTCATTCATGTGATCAGTGACACATATATTGAATACTCATTGAATTTTTCACAAGAAGGTTGTATGTACAGAATAACCTTCCACTAATACTAATTGGTTTTGCTGATGTTATGTTTAGTGACTGATATAGGATATTGCACAAATAAGTTAGACTATTTCAGCCCAGAAATTATTAACCATTCAAATAAGGCAGAGACCAGAGAAAGAGTTCTGACATATAAGCAAGGTGACTGGTGTGATGGTTCTAGAAGTCTCATATTTATACTTCAGTTAACTAAAATTTCCTGGTGATCCAGACACTGGTTCCCAGTATCTTTTAGTATATATTCAGATTGACATCTTGCAGTGCCCAAAACATGCTAGTGGCTGAGCAGTCCAAAATAGACCTCACAAAGTTGCTGCCAGAAAATGCTCATTATCTAAGCCCCGATCTTGCAGGATCCCAACCACAAACATAGATTTGCTCCTGTGAATGGTTTCACTGCTTTCATTGGAACCTTTCAGCTAGTTAAAATTATACAGTACTTAAATATATAAAAGTTCAGGACCTAAGGCTGAACATGGTATGACCTAGTGGGTAGAGGGAAAGAAAGTACTGGAACCAACTATGGTATGGCTGTTATGTATCATCTTGTTAATTTTATTATTAATAAGAGATGGAATTGAGATACCTGGATACCTGAACATTTTTTGTCTCTTTATGGTTTAAGCACTTTCTCGTAGTTTAGAAGAGGCTTTAGTCTGATAGATTTTCTTTTGTTTTCTAAACCTTTTTTTTTTTGATAAAACTATTAAAAATATACTATCAAGGGATTTATTGTATATGTGTATATATTAAAATTAAACATTTTTTGTAACTGTCTTTATGAAAGCTAGTGCAAAAAATTAGGGAGGAAAGAAAACAAACACCTGGGATATATATGCTGGGTCACTACTAGTATAATTATTTTTTAGCTTCATTTCGTCAGGCAATAATTCTTAGGTGAAATCACTGGCTTTTGCCTGTTGGTATTTTCTCCTCAAAATTTTGAACTCAGGGTAAATTTCAACCAAAACTGACAGACATACAACTATGGTCTTGCATGTTTTGTGCAGATCTGCCACTGGTGGAAAAGGGACCTTGAAGTTAAGGCCTTTACTGAACAAAAAAGCAAAATATGGCTGTTAAACCATCTATTTGGTAGGAGCCAGCTAGTCAAGTCAATACAGGCATATGGTCCCCAAGAAATATATCTAGATCCAGACCAGCCACAAATGGTAGTGTCTCTCGGCTGACAGAAAGCCCCTAAAGGTAAGAAACTGCTACGACGGAAATGAGAATGTGTGGGACAGAAGACAGGAATTGAGCCTTTGTTAGAGACACTGACCATGAAACAGGTGGTTAACATGTAGTTGTACGTAAGCTCCAATTTAGGGAGAGCAGGTTACCTGCTTTACAAATAGATCATATACAGAGAGGTCATTTTTTTTGTTCCTCTGTTCACTTTCAATGATCTCAGACCGGATGCAGCACCTTATTGTGCCTCTTCAGTGAGATCAGATGCTCTACACACACAAAAGGAAACAGAGAAATGCAGTGGTGATTGAATCCTAATCATTCACTCCGACCCAGCAATCTTTAGTCAGGTAAAATTTTGTACCTTCCCTATAGTAGTGGCAGCTGAGAGAAGGGCATAGGATTCAGTCCTTTAGTTTGATCCTAACCCATGTATTTTGTTCCTTTCTCTCCTCACACTTTGCAAACCAAATGCAAATAGAATAATGTAAGGGAGTCTATTAAATCCTGGTGATATAAGCAGCTGGAGAACATCGAGGTTGCAGCGTGAGATAGACAAGAGAATCAACTTTACTCCTAGTGCCAGTGAATGAGAGAAGAGGAACAGAAGTAATTTAATACTACAGCAGCCGAGTAAGTCATTCAGGTTCAATAGATTACTTCTATCAGGGCCACATTCATAGGTATACCATATGGTGAGTTGCTGTAAAGAATGACCTCACCCAGCTCTGCATATGGTACCTACCACTTATAATAGATGTTGCTAAATATTTATTAAGCATCATTAAAAAGCTAATGTTACAGCATCCCTTCAGAGACACCAAAAGCTGGGGTAAGATTACAGAGGTGGCAATATCCAGCTTTCAGCTGCTTTTTTTGTAAACATTTATATAGTGTTATTTCTATGATAGCATAAAAAGATTGAACTGGTGTCAGTATACATAAGCAAAGATTTTTGTGCCAGCTTAGGAATTCTGGCAGCAGTAGAGACATTAACAGGTGTATGTATCTCATCAGGTACCATGGACTTGTTCACCTTCAGGTTCTTTAGATGGTCTCGAACCTGATCTTCTCCTACAGCTAGGAGATTTCCTTCAAATCTGTGAATGTTCTGACAGCAACACATCTGCTGACATAGGACTTTTTGACATGGTCTTATCTTGCTATTTTATTACATGTTATCCTGTTTTTCTTCAGTGTGGGACTTCGAAGGACTAGAGATGAGAGAGATTTCTGGGATATTTTTTTTTTTGTTGTTGTATCATCTGAAGTAAAAGTCAATAGCAGTTTTCAGATTTTGCTTACCAGAAGTATGTTTGGATACCAAGCTTCAAAACTACCAATTTTTCATGGGTACAGCTAAAAAATTCCTTGTCAGTTTCTACTTCAGGGCTGTCATTGCGGCAATCAGTGAAGTAGGTTTCGACACTTCTTACATTTTAACCAGTGTTTTCACTTGCTCGGTTTACAGAACAAATGCCTCTTATAGTACATAAAGAAATAAAAATGCACGCTATCATTATTCACTTTACTCGTGACATCCTGAGATA
>WKFP01013874.1:0-64271 GCA_011057875.1 Pterocles orientalis
CACCCTCCTACATGGGGACATCTCCCTCGACACAGATGTCCCCATGGAGGATGACACCCTCCTCCATGGGGACATCTCCCTCGACACTGATGTGCCCATGGAGGAGGACACCCTCCTCCATGGGGACATCTCCCTTTGGCACTCATGTCCCCATGGTTGAGGACACTAGTCAGTACACTCCCCATCACAAGATCAGCTGCTCTGGCTGCCTGGGAAGATGCTCTCCACCAACTGCAATGTCCCCAAGACCTCCAAAGCCCTTCTGAGCATGAACCACTTCAACACCACCAGGATGAAGCCTGAGGAAGCAAAGCAGGATGCAGGGAGAGATCTCTCACCACCCCGGGGCAGCATGTCCCAGCAAAACATCAGACTGGAAAAAGAAAGGAAGAAGCAGCAGTATGGCTCCTTGGCAAAAAATGGCAGCAAGTGCAAGGCTCTGGCAGCCAGTTTTGGGGCAGGAGGGAGGGATTAGGACTGTTGCCGGGATGAGACAGTTTTGGGGAGTTGGGAGTTGGGGGGTGGAGGGTTTGATGATGTACTGGCTTTGATGACTGCTTTGTTCCCAGTTTTTCCAGTAAAAGCTGTTTATCCAGAACCTCCTGTGTGTTGCGGGTTTCTGTGGTGGATTTGTTGGTAGCACTTCTATCTATACCCATATCTATACCTATACCTATACCTATACCTATACCTATACCTTTACCTATACCTATACCTATACCTATGTCTATGTCTATGTCTATGTCTATGTCTATGTCTATGTCTATGTCTATGTCTATATCTATATCTATATCTATATGTCTATATCTATATCTATATCTTTATCTATATATATGGATATATCTGTATCTATATCTCTATCTCTATCTCTATCTATATATCTATATCTATCACATCTACATCTATATGTCTATGTCTATGTCTATGTCTATGTCTATGTCTATGTCTATGTCTATGTCTATGTCTATCTATATCTAATCTATATCTCTATCTATTTATATCTATATATCCTCTATATCTGTATCTATATCCCCTCCCTCAACCTGCTGGTCACGCTGCTGGTGATGCAGCCCCAGACACAGCTGGCTTTCTGGGCTGCATGAGCATCTTGCTGGCTGATATCCATTTTTTCATCCATTACTACTCCCAAGTCCTTTTCTTCAGAGTCCTTTTTTTCAAGAGGGAGATTAGGCGTCGTTGCAGGATCAGACAGTTTTCGCGATTTGTGGAGTTCAGTGGTGGGCGGTTTAATGATATAGTAGCTTTGATGACTGTTTTGTTCCCAGTTTTTCCATTAAAAGCCGTTTGTCCAGAACCTCCTGCGTTGCGGGCTTCTGTGGTGGATTTGTCAATAACAGTTCTATATCTAATCTATATCATCTGTATCATCTATATAATCTATATCTATCTATCTCTCTCTGCATATATCTATCACGTCATTGTTTCAAAAAGTAATTGTTTCTTTTGGCAAACTACTTCCCCTTTAGCACTAATATGGCCTGTTAAGGCTCACAACAACACTCCCTTAGAAGAAAGCACTTCTAAAAGGTTTCACTGAACAGTTTCTTTTAGGCTAACTCTGTCCTAGTTTGGACAACTTCTAATTCTTTATCTCATATGCCGTTAAAACCGTTATTCATTGCACCTAGAGAACTGCTCTGTCCGTACTGGAAAAATAAGCATTTGCAGTTTATCTGCAAGTAGATTAATAAGAGAATTTTTTTTTTTTTAAGTATTGTAAGAAAAAGCTGCCAAGGATTGGTCTCACTGATGTTTTCAAGAGAATTTTAAGTCTATTTTACTCTCATTCCAGGAGAGTTTCACTGGTGATAAAACTTATTAAGTGGTCTATTTTTTTTTTTAAGTTTGGAACTCCTACTTAACTGACCCTCGTTGCGGTATGCAATAACCTTGTACGTCACACTCATCAATCCCATGAGAAAACAATGCAAAAGGAACATTCCTCTAATACAAACAGTGAAAATGAAATGAGGACCTGCTCTCTCTTGATCTTCCGTCACTTCACACCACCTTGATAGTCCCATAATTTACCTTTTCTGACTTCTCATCATATTCTGGAAGTACAGAGCTCCACCACCCTTCTAGCCAGATTTTGATGGAAAATGTTGTTCCTTCCCACTTTACACAGCTGTGATGCAGGTTTATCCCATCCTAAGCATCTGGTGCTATTTTGCCTTAGCAGAGAAAAAAATTTAAATGCACAGCCCCCAAACTGAGTTACTTTTTTGGCATCTTTACACAGGTCCAGTGAAGAGTAGGCAACAGGTAGATGGTGTGAGATTTGTCTTGGTGTCAGCCAGTCTGTCTCATTTGGATGGCAGTAGCTATTTCTTCTCTATAGATTGTCCCAATGCAAAACATGTTGTCCCTGGTTCCCAGTAGCACGGGAGTATGGAAAGTCTGCACAGCTACAAATGGTGTGAGGTACCTGCAATCTACAAGTAGCAGCATTGTTTTGCACATTGCATTGCTTTTTTAAAAAGAAAGTCTCTGAAAAGTGGGAAGTCATAGTTAAACATGCTACAGAGAGCTCTCTCTTACTTGTCAGGTTAAAAGAGGTGGTTAGTTTTATTAAACGGTGATTGCAAACATCTGCCTGAGGAAGCTACGTCTGAAACGCTTCTCTCATTTCATGCACTGCATTGCTTCAGATACTCATCAGCCCGATTTGCAACAGACTTGATTTTTTTGAAGGACTCACCTGCATAACTGTTCTTGACTTACTCAGGTTTCTGAAAAAAACATTTATAACTGTTAAATTTTTGCACTTTCAGTGAAAAATCTTGAAAACAGAATTGAGCCAAAACACTCATGTTTATCTTGATGCCAGGAGTCAAACTTTTTGTGATTTTCATCTGAAACAAGAAACCACTCAAATTTGATATCTGCAAATATCAGTGAGTCCAGCCTAGGGTCCTTGCTCATTGCAGATCATAAAACCAGGTAAGGCCTGGTTCGTTTTGAGTTTAATTCTGTGGAGAACTGACAACAATTTTCTTTTTTTTTTATGCCTTCGAACACCTGTCTCCTGTAAAATTACAGTTCCCATCCTTACACAGTGTATACTTACTTGCTAACATAATTTAGGCCAGGCTATGGAAGGTAAGCATTTACTTCTGTCCTGGGTTAAGCTGAGACAGAGTTAACTTCATAATACCTAGCAAGAGGCTGTGTTTTGGATTTGTGCTCAGAAGAAAGCTGATAAAAAGTGATGTTTACACGGCTGCCAAGGTCTTTCAGCTCCTCTGGCTGTCTGCAAACAGGAGAAGCTGTGAGGGAGCACAGCCCCAGTTACTAGCCTAGGATTTGATCTTAGGTTCAGGATTGAGACCCAGAGTGGCCAATAATCTATTCCATAACATACACGTCATGCCCAGCATATAGGTGAGGACCCTCCAGAAGATCGGCCCCTTTTTTGTTCTGGATCTCTTTTGCTCCAGGTCATCTCGCTCCAGGTGATTGCTCTCCCAAGGCCTTCCCTCCTCTCCCACCCCAGTCACTTCTCAGTCTGGGATGCTCGGACTGTTATCTCCGTTCTGTGAGTGCAGTTTCGGGACTCTCCCTGCTCTGGGATCATTAGCTGTGAACAGGCTGAGTTTTTGGTCATTGGATGGGGGGGCAGTATCACTATGTATCACTCATTTGTATATTTGTACATAGTATTATTTTCAATATTATTGTAGTTTAGTCATTAAATTGTTCTTATGTCAACCCACGAGTCCTTTTTTCCCTTTACCCCTTTAATTCTCTCCCCTATCCTCAGGTTGGGGGGGGCTGGAAATAGCGTGAGTGTGTGTGTGGTTTGGCCCCCAGCGAAGGGCAAACCCATCACAACTTCCCAGCAGTTGTTAAAATGTCATTACAGATTGTATTTAAGTTTATACATTATATAAAGAGTAATTATGGTCATGTAATGATGATGATGATGATGATGGTGATAAGATCAAGTAGCAGATGTGTGAACATAAATGCCTGCCACCTTGTTTTAAACGTCAGATGACCTAAATGGAAGCTTAAGTATCTTATTGGGATCATTTTGTTAACTCAATATAAATAATGCTTTAGATTTTACTCTGCCTTTAAATATACGATAAATTGTAGCTGAATGTTCTCCACACTGTTGATATTACAGCAGCACCAACATCAATACTTCAGAGCTAACTAAATGAGAAATGCATTATATAAAATGCAAAAGCAGGAGAGCAGTTTAAAATTTGATGCCTTTCACCAAACCCTGCAGGCACATGCCAGACCTGCTCTCAACAGAATATACTGCAGCGCAGCCAAGGTTCTCCTTCATGCCTGCAGACTCTTGGGCTTTCTCACCTTTGCCCATCTCACAAGATCTTCAAGAAAACATCTGCTGGACTGGACATGACAAAAGCCAGTGGTGGGGTCAGTGACAGCTCCCACATGTTATTTGCAGTGCTTTCTTTGACAACTCAACAAGAGTATAAAAAACACATTTTTGCATCTGAGGTCAGATGTTATCTGCTGTGGCTCCTAAAACACCTAAACACCTAAACGTGGTGAGAGAAGAGGAGGAAAGAGGTGGGGTACCACAGGGGTCTCTCCATTTGAGGTGTAGGAAGGCAACTGGCATTGCTCAACGCCGCTGGTTCTGCTAAGCACGGCTGAAGGTCAAGCTTTGCATGCTGGGACCCGAAAACATTTTGCAGGTCTACATGGATAGGATGGCTGCAATGCAGCACGTGTCAGAGCAAGAGCTGGTACCTGTTGCTTCAACAAAACAACACAAAGGAAATTGCAGAAAATGGCAGGAACAGGCTCTTGGAGAGAGAGTGTAGATCTTCCTTACCCTCTGTCCTCTTCCACAAGTCTTCCTCAACAGTTTGGCTGCCATGACAGGGAGAAAAAGCAGTGTTCCCATGAAGGCTGTGATGGAAAACCTTAGCTGGAAGGAGCTATCCCAGCTATAATGTATTATAAAATTGGTTTTAATTTATTAGAAGAATAAAAGATCAAGGATTGTTTCCACTAACCTTAGCCACTTTATTGGTACTAAATCATATTAAGTTGCTGTTATTTTCTTGTATTTGGCATTTTCTTCTGCATGTTTGTTCTGATTCGCCTTGGTCTCCTGCCAAACGTGCATCATGCCAAGAGTCAGTTCTAAGCTCCACTTTTCCTATAAAAAATTAACAGAGATAATTATATTTAAGTGCACTGCATAGAAAAAAAGTAGCTGTAATTTACTTCTATGGGCAGGTACAGAGAAAAACAATAGTTTTAAACTGGCCTATCATGTGAGCTGCTTGAATAGACCATGGACACTTATCACTTTCATACAGCTTGAAAAAACAGCCAGTGAGTATGCGGATTACTGGACCATGCAGTGTCTTACAGTGAAGCCTTTTGAATCCGATGCTGCAGAAGGCAATGTGCCCTACAGGGGACATGGAGACAGCCCAGGGAGCTCAGTACCCCACAGGCTGTGAGTCTGAGAGGCGAATTTTTATAATTTGCTTAGCCTAATATTTATTTTCAGACTAATGCAAATAACATCTTTATAACTATAATAATAACATCTCACATAACTGTGAAGCCTTGTGTCAGAGGGAGGCAAATCAAGAAAAGCCCTCCTGAACTTAGACCAAGTCCCAGCTGTAAGAACAGCAATGTGCGCATGTGTTTATATATACCAATATCATTAATTACTTCACTGAGCTGCTTCTAGGGGTGACGTTAGGTCTTGCAGTCTCCAGGTAATGTATTGACTCTTTAGAAGTTAATCAGTGAGGTAAATATACTCTGGAAGGTTTACAATCACCATATTTTAGTCTTACTATTGTAAAATAGTATGACTTGAGCTAGTATTCAGAATACACTCAGAATACATGCAGATAAAGCAATTAAACAACTTAGGGTTGGCTTATTGGTGATAGTGTCCCATATTAATTAAACTGATTAAGAATGCATGCAGGGCCAGGTCAGGACTAAATTTTTCTTACGAGAGTGCAATAAATAGGTCACACAGTTAAACAACATAAACACTAATTGATTAATATATTCTAAAAATCCAGTGGAAATGAGGCAGATTTGCTTTTAAAATTAGATTGGTTATAAATGATCTAAGGCGGTTTTAGTTGCCTAGTTTTAGGCAACTAAATTCACTCTGTCCTATCACTGTTAAGTAATACAACTAATATGTGCAAATTAACTAAAATTTTCTGTATGTTAACTGACTGAGTCATGTCATTATCCTCTTGCAATGAATTCTTGTGGAAATACCATGAGACAAATTAAAAATTTAACAAAGCTCCTAGAACCTATAACCATCCCTCCAAAATGTAACTTTATTATAATAAAAGTATACATTGAAAAAAGTAAAAAAAATGCTTATGAATTCTAAAATTGCTTTTCTTATTGAAATTCTGTGTATTCTGTGATCAAAAAGAGAACAGGAACAGAGTGAAAATTTTTGAAACAATACGTAAATTTTTAAAGGGCACAAAATGGCACATAACTTTTACATTTAGGCCTTTGAAAAAAAGGAAAAATAGCACTTCACAGTTATATTGAGTCCTTCTGAATCTACTTGAAAGACTGAAGGGGTTTTTTTCATAAAGTTAGCTGGATACCCTGTTTCATCACATTTTTTTAGGGTGTTATTTGCATTATACAAACTGAGGTTGCCTATGCATATTTTGGGTTTCTAATACAGTTACAAGATACTTAAAGTGTGCCTCCAGTAAGCAGGAACGTTTTCTAAACAGAAATCTTCAACTTTTACATGAACACAGGGAGAATTTAGAAAAATGTTAAAGGTATAATGCCACCAGATATAAGAACCTAAGATTTCACCTCATGTGAACTCCAGAGGTTGTGAAGGATTTGCAGTGCCTTTCACAACTGGACCACTGAAAAAAAAAAAACCAAAACTGACAACTGAATGAACATAATTCTGAAGCAGATGTCCTGTCTCAATCAGTTTTGAGTAACACCACAGCTGCTTTTCCCTTTCCTAAGACGTGCTCAGACTATTGGGACAGCCCCAATTCATTGTTCTCCAGGTTTGTCTATGAGTATCCTCTGCAATAGTCCACTGTGTAGCTCTCAGATTGTCACAGTGCAAAATACATGTAATGACACTGCATTTCCTGTGCCCTTACATCGAGGATGTACTTTGGCCAAGCACATCAGAAGTTTTAACAGTGAAAACAACCACTTCAATCAGCCTTTGGTTGTTTTTTGACATCATGGAAATCTCTGTCAGCATCTGCAGGATCACAGTATGGCTCCTGCACATCAGCTGAAACACACTGTCCTCTTCACAAGTCCCTCCCAGTATCCACCCTAAATGTTCTCAAATGCTTGTCTGAATCCAACAGAATCTATAATTTTTTTTTATAATTTACCTACTGCTAGAAGTCTAGTTGGTGCTCAGAGCTAATAATGGCAATCCATCTTATAGTACCATCTTGTGACTTGTGTTTCTAGCCAACAATGTCAACAGCAGAACCATCTTCAACAAAATCCTCTTTAGACTGCTTCCAGTTTTGAAATGGGATCACTGGTTCTGTCTAGCAAATTCAGTAACATCATCCCACAAACAAAATGTATACTGGTTTATGTATTACCTTGCTAATATGAGATTTTGTACTTGTTCTATATCTGCAACTGCACAATTGCAACTAATAAGCAAAGTTTTAAAATTGTAAATGCTACAGATGTGCAGAGAAACAACTGCTAAATTAACATCTGGACTCAAATCTGTTTTGTTCTCTTGCCTTTTGAACACTTATCAGCTGACATCTTTTAAAACAATTTATCTAATGGGATGTTATCAAACAAAATAATCCTCACCATTTACCATATATTTTGTTTATTAACTGTATTTTATAGTGGCTGACAAATACTCACACTGAAACTTGTCAATAAGATGTATGGGTAAAACTTTCATAAGTCACTCTAACACAGTTGATAAGAGACATTCCACTGTTTACAAAGTATTATTTCTCAGCGACCCTGGTGGCTGGCATCCTGAGGAAATGAGCAGTAAGAATATTTTGATGTGGAGAGAACTGTAGGCCACGCAAGTTCTTCATATATTATTTTTCTGGACTGTGTTCACATCACTAATCAAAAATGCAAGTTTATCACCCACTTTATTTTTTTCACTCCAACTGCCCTACCTCATTTTTAGACAATACAAAGAAAATTTACAGTATTGTATGTACAGAACAGCTACATTTCCCCCCAATTCTTGCATTTGGATTGTAGTCCCTAAAACTGCTCTGTACTTACATGTACCTATATGTGGAAATACATTGCAAGTAAGGCTGTCGCCTTACTTATTCTTTAAGGTATTTGTTTTACTTTTTAAATAGCTCTCTAATTTTGTATCTCAAGATATTATTTCAATAACATAATTGACCATTTTGATGTTTCAATAATTTGAAATTAAGGTTCGATGGAAGTTGAGGTTGAGGCTAACGTCTCTCCCTGTGAGTGGATATCATATGTGCATGGCTGTGATGTTCACAATCGTGCTCTGAAACTGGATTTTGAGTTGCACAGCCCTTTCCAGCGTGTGTTGTCTCACATGGAGAGCAGAGGCAAGGAGGAACTGTGAGCATATTGCTTTGTCATGAATGTCAGTATGACTGTTTTCAGGAATCTGGCCTCAAGTTTCATAAATTCCATGACATCTTACCTTTTCTTAAAATATGTTTCACTTACAAAAAGTACTTTTGATATTAAATGTGAATATATTTTTAATATATATATTTTGATATTAAATTTTAATTTGTAACTTATCTCACTGCTCCCTTAATATGCTGCCTGCTCTTTGATGGGTTTTTTGCCTGTTTTTCAATTTACTGCTGCTCACAAATGTTCACAAACTGTCATTTACTATCATTGTGCAAACCCAGTAGGATACACAAATACAGATGACAAAATCAACCCTTCTTGCACCTGAACTTGCTAAACAATTAGGTGTTTTTAGACAAACATTGCTGGATACACAGCATATCTGCAGTGTGCACAAAAGAATTCTGGGAAATTCATTCATGCCGTAGAAGAATTTCAAATACACAATCTCAGCTATAGGAAACAAATAATTCCCCAAAATGCTAACAGATTGGAACTGCACACTCTGTACCAAATAACAAAAAGCTACACGTGCCTATTAAAGTGAAAACAAAACTAGGAAAGATGATACCATCATATCCACTTGTTGGAAAGTTGCTGCCAGCTTAGCAGCAGCTTAGCTGTAAAAATCAAAGAAATCACTCAGAGACTCTTCCAACTGGCTAAATTCTGATCAACCAGCATAAAGGAGGAGATATCCCAACAGTATTCACAGGTTGCTCTTACAGCAAATCAGATTGGATCATTAGAGATGAATTATTATTAAACTACTTGTCTGTGAAACTTATGCTGTCATATGAAATATTTATGTGCTAATACCAGTGGCCAACACTGTCCAAAGGGGGTAGATCTCATTCCTATCTGCTTGTGTTACGAGGAAGACAGAGACCTCTGCTTTGACCAGGCATTAATTTTTGCCTTATTTTAGGAGATTTCTCTGTCATTTCAGTACAAGAAGATCACAGAAATATTTTGAGGAAGGCAGAAGAGTGATGGTCTACAAAGCCTGACTGGAAAAAGAAGAAAGGTATTGCAAAGAAGAGTTTCTGCACCATTGCTTGGTTGGAAATTTGGCACAAACATCAGAGCTGGAATCTTGAAAAATATTGTTTTTCTAACACTGAAGATGCTGCACAATTAAGCTACTGTGAAAACAGCATTTATCCAGTCTGTGGGACACCAATCTTCCACTCCTTTCTCTGCTGAAAATGAAAATTATTGTCACTTAGCTGCCATCAACGCAAGGCTCCTTGTGGGTTAGCATTTGACAACAATAAGAACAATTGTATCCCCCCCCCCTGCCAAATTCACACGTTCATTTATGAACAATTTATGAACAGGTATGTAAGCAATCCCTTCTCACCCTAAGGTTTGATGATCAAAATCAGCCAACAGGACATCAAAACCTGTGTCTCTTCCAGCTGAAGAACAGGTATCTGCAGAAGCAGCTGTTTAACAAGTGACTGTTGTCTTGTTTGTGCAGAGATAACCAATTATAGTGTGTTGAGAATGGGACTGAGAATGGGAAAAAACCCACTGAAATAACTTATTTCTTCTTATTATCGTTTTTTAAAATCCATTTTATTTTGCTGTTATTCTTAAAACCAGTAAGAAGATACTCTGTGAAGTCTAAGGGGGTTTTTTGTATATTTTCCAGAGCTGCCACATCCTGATGCTCATTTTTTAATGTACAGTGATGTGCTGGCCTCAGCTAAGGCTTACTGATCATTTCAGGATTTCATCTCTAACTTTTGTGAATCAACAGACACATTGAAGAAGCACACAATATTAAAGCAGAAAACTTTCTTTATCCTAAGATTAGAATGTCGGTAACATATTAGCCTCATACTTTAGACACTAACTTAAATACTAATGTGTCTTAAAATACAATATATTTGAAGGGCATCTGATGTATTAAATCAAAATATTCTGTCATTTAAATCTATGAATACTGAGAAATTTACGCTAGAATTTAGCCTACTGTGTTATTTATTAAGGTGTTAGAGGAAGATAAATATTGTTTTGGAGCCTAATGTTAACTAAGAATCTCTTCCTTTATTGCATTCATTTGCTTGCACAGATTTAATTTGCTCTAAATTTTCAAGGTGCTTTTCTAGACCTTAAAAGTGCACAACCTTTGCCAAGGAAACGGTAACATAATCAAGAGCGGCAGTAAGTAAAACAATATCTTATAAAGAAATTAATTTTCATTTTCTGCCTAAATTCCACCATATACACATGATCTGCATCTCAGTTATATCAGTCTAACATATCAACGGCACAGCAAACTTAAACTCACCAAGAGAAAGCATGGATTTATAAATATAAATAGGCAATTACATCACTAATCCTCTGGATCACACAACATTCTTCATTAAAGCATTCTTCATGAGAACAAAAAATAGCATGGAACCTGTAGCACCTTTCAAGAAAAGACAAAAATTACAATGTGATCCAGTTTAATACCCTTTAAAATGGATATTCTTAACAATTCGGGCTTGACACTGTTGAATGACTTTTCTGTGTTGCAAACTCCAGAAGAAACTGCGAAGTTTTATCTTTCCTGGTACGCTCACCATTCACGGCTATTTACAATCAACAGAGGAACCTAATGAAAGCCTCGAAACAGCACAAATATATTACCATGAACAACCAGCATATGCTTCTATAAACTTTGTGGTTTATCTTTTGAAAATCTTCTGCTATTTAATAAGATTTAACATCTCACTTTTAATCCATTGCACAAGCAGAAAAGACTTGGTCTTACTCTGGCATGTTGTAGTGTTGTCATGGATACAGGGCATGTCCATCACTTCCACCGGTAAATAAACAAGGTTCCAAAGAAGGATTTACTAGCCCTGTAGTATTGTTAGCTGCACAGGGCTTTAAACAAGCAAATGGTTTCTAGCTTTGGAATAATATCCAGGACTGCATGCAGGCATGCATACATGATATATCTTCCTTTAGGAAAATGAAAGGGTAAATGTTATGCTGTGTAACTTTACTCTCCTCGCTTTTTAATTCAGTTTGTCTTCACCTCTTGTTTCCTAGAAGATATTTGTAGATCACACGAGGGGTCATCCTCTAATGTGGCACGCAACTTGAGGTGGTCACTTGCTAGCTGCTTAAACAAATGTCTTTACATATATGAATAATAAAATGAAGTTTGTCCATTTTTTATGGGGAAAAGTAATTTTAACATGGCAGCACAGCGTTCAGTGGTATTCTTGTCATCTTTACTGAAACAAAGTCATCTCTCAAGACTACAAATACGAAATTCAGTCTTACCAGCACATCTTCCAACAGATATAACAGGCTTGACTTGATTCTAATAAACTGACATCGTAAATTGATGAAGGGATGTGGATTAAATGCCCTAAGCTTGTGTTTCAAGAAGAAAAAGCACAGATAGTTAAGAATACTATATTTAGCATAGCAAGCTTCAGGTCTAAAAGCTCTAAACCCACAAACATTAACACTTTGAAAGAGAACTTACTGAAAAATAACAATGTAGTCTTTTATACAGAGTTTAAAGAGTAGGTACATCTTTCTTTTCTTACACCTACACTGTATAATGACACATTCAGGAACACACACACTATGTATATGACTGGGATGTTCTGTTGGGTTTAATTGTTAGCGTATTTTTGCTGATTAGCCTGAGTAAACCCGATTTAAGGCTAGTCAGAGCAAACAATTAATGATGATAAGTTTAGCCATTTTTTCATCTCGTCATATCTGTGAGCAGATTGCAAGGTAGGTTTGGCATTGGAGGCTTTTTTTCATTACTTCATTGCCAATATTCAAAACCAGCACTGAACTGACTGAGTTAGCTTTGGCTGGCCAAGTCATAACCTGCTGTAACCATCCTTTTATTCTTGAAGCTAAGGCTGTGAAGTTTTGAATGATCACTCTGGCCTCTACTGAACAAAGCATCTGCTTTCAAAGGTGATTGATTTCATTGAGGGTTAGGGAACAACCAGAGCACCGTACCTTCAAGCACATGTATGTTCCCACTGAGCTCAGGAGTGTCCAACATCTTCATTAAGAAAGGGCACCAAGAATTTCTAGCCAACAGGCTTTTTTCCAGGATATGAAATCTGCTTTCCACAAATATTTTGACACTGGCACTCAACTGCTTCAATATTTATTGAAAGCGAGCACAGGAAAGACACAAGCCCAGCAAAAGCAGATTAATACGGTGAATGGATGTTTGTGATTTTGGGTGTCGGTTGCCCTTTGTTATTTAAGAGATGGCATCATCGAGCCCTGTGTGTTGCTCCTGGGCCCTATGTGAGCTCCTTGGGGCAAGACCATCTCTCCTCTGGTTGGAAAGCACACGGCATACTGGGCTGCTCAAGGAAATAAATAAGAAATGATAACAATTAGTGCAATCCAGACATCTTTTCTCTCATTAGTAACGCTTGAATGTGACAGAAGTCACACTGCAGTTACTTTCATGAGGAATACCAGTGGAAGTGAAGGCTACAAGGTCACATCCAGCTTGTTGCTGGTCATGTAGGGCTGAAAAATACAAATATCTTGAGTTGCTAATCTGCATGTTTCAACAATTGAAGCCCCATTAAAAATGAAATAAAAATAAATTACTGAAGGCAGGTACATTGTGCTTGAAGAAAACAGTGGCAAGTATTGATTTGCTAATTTATTCCCAAATTAAAGCTGAACTCTTTTTTTTTTTTAAAGGGAAAGAAAAGAATGGGAGAAAAAAGACTACTGTGGCTTCCAAGAGAGAACAAAGCATAAAGATATACCTCAGAAATTAACCTTCTTTTTAGATTATCATCTTGCAGGCCCAAATATAGGTAAAATTTCCATCCTTTGCAAAATCTTGCTACTGTTGGCAAGTAGGCATCGTTTCTCCTTCCTCAGACAGCAAGTACAATCTGCAAAGCTGCGCTTTAAACTACACATCCAGTGCTGAGAGAGTTAATTTAAATTTGATAACAAATGGCTCTGCTTTTGAAATGAATGTAGCCTGGCAACTTCAACTGAGAACCCTTCATAGGGCCTCAATTATATATGCAGCTTCTTTGAGAAATAGTTTCACACATCTGACCCAAGGCCCACAACTCTGCTGCCACAAAATAAAACTGTACGTAGGCAATGGTTCATTTCTGTACAACCTCCTTCTTTCTGTAGTCCCCACAGCACCCCCGGTGCACATGTGAAAACCAGACAAAATCACTTATTCTGGACTAGTTTCCTGCATTTTATGCATTCTCTCATTTGCTGCAATTCGAATACAAATTTAACACGTATGATCTTTGTTCCAGTATTTCACCTGCATGCTCATTTTTTCTTTTTTTTTAGGAATTTACAGCCACTCTGCCAGGCTGCCCTCATCAAAGCCGCCATGTGAAACCAGAGAGACAGACAAGGGGTTAAACACCCACACCATTTCATTATATTTTTTTCTACACACACCCAAAATGGCTGCTTTGTCTGTGTGCATGCACCAATAGCAAATGTTCTTCTGTTATTTTACAACCAATTTGATGTGTCAAGTATTCATATGCTAATAGCGATACAGTTTCTCACTTTTTCTCAAATAAGTTGCAAGGATTGTTGCAGACAGTGAAACACAAGAATAAACAGCTTTTATTTCAGATGTGATAAATTACTTTCCATTCAAATAACATGCAACTCATGCTACTGACCATTATTGTTTCTATTCATTTCAAGTTTGCCTTCTGTTTTTCTTTCTTAGAACAGGTAGAAAATATTTAGCAGATATAGCCAGAGCTGATGCAAATAATTTAATTTCCTTAATTTGCTTTGCACTTCCATGATGTAAAGTTACTTTTTGCTCAGTTTTCACCAGTAATTAAAGTTTTGCAACAGGCACAGACATCTCCCCTACAGATCATTCATCATTTCTTAAAGCTTACAGCAGGTGGGATTTGGAGACTGGGATATTTCCTCTTATCTGGTAACAAAATATGCCAGAGTATGCATTACTTAAGAATGCTGTTGGCAAAGGATTCCCTAAATATAGCATAAAGGAGGAGGAGAAGAAAACAATAGACAACTTCTTGTTTTGTTACAATATCAACATTTATTCAAAACCTGACTAGGATTTAAGAAAGATCATTTGTATTTTGTACCTGAAGTAAAATAGGACTATTTTTCAGAGCCTGTATTTTATAAATATGGAATAAGTATTTGAAACAGATAAAAAACCCCTTGCTTATTAAGCAAAGACTTTTTTTTTTTTTACAAACATAAAAATGGGTTTGCATTTCTACTGATTGAAAACGTGTGGGTTTATGTAACATAGTCAACTGTGTCCTCAGTTTGAACATGAAAACATTAAGATGACATCATTCCACAGTCAATCTATAAATGTAAGGAAATTTTGAGTTAAATCCATAAGTCCAGACGGACTCCGTTAATTTAATTAGTTACTGACAGAGATCTGTGCAACCCCACTGAAATCTATTTCAAGTCACTGCACCATGCTGCAGCCGTGGAGGAGAGCAAGGTCAGCTACAAATAAAAGCCATACCTGGGGCTGTGTATGTGAGAGCTCTTCCAGAGGGCTCTTCCTTCTGCCTTGGGGAGGCAGAAGGTAAAACATCAATTATCAATCTATACTATATAATATATTGTCCACTGTATTTGTGATGTATATTTAACCGAGTAGCTCTACATTGGATTACTCTGAATTATAAACCAGTGTGAAATCCTATGGATACATAAACAAGCAACTCTTTGCTGGAGGTTGGGACAGTAAAGCTTGATTTATAAAATACATGAGCTTGTTTCAAATGTGCCTCATCAAGGTGGCATTGATCTTGGGGATCTGTTACTTCATGAGAAAAGTTAGAGGTCAGGGGAGAAGTTGGTTGATATGGTACTTGAAGAGGGACGTTGCATGTCACACTTCACCAAAAGCATTAAATCCATAGTCATAAAAAAACTGCAAAAGATACAAGAGAAATGGGGATGAAAGCCTTTGCTGACCAGCCCCTGTTCTTCTACTTCATAACAAAGCAAGCATCATCCTCACAAAAGATCAGCTCCCAGTTAGCATCCTCGACAACAGGATGCGTGTTTCTGAAGGGCTGTGCCCATAGGGACATTGAGCTCTCCAAAAGTGCAGACTCTCAGAGTAAGCTTTCCTGCTCTACATGCCCACACTGTGCATTTTCTAAAGGATATTTCTGTTGCTGATATCCTCCAGATGCTGTCCAGAAGAGTCAGTTTTTGCAACTTCCTTTCACAAAGCAACTGTGCCAATGCACCAGGTTGTCAAATTGAGAAAACTATTAACCAGGCTGCCCAGAATCCCCTCTGAAAATTTCTACAGGTGTCTGAAACAGCTATGGTTGGAGTACAAAAGAAATGTCACCATGTCAGGATCCCACATTTTCTGAGAGCAAAAGGGAGGAAACTGAAGAGAAAAGGATGGTTGTAATTTTGGTATTCCACGACACTCAGCAGTATCAGCCAAGGAGCCAATCTACGTTTCCCTCGGAGGGCTGATGACTAGTTATTCATCCCATGTGCTTACAGGTGAGTGTATAGCTGCTCATTAAAGAGTCTGGTTCTGCAAACACTTCTACGCTCACTTGACTTTAAGTATGCAAGTAATCCTGTTGGGGTGAACTGTAAGCAACTAATTCTGGGAGCAACGACACTGTCAACATCTCAAGATTAACATGAGAACAGGAATCTAAAACCTAAAGCCTTGAAGGCTGACGAAAACCAGTTTTCACCATATTTTTATTTATTTTTCCCTCAGAAGTTTTCTTTGACAATTTAATTGCTTTTATGTGACTTCTTCTGCAGTAACAGTGGGTGATAAAACATGAAAACATGTAAAAAAAGAACAAAATGTGAAAATGTTAAATGCAAATATTGCTCCTTTAAAAAAGAAAATACCCAGAATACAGAACAATCAAGGGCTTTTTCCTCGTGACATACAAAAATTAAATTAAAATAACAAAATTTACACTAACCATGACAATTTCTATCTAAACCATCAGAAAAAGTATATTTTCTTTTCAGTAAGATACCTTCTTTCAGACCTCAGCCAGAAAAAAGAATGTTTGCAAAGGTAAATAAATGTGCACAGTTGGAGTTGATCAGTCCTTTAAATAGTGGATACAACTACTAAGAGTATGCATTTGGAAATGCAAAAATCTACAGCGCTGTATTGCAACTATATGCATTGAGTTTCTATTTTTAGAATAGTCACGGAAAATATGCAACTAAGTTGTAAAATAAGCAAAGAACTGGATGATACTTTAGTTCTAAGCATGCTGAGGGAAGTTTTGAGGTTTCTGCATCACTTTTAGGAAGTGAGGAAAACTGCAGTGGGAATAACAAGAGTGTGGACTCTCTCCCACACCCCAGAGAAGGTGCTCCACATAAGCACTCTGTGACTTTTGGGGTGACTTCTCCCCACAAAGGCCCTGGTGAAGATATTTGTCTGTGCTTCACTCTTGAAACTACAGGAGAAGGGCACTCAAATTCATAATTGTTGTAATTTAAAAATATTAATCTCCTCAAAGTTGTTTTCAGTGTATGTTGAATTAAAGTTTACTTAGAAATGTTTAAGCTGATAGATAGTGGATGTAAATTAGACAAAATGTGGCCAGCAGGTGAAGAAGAAGATGTACACAAGGTTACAATTAGTGTACTTCACATCTTTGTGATTTTTTCATCTAAATCCTGACCGCAGATTTTTACAAGCATCCTTTTTTTTTTCTTTTAAGATGAAATGCCATAGTCAATTAAACTTTTCACAAATGACGGGAAGTGATGGGCTCGTATCTCTGAGTAATCCCTTATGCCCACCCATCTGAGGGTGAAGAAGGCTCCATCTGCAATGGGTGCAGGTGCTGAGGCTCCATGGAAATGGCATATTTGGAGAACTAAGAGAAGCAGCACAAGAGGCTCAAGTGCTGGTGTGGTCCTCTTCCAGGAATTATGGGGGCAGGACCACACCATAAGATGACAGGGCATTTTATGTGACAAAATGCATCTGGACAACTGTCTCCTCATCTCAGCCAGATCCTGAAGCAGAAGCCATATCTCTTTAGGGCCTGGGAGGAATAGGGAGAAATTTTGTGGCCCAAAATCTTACTTCTTTTGCCCATAAAATAATCCACTTTCCTGGGCTGTATCTCTTAATCAGGATTTGACCCTTTATATTTCAGGCACTACATGAAATTCAAAAAGTATATTACTGCTCCTGTTGCAATTGTGCTGGCAATTGCAATTGCTATTGTGATTATGATAACCCACAAATTCCCAAAGATTAAGCCCGGCACAGAGTTTAGTATGGCACTTGAGATCTTTTTTCGCATTCCCTCCTGACTAGGGTGCAGTCCCACATTTTGCAGGCAGAGCTCTCTCTTACTGTGTACAACTTCTGTACATCTGTATTAAAATATCAGAACAGGCTCCACTTATTAAGTGAAGCCAATCACTTTATTTGATTGTCCTCACCAGTGTTTGTTACGTCACCAGTGATTTTAGAGTTGCAACCAAACCATTCATGAAAATGTTGTCAAGATCTAGTGATGCTCCTCTTTCCTGAAGGTCCCAGCAGAAAATCCCTATTTTCACACTCCTATCTATAGAACCACCCAACAACCAATTGGGAACCCATTTATCACTTATTCATTTTGTGTTGGGGGGGTGTGAGAATAGATTTTGTTTTACGTGGTGGAATAGTAGTAGTTTTATTCAGAAATTGGGTCTGTTTGACAAAATTAATTTTCCTTAGTCACTTGTGAGCTGTCTTTAATTCCCTGTCAACTGATTCCCAAAGCAGATTTTTTTTCTTGGTGGCTCAAGTTACTTGTGTAGGACCGCTTGCCCTTTTTGAATATTGGCACAGTGATGTTCTCTCAGTCTTCTGGCATTTCCCTGCTGTTTCAAGGTTTATTAAAAATTAACATCAGTGAATAAGTGTTCTCCCCAGCTAAGACTTTCAGGACTCTTGGGTAAAAGTTATTCAGATGTACTAGCAGATGTTGTTTAATGCCTATTAATTGACTGGAAAGCACTTATTAACCTAATTACAGGATATTCTTATGTAATAAGAATGTCCTTAATGTTTCCAAATGGAGAACAGATATTTTGACTGAGTTGCCTGTCTACTAATAGTTTTATCACAACTATCTTCCAATAGAATCCAAATGATTGTAGAATCTATTTTGTTTCCAGCATATTAAAAAAAATTACAGATCTGTCTCCATATTTTTCAAATCCTTGTATCTATTTATTTCTGTAAAGCTACTGTGAATCTCTTTTTGCTGTGTTAAACTTTTCAATTACCCACACAAAAATACTCTTTCATACTTATTGCAATCCATTTTCTTTGTTACCTGACAGTAATTTTTTTAATTTTTTTTTTAAATTTCTGTATGCTGCCTTCACTTCTCTGCTCAGGAGAAATAGTGTTGCCTGTTTTTCTCATGTAATCACGATTTTTGTCGGTCTTATATTCATTCACACCTTTAATTCTAAACATTCCTCTCCAACACATCCTTACATTTTTTCTGCCCATGAAACTTCCACTTTGAAAGCATGACGTATATGTCATATTACTACTTGAACCTTTCCTCCTTTTACTCATACTGAATGCAATCAAGTCAAAATCACAGATTCTTAGGAAGCAACCAACTTGCAATGATTAAATCTTTCTTTTGTCCACCACACAGAGATGAAAAGTAGAGGTATTTATTGTTAAATGCTTTATCTTTGGAGACAGGACATGATCATCTCTAATTTTTAGCAGATCTATAGATATGCTGCTGAGGCATCCACACTTTGTGTGGCCCAGGGCAAGTCATAAAGTATCTATACTCTTTTTAGTCTGTTTTTATATTTTTCACTTTTACAAGTCAAGTTATAAATGGATTTTTAAACTGTTAATGAAACTTTTGATTTTATTAAAACGTAAGCATTAACAGCATTGCTTAAAGTAAAAGCAGTAGTTAGTGATAGGAATGCCATGGATAATAATAGTTTTCTGGAACTGGTCAGCAATCAGCTCTGATTGTTAGGTAACAACTAAATAAAGTAGAACATGTGGGAAAATATTTTTAAAAGCATTAAATTTTAGTTAAAACTTTTAATAGCTGTTTTATAACACCATGGAATGATATTAATTCAATTTTTTCTATTTGATTATGTAAAATGGAATTAATAACTTCAGTTTTTCTTTTTTCTTTTTTCCCTTGTAATTTCATGTCGTCTGTTTAAATACAATCACACCCTGTCCACATTTCTGAGGTTCCAGTTCTGGGCTTTCAAATTCCTCCTTCATGCAACTGTCTGCAAATATAAATGTCAGCCGCTTGAGTTTGCTCTTTATTTGCAAATACAGTAGTTAATGTCTATCTCAAATCTTATTTACCACTTAACATTTAAGCAGCATTTCTGTTTTCTGTTGGGACTGCCTTTCAAAAGGATAGTTTAATATCCTATCTTGAACCTGAAACAGTGAATACGAGGTTGCTTCAGGATCAATTCCATACATGCGAGCTCCATGAAATATTTGATCTTCTATAATTTACTAACGTATATGTACACCAGACAAAGTGATCTGTGTTAATGTAGCAACACCTTGAGCTCAGCAACAATGGTCTCATTATGAGTAAGCTCCCAATTAAAAGCAAATAATTTGAGAACAAAGTGTACTGAGAGACTGACTGTCAATGGACTGCAGTCATCAGGCCTTTGTTCTTCTGGCTTAGAAAAAAAAAAGTGCAGGTTCTGGGTGTTAATTACAAAACAGGAGTAACTTACAGCAAGTTAACCTGGAGGTAAGAGTTCCCTCTCACGGCAAAATAAAAAAAAATGAAAAACACATGAAAGAGGGACACGGGTGTTGGTGACCTTAGACATTCATGCAGCTGAGTACAGGTTTTATAATTCAAACACCTCCTGTGAAAAACAAAGTTTTGGGCTGACTTCAGACATAGTGTGAATGCCACAGAAGAAATGAAAGACAGGATGTTAGAGTAGGAAATGAGAAATGCTGAACTTCTGGGTCTCCCCGGGAGAAAATATTCTCCTTGAGGTGTGGCTGCTGTTGCCATCTCCCTCACTGCCCTGTAGCATCTAGAGACATTAACCATCTTAGATTACACATACTTGCCTTTAATTTTGTAAGCTAAGAACTTTTTCATATTTGCAAATCAAAAAACCAAAACAAATTGTATTCATGAAGGTCAAATGTGAAAGGGCCAGACTCATGATTCTACACTCCTAGTATCACCTTTTCCTTTGCTATCCTCTCCTTGTCAGCGTTTCACTATCTGAATATGACACCATCCCTTTAATGTTTATAAATTACTGGCAAAATGAGTAGCTCATTGTCTCCTAGTGCAAATATAAACAATCTTAAGTCACT
Source organism: Pterocles orientalis (assembly GCA_011057875.1). NCBI lineage: Eukaryota > Metazoa > Chordata > Aves > Pterocliformes > Pteroclidae > Pterocles > Pterocles orientalis. The sequence continues at coordinate 21,032 of WKFP01013874.1, forward strand.
TGCCTCCATTTCTTCTCAGGAGTATTCACAGAGTTTGACTTTAGGCATTTAATTTAGATGCTTTAAAACAACGCCAAAGACATTTAGCTCTTTCCATTGACTACAGAACCAAGATATTGTGGTGGTAGTGTTGATTCACATCTGAACCTACTACCCTGTGCAACCTTTTCTCCAGCATCCACCAGCAACCAACCTCAAAACTTCTGCATTTTTCTTTTTCTCACTATATCTAGATTCCACTTAGAGTCTTTTTATTTCCTGTGTGCATGTGTGTGCTGTTTGGTTTCAGTATATGTGACTCAGTTGTTATTATCGGCTCCTGATTTTATTTAATTTTCAAGCTTTGGGGATGTGGGGAAGGAGGAATTCTTCATGCTCCAGAAAAAAAAAAAAATGTTGTAATTGAGTTTAGCACTCAGGGCTCAGAATGGAGAAGAAAAATAACCCTGTTACGGGAGTTTGCTTTTTTTTTTTTTTGCTGTAAACTTATATCCACAGCCATCATTATAGTGTTGGAGGACTGAGACTGTTGACTGCTTGCTTGGTTGTTGTCTGAGCATTGGAACAACCTTCAGGAGCAACCAAATTCTTCCTGTGCCATCTGCTTTCATGGAACCCAGGACACATGGCAGCTGGCTGAGATACAGACCTGACCCTAAGGGACAGATCTAACCCAGCGCAAGAGTTCAGGTTAATCTGGGGCCAATCCCATGTCCCTGCCACAGCCCACAGTGTTTTTTGTGTCTGAAGTGGTCTTCTGAGATTTGGCTCCAATGGAAGGGCTTGTGGTATGCAACTGCCATTGCCTACTGTGATGATGTTTCCTCCAAGGAGTTTGGTGGGACTCAAAATCTCCTTGCAGACCTGACATGGCCTAGAGGAAGAGAGCAGCACAGGAAAATAACGACATCTTCATTTTCTTTATGCACTTGCAGTGGAGCTGCAGAAATAATGACAGTACAACTGAGCAAAGACTGAGGCTGACTATCAGTTCCTGCCTGGCAACTGCTCTTACTATAAATAGTGATAGATTGCTTTTCAGCCATTTATTAGAGTCTTGCTATTGGGGGTGAGCTAATAAAAATATATATATAGCATATTCATTTGGGAAACTTAAGTTTACTTTTTTTTACTTACTACAGGTAAAACAGGATTATATTTTTGAGTGTGCCTAATTTAATTCACCGATTATTCTTACAAGATTCTTTACTGTGTTACCATGAGGCTGTTTCTTTACTGTTTCTCAGAAAGAAAAACAGCCTCCTTCTTGATGATTTCCAAATTTATCTCCTTTTGCTTAGCAGCTGTTACTGCTTGTTGGAGTACCCTTGCCCTAGGACACTGTTACAGATCATCCTCAAATAAATTGAACATGGAGCCATGAAAGATCTGCCAGGTCACTCCTCAGCAAAGTCCTTATTTATTTGTATTTACTCAATACAAATAACATTTTTGTATAAGATGTCTCAATACTTGTTATTTATAACAAGAGCTTTTGGCAAACACATCTATGCTGTTACATCAAGTAACTCTCCTCTCAGACAAAAACAATGATGATATTCCCAACTTCAATGTCATGTAGTTGGGGGTCTCATCCTGGGGGGAGGCAGACGGACATTGCACTAATTAATACTGTTGACATGAAAAGGGCCATAATTGAGCAACTAAGTAAGCATTCCATTAAAGTATTTGTAGAGCCTTGCTCCCTTTATAGTGTTGTTGTGACAATTTTGGTATAGAAAATAAGATCAACATAGCACCAGTGTATCATTTTACATCGTAAAGACCAATTTTGAGGAAGAAAACCAAAACTTTTTTTTTTTCGAGTTTTCTCTTTCTGGAGCTTAAGTTTATTATATTTATGATATTTCCCACATTCTATTCATAGCCGAATTTTATTCTTTCTGTTTAATAAACAGTATAGATCCATTCCTCTGTTCTGGTTCACAGGTGGCAATGGGAAGGCAGAATGATGGATTATGCACCATTAACCCATTAAAATGCATGTCTCTTTTTCCATTGCTTGCATGTGGATTCTTGAATAAACTGCTGTGTGAACTAAATGGGGAAAATTGTCCAAGTTAAAGACACAGGGATGCAGGAGGGAGGTTTATATCTAGCCTAACTTGAGCTAAAGCATCCAACAAAGCTTCATGTGGTCTCTGTCGGCAGAAAGCTGGGCTACTTACTAGCAGAGCCAACATATAACACGCTGCAAAAAAAAGTTGTAAGAATGCTTAGTATAGTGTAATCTCAGAGCATGATGCCATATCTATGGGTATTCAAACATTTACGAAGTGGAGGTCATTGTTTATCTATAATTTTCTGACCAAATGTTTTCCAGACACTGGAGTGCTATAGAGAAAGAGGAAGGAAGGAAGGAAGGAAAGAAGGGAAAATAATGTAATTTTGCTCTATTTGTCTTGATTTGCACTTATTTTTCCCGTATGTACAGTGTGTATGCTTTTCTCATCATAAAATATACAACTTAGTTGCAAATTATGGATGGAAAAATAACTTATTTACCTTTAATTGCATTCCTTGGTTCCCATATAATGATATACAGTGCAACAGGTCTGGAGCTGAGATCAAAATGAGCAGGAACTGTGGAAGGACCAGAAAGGTAGACAGAGAAAATCCTTTCAAGCCACAACTCCATGGCATGTCTTGCCCCCCACTGTCTAGAGTTTTCAACCATAGAAAAAGGAGAACTATCACATATAGTGCAAGAAAATCACATTGGACGCATGCAGGGAAAAATTAAGAGTAGCCTCCCATCGTTTCACCCTTTTTCCTATCCACTTCCATGATAAAGGAATCAGGAGAAAAAGGCTAGAAGGAAGGACCAAAAGCAAAAAAGATAATTAAAAAGTTTCAAAGAGTGTACGTACATTTTCAGTCTTATTTCTTCAGCATTTAATGTGTTGTCACAAAACCGTATAATTTTAGTTCTTAATGTATTTATAAAATTATATGTTTTCCTTTAAAAAATCCTTTTGAAATTGAATCTTCCTCTTCAGTGGAAATCTCAGTTTGCTGCTCACTGTCCACTGGTCATTAACTGACATAAGGAATTATCTGCAAAAACTGAGTGGTTTCTACCACAGATAATCTAGAAATGGAGCTGCTGATTCTACCCAGGCAATACAGGCACGGGTCAGATTTGGTGTGCTAAACTTCTCTGCAGTTACATTTTATTTGCTTTTGTACTCCTTTCCTTATGCAGTTGGTATCAAATTAAGATATCAAATTATCTCAGTATCTCCGTTATTTTCTATTTCTAGGACAAAAAAAGCCTATCATAACAAGCCTAGCAAAAGACCTGTCCCTGAAAAAAATGCGTTCCTCCAGAAAAGCCCTGCTGATCCCTTGCATTTTATGGGTATGCACTACTCCCTTTAGGTGGTATTAGAAAAAAATAATTAAAAATATATTCTATAGATTTGTAGGGCAAAAGAGATAATTATTTCCTTCCAAGAAAATCCATAACTATTTCAAATTTCCTGTGTTTCATTCTCTGGCCAGAACACCCTTCGTCTCGCTGGATTGTTTTTCAGAGATTTCTTTCCTTCCCTGTGTAGTGATACTACTTTGCTGTGTGGGTTCAATGGGAATGGAAAATCTGCTTCCTGAAGAGAGAGATGAAGGATTGCTGGGGATGAGGATAATATGCATTCCTCAGAACTTCTGGACTGCATCTGGAGCTAAATGGGCCTCATTGTTCTCTTTTCAGTGCGGCAAACCGATATCAACAGCCTCCGGTAACCAAACACTACTGTAAGTGCCATTACCCCATGCAAGTAGGAGTTACCCCCTGGTCAATACAAAGCCAGGGAATGTAAGGTGATTTCTGTGCAGCGTTTGGTCTGTGGTTTATCCGAAGGCTATAATGTGTGATCTACCCATATTAATCACATCTGTATAGATTTTGACTAAGAGCATACTTTGTGATGTGTTTAACTCCCATGATTTGGCTGGAGCTGAACAATATTTCAGAGATGACTGAGAGAAGTGCACTCCTGGAAACCAAGTGATTAAGTGAAAAGAAAAATCTTGGAAATGATCAGAAAAGACATCCCTGTTTTTATTTTTAAAAATTTAGAGTTTCTAGTCACTATGGCTGCAAGGAAAAGCTGGATAATGTGACCCAGACACAAATCTAATGACAAACTTTAGACAATTTTAGAAAATAAATGAAAATATGTTTTTTATTCCAAAATAATATTTTTTTAAAAAGGTCTGATCTCATGACAATTGGAGGAATTTGATTCCTAGTGTTGTTGAAATATTTTCTTCTCTTCACAATTTCCCAGAGACTACAGGAAGATTTTCAGATTTTGAGTGAAACACAGAGGAACAATAATTTTGGGTAAGCATCTGGTTACACTCTTAACAAAAAAGGGTATTGAAGCTAGTTCTCTACACAGACATAGTAAAATCACCTTCTCCTTCCCTTCCCTTCACAAAAAAAGAACAGTAAACATTTGGAAAAATGACGAACAGTACAGAAACTGAGGAGGAGAGGAAGCAACAACAACAAAAAAATGTGTTCCATATAGTTAAAAAAGTTATCCTCCTGAGAGATTTTTTAACTAGATAAAAATAAATCTTACCTCTGTTAAATGCCACTTTTATTTTTGACAGAATACCAGTTCTTTTTCAGTTCAACCGAGAATAACACCTTTAAATAAGTTAAAATAATAACAGAATAACCACTCATAACACCTTTAAACTAAGTACTTTTTCAATTCATATTAAATACGACAAGAAGAAAAAACTCAAAAAATTTATAAGATTATAAGAATTGCTAAGATTAGCCTATTCACATTAACTTCAATGAAAAGCAGTTTTGAACAGAAAGGAAAATTATCCTTTCTGTATACTTCACATAATCGAGAAATGCTATTATAGCAAGAAACAAAAGTTGAGATTCATACCAAATTAACAATTAACTTTATTTTTAGAAGTTTAATAGTCCATCAAAAAGGAAATGAAACTTTAAATTTTGCAGCTAAAAGCATCACCTTCAAGCAATTCTGTTATAACAGGTACAGAGACCTCACTGCATACCTTGGCATGTGTAGATTACATTGCAGCAAAACAAATTGAGTTGTCTAGCATGTAGGTGATACTTCAAAGGCTTTCTTTTTATTTTAACAGCTGTTTGGAGGATGGAGGAAGAAGAAAAGTTAAAAATACTCTGTTCTACATGCCTTCAAAAGTTATTGCACGTTAAGCATTATTTGAAGAAAGTATCTTACCAAAAGCATGAAAAAGATTTCAAGATTTTTCTGGCTTTGACTTTGATATATTTCCATGGGGAAACATGAACCAATAGAGGAAATGTCAAAATGTAGGCAATTTTATGAAATTTAAGAGTAGCATTAGATCGGATTTTATTAAGTACATTGGTGTAAATTTACCTAGACTTCTGATGAAAGGCTGTCTTTTCAAAGATTCTTTGTGCAGAAGAAATAGTGGGTTTGTAACATGCTGTCCTGGACATATTATAGTACCTTTATAGACTGTAGTGTTATTACCTACATATTGAAACTTTGATTTCTTTTTGCTAGTTTGTCAGTGATGCTCCATTTTTATATTATTCCTGGTGTTTCACAGAACTTGTTCCTAGAGCTTCCAAAAACCAAGCAATTAGAATCTTTGCATCAGAGCACAAGTCTTTCACACCAAGAAGCTAAGGTAGCTCAGATATGACTTCAAGATTTATTTTTAATTTAAAAAGCAGAAAATGCACACAAAATAAACACAGAAACTTTACAGGGAATATTTCACTTCCATAACACTTTGTCCAATCCCATCCCAATTTAAACTGCTGCATGTCTTGAATCTCATCTATGAATGGGCACTTAGCAGATTTATGCAAGTTTTATTTGTGAGCCTTAAAAGCTTTTTGCTCTGTCTGTTTTTCTGCAGGTTTGTTTTATCCTTCTGTCATGTCACTCTGTGCATTTCAAGTTTGTACCTAGTTCACTGACACAAATAGTAGAGGACAGTCATATGGTGGCTGTTGCACAGTAGTTCTCTTATTTCCCTCAGTTTGAGCCGGCCTGGCCCAAAAAGGAGGTCACCTCAGCTTCTCAGAAAAAGAGAAGTTGCAGTTCATCTGAACTTTCTAATATAACTGGACCCCCTCCCCACTTTTCATTTTAGTCCATCTTAAAATGGCACTTACTCTGCAGTTTCCACAAGAGAAGACAAAAATAATCACCTTCCCTCATGCAAAATCTATTCCCATTTTTGTGCCATTTTCCATGTCAGCATGCTATAATTTTATTGCTATTGATACTACTTAATAGAAAGGATTCTTTTCCGTGCATTGTACAGAAATTGACAATATATTGTCAATGAGCATGCTGTCAGTTCTAAGTAAGCAAACAAAAAATATGTAAATGTAGAAAAATAGCTCTTTATGTATCTCCAATCCCTAAATCAAATTCCTCCTTGAGGCAAAGCCATTGTCATCCATGTTTCTAGTGGGCCTCTGCTGTACAGAAATCTAGAATGTTCCTTGTTTTCTTCAGTAATGCATTTATTTATGTTTTATATTTGACAAAACGTAAGTTTCTGGAATCACTTTTCCAGGGGGCATTCCTTGCAATATTTCATGGCTGGATCACTGAAGCTTTGTGAATCAAGGGCTGCTCCTGAAGTGATATTCTCATCCTCAACAGGCTGGATAAACACGACAGCTTTTTTCACCGATACTTTAATCACTTTTCACAATTCCTTCTTCCCTACTCAAAGAGAAAGATGCCTGATCAGCCAGAATCTTTCATTCTTTCTCCTCTTCCTTGCACGAGGAAGCCCTAAGGCCCAGGTGATTCCTAAACTGGATCTATGACTTTTTGACAGATGTACTTTCTGTCCTCAGCACCTGCCGATGTGAAAAAGATTGAGATTCACACAGAAAACCTGGGTTCTGTGTGCACCTTTGCTCTGGTGTGATCCTGAAAGAATGAGGTTGTATTTAAGGCAATATGCTCATAACTGAGAAAAAACATTAATCTGAGAGGCATGTCCCATGGACCTGGCTACAGTGGTTTCGTACTCTACAATACCATTTGCCATTTCTTGTCCATAGGAGTGGTTGGCTAAGGAGGGATCATGACCAGGCAGATAAGGCAGGGCAAAATATTTAATTGTTGCCCTGATCTTTACTCAGTGCAGTAGTTCCCGTGGAACACAGAGAGGTCACTGAGATCATCTTCAGATTGATTTAAGTTATATCAAAAGCTATTTGAGCCCCCAGACAGTTTGTAACCAAGGGTGTGCTGTAGTAGTCTCACCTCTTATCTAAATTTTCATCTTCTGCAGTTGGGGAGATCAAACCCAGCTGTTTTGCTTGAAGAAAATCTGAACCAGGAAGTGCCATTCAAAAGTGTGGCACTGGAAGAGACTCTGTGCTGGTGGTAAACCAATGAATTAGGAAAATGGAATGAAGAAATAAAACTGCTCCAGGAGAGAGACCATTAGCTTTCTGATGTGTTTTAATGACTTCCTATTTTCTTCTTTAGTTTTTCTGGAGTAAACAGGTAGCCTGCCAGAGAAGGTCATCCCAGAAAAAGAGTCAAAGTGACCAGGTGCTGAAGTGCTCTGTACCAAAGCGAGAATCCTGTCCCGGAGAGAAGCATGAGAAGTTGCTCTCAACAGCCCAGATAGTCCTCTTTAAGCACCATTCATCTTCTCCAGTGACTGCTGCCCATCTTCTTCTTCACCGAAAGCACACCATGTGCCTGAAGATGAGAGCAGGATAAAGGCACAAAAACATCAGGTTTTAATAGAGAAAATGTGTTAGGAAAAGAGATAAGAGTATATAAATAAGGAGGAACCTGTCTGGGCATAATGGAAAAGGAAGAGAAGAGAAGAACTTAGTGAGTCCTCTGTTGAAGGCAAGAACAGAATGACATGAAACTGCAGAAAAAGCAGAGAAGACTGTAAAATCAGCACTCGAACAGGGAATGAAAGCACAGTTATTTCACAAATATAACAAATACAGCATTTGAAAACATATGGAAAGGAAGGAAATCACTTGGTACCTGGCTGTCGTAATTCCACGGCAAAAGAACATAAGAACGCGAGACTTCAGAGATGGAAGATAAAGTAGTGAGATGTGAGAACCAATGAACTATTTTAGGACGAATGATAACGAATAGGAAATGAGAGGCAGCAAAATGGAAGTGCTGATTTGATGACTAAAACTAACAAAAGAGAGATTGGGGGACTTGAAATAGAAATAAAGGGGTAGTAAGCAGTTAAAATCAAATGGGAGATACAATTAAAGATGTGTAGTGACACCAGTCACAGAGGAGTACAATTAAAACACCTAAAATTCAGTTGGTAGAAAATTATATTGTCTGATTGCTTTTGCAATAAATATTTTTATCAAAGTCACTAATGTATATTAACTGAAGCTCAGTGACTTTTTCTTGCTTGACAGACACAGCTGAAACAGATAAGTTGACAGAGCCACTTACAAGGCAGAGAGATTTGGGATGAGAGTGGAGAACAGTTGGATGAAGAACTAAGCATATTGGCCTGGAACCCTCAATTTTTTTAGAACCACCAAACATCTAACCCTTGTTAAATGAATGTAGCTAGAAAATACACGGTTTTATTTTGCTATTTTAAAAGCATGATAAGTTTTAACCCTGTGCTAAAGTTGGTTCTAGTATGAGTCACAGAACCACCGAGAAGTCTAGTTTGGAAGCGACTTCTGGAAATCACTTAGTCCAGCCTTCTGGGCCTTGGATTAGGTTATCCAGGGCCTCGTCATGCCAAGACATGGATATTTCCAGCAAAGTAAACTCTACCACTTCCCTGGGCAAACTATTTTGATATTTAATATGTTCTTAGCGATGTTTTTCTTACATCCTGACAGCATTTCCCCTCAAGCACCTTGTGCCCCTTGCCTCTTGTCCTGTCACCATGCATTGTGAAGCAAGGACAGCTTCTACTCTCTAACAACCTGTTAGATACGAGATTACTTTGACTCCCTGAGCCTTATCATCCCCAGGTCAAACAAACCCAATTCCTTCAACTTTTCTCTATATGTCAGGTTCCCCTGCACTCTGATCACCTTGGTGGCCCTTTGCTGGACCCTCTCCAATTTTCCAGTTCCTCTCTTGAAGCTTTTTCACAATGTGAAAATGTAAATAGATTGTCTCCTGTGAGTTGATGAAAGAAGGACACTTATATATGCTAATCCAACAGATTTTTTTCCATATCTTCAGTAGCCATTTGCTTTATCTTCCTTCCTGTCATCAGCCGTGACAACCCATAGCTTCTCCATGCCCTTTCTGAGCCTTTTCTCCTCCACCATCACAATACAGACAGTTTTACTGCCATAACAGTTCCCCTCAATGCTCACCCACATCATCCTCCCCCTTTCTTTACAGAGCTTTGTTTTGCATGATGTTCAGCCAAGAGGCAGCATGTGCTGACTCTACCCATAATGGAAGACACATTGGCTCCCTTATTTCCTAAAGAGTATGAAGTGCTCCTTTTCTTTGCAGAGGACTGTTTGCTTTAAGAGTTTGGAGGAATAAGATGTATTATGCTTGGAAGGAGATTCCTGTCTGAGAAGGTTTTTTATCAGATAAGTATACAAAGGCTGGTGATCCATGAGAGTCAGAAAGTAAAAGATTAAAGATGAGAGTGAAAGAAAACAGGAATAGTAAAACTCTAGACAGAAAGCAGCGACCTCCTTCAGAGCAATTAGGAGAAACTGTCAGCAAGGGACAAAAAGAATGATTCAAGAAACATGATGTCACGGGATATCTGTGTCTACAATATTATGATTTATCGCTCTTACTGGTGATCTAAAGAAGATGCAGGAACCAGGGAAAAAATAAAAATCAGGAAATGGCAGATGGCGGTTTATTCTAGGGTAACCTTCAGCATGATTTTTTCATCTTTATTTACTTTAAGAGCTGAGATTTGGAAGTATAAGGATGTTCTCTGACTACTTGGGTAGACTTTGAAGTGAAATAGGTTTCCTTCACACCTTTTTGAGCTTCTCTCTTCAACAGAGGCTGTTGCAGCTGAAACTAGGCACAAAACATAACACCAACACATTTATAGTGCTGTTTCCCAAGACAATTAAATGTATTTGTTCACCAGCTTTGACACAATCTTGATCCACGTATTTAATCTAGGTTCACCGCAAGGTTGATAGCTCACAGAGGAAGCAAGTACTGATCTGGAACTAGACAATAAAACAGGGTAACTTGGAAATGTGCAACTGTGTAGATCTGGAATGAGAACATTTAAGATAGGAACTATACAGAGACCCTTCTTCCTTATAAATGTGAGACCTTACAGGAAGAATTACACCACTTCAGTAGACATATCAGGTGTGAGATTTTCAAGGCACAGGGATTATGACACTGCTACACAATACTGTGACCTTAAAAAAGGTGACCAAAAGCTGCTGAAAATGGAGGACACGCAAGGCTATATGTTGCCACCAAACTCAAAAAAGGCAGTGAAGTGGAAAGCTGCTCCGAAGCAAAACAGTGTGGCGGGTTAGTCCTTGGCTGGGGGCCAAACCACCCATATCCGCTCACACAGTCCCCGCCCCCACCCAATTATAGGGGGGAGAATTAAAGAGGTAAATTGAAAAGGTTCTGACTGGGCAGAACCAGCCCAATTGACAGATCCTATAGTGTTGACTAGCCAAGTGGCTTTTGCTAAATATGTATCCCAGTTTTTGGGGTACAGGAAAAAAAAAGGACTCGTGGGTTGAGATAAGGACAATTTAATAACTATACTACAAAACTAAACTACAATAATATTGAAAAGAATACTATATACAAATATACAACGTGATACACAGTGATACTGCCTCCCCCCACCTGATGACCAAAGGCCCAGCCTGCTCCCGGCCAACGACCCTGGAGGAGGGAGGGAATGGGTGATACACAATGATAATGCCCCCCTTACCTGATGACCAAAGGCTCAGCCTGTTGCCAGCGAACGATCCCCAGAAGCTACACTCACAATTCCCCCAAACGGGGGAGGTGCACAGTTTCCGGAGGCACTCACAGAACAGAGATAACAGCCTGAGCGTCCCAGAAGTGAGAGCTGACCAAAGCCGGGGAAAAGCGACCACCTGGCCACAGCTAATGATCCCCCCGGAGAGGGAGGATCCCGAAACTCACGGAACAGAGATAATAACTCTAGCGTCCCGGGATCCAAGAGCTGCCAGCATCTGTGGGGGGGAAAAGGACTTGGGAGAGCAAATGCAGGTACCCAAAGTGAGATGATCCGGATCCCAAGGGAAGTAAAAGAGAGAGATTTCCCGGAAGGGTCCTCACCTATATGGTGCGTATGACATGTATGGTATGGAATACCATTGGTTACTCTGGTTCTCAAGCTTAACCTAAGAGCAAATCCCATGCTAGCAGCTGGACTGTCCTCCCCACCCCCAGGCCTCCCCCTGCTCTGTCTGCGGAGAGGAGAGAGGCTGAAGGTATTTTGTCCTTGAAATACTAGCAGTAATTATAAACATTCCTTCATATCAGCTTTTTTCCTGAGCACAAATCCAAAACACAGCTTCTTGCTAGCTATTTATGAAGAAAAGAAAAAAAAATTAACTCTCTCTACTTAACCCATGACAAAGAGGAACTGAGGTATCGACCTCTGATGGCCTGGAACTCAGCAGAAGAGAAGTTTCAATGGGTGTGGAAAAAAGCAATGCAGGAGTCCAGGTGGCTGCACAGGGAACACAAATGATTTTTTTCTGGATTCCAGGGGGAAAAAAAAACACAGAGGTTCTGGAGGAGAAGAAAAAGTAGCAGAAAAAATTGATGTCTGAAAGTAGAAAAAAGGAAGGAACATATCTAGTGCAAATGAGAGTGGAAAAGAAAAAAAAAATATCACATTTTTACTCCCAGTGCCATGAAGAAATAGATTCTGACTCTAGTTCCTGCTGAATGTTTACTTACAGCAGCAGCTTTTCTTTTGAAGTCTGAAGTTACCACTCAGCATGAGTAAAGATGGCAAAATTAAACTTTTTTTCCCACTAAAAGCAAGTATATGTACTTCAATATTTTCCTAGATTAAACCTGCAAACCTGCAACTGCTGTACCAGTCAGGTATGTTTGGGTATGAATAGGGCTGTGCTGGGGAAATCATGGAAATATTTGGTTCATATCAAAATATCTCAGGACTGATGGTGGAAGGGGAATAAACATTCTTCAAGGTGAGGGAAGATAGCTGAATTTGTGAGTTAGAAGCTCAGAATGCAGCAGAAGATAGAGGGTGAGTTACGCCAGAGAGACGAATCTGAGATTCAGAGGTAGACTCCTGCAAGGATCAAGACCATTTGGCCATGTCCTTGGGTCATACCCATCTAATATTTTCAACAAATTATTACCTATTGCCACAAAAGACTAGAGACCGATGGTTAAACGAGTTTTCCCATCTAACCTTGCAGTTACATAAAGCTCGGCTCTGCAAAACTGGTGCATACATAGCACCAAAAAGCAGAACAAATGCACCTGGACGAGCCTTCTAGCTGTAAAACCCTAGCTGTGCTGGGATTCTTCTGTCCTCCAAAAGGTACATTAAGATGCATGAACATGTTGACATGAATGCGCTCGTGCTGACACATCCTGAAAAGGGTATGTCATCTGAGATTTTAGCCCCCCATGTCAGTTATTTGCATATCGCTGTCTGAGGCTATCAAGAGTGTGTATGTATTCTATGTATACACTGAAATAACACACACATAAGGTTTCTCAGATGCATCGTCAATGGGGACTTTGCTGACTACACAAGATTCTACATATTGCAGCAAATTCAGAGTTCTAAATACAAAACACCACTCACAGGGACACTTGTGACTCCATCCAAGAAACATGGGTTCCATAAACCAATGAACAGGTCACGCTCATCTGTACGCAGGTTTAAGTTTCCACTTCTCCAGGAATATTTTCAGCTATAGTCCCTTTTAAATAACTGCAATGCAAACATTATTCAGTATAAGTTACCAATATGTATTAGAATTTGCATTATTTTTAACTCTTTAATTTAAATGTCAAACAATTGGAATTAAATGTCAGAAGTGAAATTGCTTGCAGAAAAAAAATGCAAGATTTTCTTTAATGCAGTATATCTTTCAGTTAAGAGGAAGGAATCTCACATACTGATACAGGAAAAGAATCCCAACTTTGTAATACAGCCTTACTTCACTGAACATTGGTAACACTTGACAAAAACCCTTTGAGCCCAAATCAAGTCTTGGGTCACATGTATTAAATCACATGTAGTTCTGCTAAATTACACCAGGGTAAAAATCTCTGAAACATACAAAAGGAACAACCCTTCTTGCAAAGTGCTGGAGCAGAAATTGAGTAGAACTTTGCTCTCTTGAAGGATTTTGATACATAATCCTAAACAATCTTAACAAATTTTAAATGAAAATCATAAACCAAATCTGCTGTGGTGTTTTTCTCACTAGAAACTTTCATCCTTGAAACAAACCAAACAAAAAATTTCCACAAATGAAAAACAATTGAAAATATTCACTGATATTTTATATTCTTTCAAAAGAACATGTGAGGAAAACTAAGATGAAAATTTTAATTTCTAGAAAACAAACTCATTGAATTTATGGGGAACTTGACCATAGTGTTCTCTTAAAGCGCATGAAAAAGAAGATTGACGATGAGTGTGTCCACTTACTCATCTCACATACTGTACAAAGTGATTTCAGCAAACACTATTGATTCCTAGATACTATGCTACTTTCAAAATCCATTCTTGTCTACATTATATCTAAACGGTAAGGAAATACCTTCCTGGATTTGGACAGATCAGATCTGATGTACAGCAATTCATGAGTGGAACACCAATAATGTGCAAAGTCTACCAGTCAAACATTAACAGTGTATGTGATGCATATGTGGACTTTTAACTAATTTCCTCTCCAGGGGGATGAAAACAGACTGACATTCTTTGTAAATTTTAGCTTTCTAACAGTGCTTCAAAATTTTTCTTTCTCTTTAAAAGTGTTTTCCCAAATGAAAAACCAAAACTGTATCCTGCTGATTTACTCTGTGCTCATTCTGGTGTAAATCAGGTGTAATTCCCTCAAAGTGTAGTTGTACTACACTGAAAGGGATGAAAGGAAGACTGAATCAGGCCTAGAAGTATTTTTGCTCTACCAGTGTGGAAAGTACATTTGGGGAAAAGCAGTAAATTGACATCAGTGAATAAACATCAAAACACAAATAGAATATTTCTAAGTATTTCTAAATATTTCTGATAAAATATTTCTACTCAAAGTTGTCTTATCTTTGAAATGAATCTGCATGGAAAAAATGAAACCATTGCAGTTTCAGCTGTAAGTTTCTCATGGGAATGGCAATTGATACAATAAATAGAAGCAGCTTATTGTTCTTGCTCTCCAGTCTTTGACTTAGGTAACTGGAGCTGTTTCTCTGAGCTCATCCCTCAGTGCTCATGGTTAATAATCTTTCAGTGCAGAGAAAGTTAAATCACCTTTTTCAGTTTTGTGTTCCTTTTTAATGTGCATTCGCTCAGCTAGCTGAGAAATGTCTTGAAATATATTTTGGAGGGAAAAACAAAGAAAAACAATCTATTAAGGAAATTATTTCCTCCCTCTTCCAGCAAAAAAAAAAAAAAAAAAAGGTCTCAGGCTCAGTGAAAGACTGAAAAAAAAAATGCACATGCATCAATTATGAAAAAGAGAAAGTTTCTTTGAATGAGGAAAAGCTGATTGGAATTAAGACAGGCTTTGTTCATATCTGCAAGGTACAAGGAGAAGACTTTTCAATGGAACAGAAAAGGGGGATTTGGGAGTGTTTGGCTGCTTAACGCTATAGTGCTTCAGAGCCCATGTGAAAATTTGCTGCTAGCTATTAATCATCATTGTGCCCCTGCAAAGAAGCTGTTACAATGATGACTATAAGTCATTATATTCCCACTGTAAGTAACAAATCAGAGAGCTGGGAAAGTTGGATAAGAGCGGCTGGCAAACTTTTAAGCAGCAGAATCTATTTAAATAAATTTACATCACATTTGCTACTTTCGCTGGTATGGGATTCATACTTTAAAATGAAACAATATGCTGTGTTCATGGGCCCTGGTCTTTTATTCTCCTGTCTCTGAGCCTACTTTCCAGGTCAGCCTTTGCTAGCACCGACAGCACGCTTTTCTCATAGCCTCTCCTTCTCATAGCCTTTGGTTGCTTTCAAGTTCAATTTAGCACAATGAAGTTGTTATGCATGACAGTTTGGAGAGCAGAATAGGTAGTGTCTGAGCCCGCTGCGTCGCTACAAAGTGGGCTCATTCTCCACAAGCCAGCTCAGTTACTGAAGCCTTGCTGGTGGGACACTGCAGTGGACTTCCAGACGTTCCCATCCTGACGAAAACAATTAGCTTCAAACTGCAAGAAGCTGTGGGGTTGCCCTTTCTTTCAGTGAGACCGCAGCTTTTAATATGCTGCAGCGGATTTCAAATTTGTGATGGTTTATCCTGTTGTACTCTTCTTTTATGGTCTTTATTTACAGATGGGTAAAGGAACAGGGAAAGTTTGAGTCTCACACAGTTCAAGAGTTTTATTAGAAATCTAAACCATTGGTTTATGTTTATTTTATAAAGAAACAGAGTTGAAACATGTCCGGCTTAATTCCATTAGGCTGAACTGCCTAAAAGAGAGCCTTGAGGTTTCTCAAACAGAACCTGAAAGTGTCTCTTCTGTTAACTGTCAGCAACAAGCCAAACAATAAACAACCACAAAATGTTCAAGATGCCAGCATGGTCATCCACTACAAGCATACCGACAAGAGCTAAAAATCATTTACAAATGGCAAATTAAGCAATTATTAAAATTAAGTTCATTTTGAGCCTGTGTTGAGCTACCGCAAGCCACTTGCCTATGCTAGGGACAGCTCAGCATGTCTGGTTGTGTTCATGCTAACAACATTGTGGGCCACTGAATTCAATAGTACAACACAGTTACTACTCCTACAGGATTAATATTACTTTACTTTTACATTAACTTAGCTATTAATGCAATGATAGCTTTCTTTTATTTCTTATCAGGCACTACTAGCATTGCTGTGACAAAGCAAGCCAGATGCACGCTACTTGACTGTATGCTGCCAACAGATGCATTCAGCTTCTTAGGTTCCCCAGTAGAAAAGAATCAGTTGCCTTGATTATGGATCTTGCTAATTACTGGGTAAACCCATCAAATAATTCTCATTCTAGATTAAAAATCATCTCAAAGAATGCTTCAGCAATCCTTCCATGGAAGATTGCACTATTAGAACAGTAAGCTGCTCCCACCCCCTTTCCCTTTTCCCTCCCTATCCACCCCCTCCCCCCCTTTTTTTTTTAATCTTCAAGAACAAAATATTATCTAAATTCCTTCTTTGTAAAGTGCTTGGTTTGGCTCTGTGCTGTTGAAAGGTAAAATGAAATCATACCAGCAAGTCTTTTATGTCATAAAATTATTTCTGTTTATCTAAAGAATCAGATGATGTAACTACAATGTCTAGTTTTGAACAACACAAAATGCATTTATTACAACTGCAAAATTGTTACAGTCTGTTCTAATTGCAGTTTGAGTTTCAGAAGGTTGATTTTTACTAGTGCTATTTAACCTTTCTCCAACAACATCCGAGGATGACTCAGTGTAATTAGCAGGCTATAACAAAAATTAAAATAATCAGTACTGCATTTAAGGCCAGATGTAGAATTTTTGGTCAAAAAAGGAGGGAATTGGAACACTTGGTTTCTGGTGTAATTTGTACCAGTGTGTCAGTCCACCAGAGCTACTCTTGTCTGTTAAATACAGAAATTTTCTCTGTCATCCATTCACAAAAGGCCAAACACTATTTTTGCAATACTGCTGCAGCTAAACACTTCCATTACTAGTGAATGGCCTCACACGAAGACTGTATGATGCATTATGGTGTTTATTCCTTATTTAAGAAGTAGAAGAGTGCAAATGAGTTGTGTCAGTGAGGAGCCAAGTCAAACTATAAAAGAAAAAGATGCATGAACCAGCTTCTAAAATCACAAGAACAATCTTCCCTTGATACATTTTATCCAAACAATATGGCTTGCTGTACTTCTTCAGACATCAGTGAGGTCTCACCTATTTTACTGGTAGCAGATTTAGATCTACAAAATGGAAAAAAGCCATTGAAATGCAAGGTTTTTCACGTCAAAATGGAATACAAAAAGAAAATAAAATAGGAAGAACCAGAAGAGCAACACAGAATTGAAACCAACTTAATCCCAATACACACTAACTATAAATCAGGAATGTGCTAAGCAAGAATAGACATGGTCATGGCAATCAAAAAACAGACCCTAATTTCAGGCCCAGAAAAATAAAATGTTTAAATTCTCTAAGTCAATTTTATAACAATTTTATTGCAGTCATGATGGTCGCAGTGCAAGAGGCAAACTGTACAGGAAGAGTCAATATTTCTTATGAGGCTGGGATGTTAGGAAGTGCTGGCGAACACGAAAGCTTCCCTGACTTTATGAACGAGTCAGTTGGGTTAACTAAAGATTTTATTTCACCTGTAAACCTGTTTAGGGTTTTTTGGAAAATTTTGCTCCTAAGTAACCTGATTTCCCAAAAATGGATTATTCCTGGTCTTACAGCACATCCAAAACAAGCAAGATCAGACCCAGAAGCCTACTCTTAGGCTTTTGGTTTTTACTCACATGGCCCTGTAATTCATCCATAAATACAAGTACTGATGGTAGAAAAACATGCACACATACACTGACTAAGTAATGCTGTGAAGTTGATAATATATTTGTGTTTGCACATATACATGCATACAGAGTGGTGGAAAATTTGTTATGCTGCTAACCTCGCTCTACTACACTGAAGCTCTTTGCCACTGTTGTTGTTCTACTATTTCACAGTAACTTAGTGTTGCTTTCTCTTTTCTTAATTTTCCCAACAAACACAGCACAAAGAGTAGTCAGAGCAGATTTATCTGGTTTCAAGCACATTGCTCTTTGCAGAATATCTTGGACTGAAGTCACACTGCTGCCTGAATCATCTCCTACAAGCAGAGCCAGATGCACAATGAAGCTGGTGTTTCCTTCCTTCTTGGGATTCAAGGTGGTGAATCCACATCCTTGGGACTCAGAGTTGTGTTCCTTGTGATGAAATTGATTTTTTTTTCTACTGACTGTTTCAGAGCGGGTTTGGCAGGGGATGAAGCATGAACTATCACTTTATCTGTGTGTTACCATTCTCACAAGAATATGCTATTTATAGATGGATTTTTAAGGATCCAGGTTGCACTGCAACCCATAAAACCGGAAACTACCCAGAAACACACATTGTTCAAGATAAACACGTATATAGAATCATAGAATGGTTTGGGTTGGAAAGGACCTTAAAGATCATCAAGTTCCAACCCCCCTGCCATGGGCAGGGACACCCTCCACTAGACCTGGTTGCTCAAAGCCTCATCCAGCCTGGCCTTGAACATCTCCAGGGATGGGGCATCCACAACTTCCCTGGGAAACCTGGGCCAGTGTCTCACCACCCTCATTGTGAAAAATTTCTTCCTAATGTCTAGTCTAAATTTACCCTCTTTCAGCTTATACCCATTACCCCTTGTTCTCTCACTACACTCCCTGATGAAGAGTGCCTCCCCATCTCTCCTGCAGCTCCCTTCAGGTACTGGAAGTCTGCTATTAAGTCTCCTCGAAGCCTTCTCTTCTCCAGGCTGAACAACCCCAACTCTTTCAGCCTGTCCTCATAGGGGAGGTGCTCTAGCCCTTTGATTAATTTTGTGGCTCTCCTCTGGACTCTCTCTAACAGGTCCATGTCTTTTTTGTGTTGGGGGCCCCGACTGAGCTGCAGAAGTTGTCTAACAAGTCTGGAGTGATGGGAACCCAGCCAATGCCTAAATTCAGGCATTAGTTTTCTTGCAAGCTGCAGGACATGCTGAGCTTCATCTATACACCAAGATTCATTGGTTTAAAGAAAACTGTAAGAAGAGGAGAAAAGGCTCACGAAAACCTTTTCAGTTGCACTGGTGTAGTGTGATATGAAGTCAAGTCTTGTGCACTGGTAAGCAGATGGTAATGAACTTGGGACCCTTTGGCTGCATGATCATGACCAAACACAGGAGCAGTTTCACTGCTTTGGACATACAAGGGAAGGATTACACAGACTAAGTGGGATTAAATAGCCTCAATTTTATTATTGATAAGTACTGCAAAGGAATTGTCTACTACGAGATACCGTAACTCTAAGGAACAGCTGGTTTAGCTTTCAACTGCACAGGTTTTTGACAAGTTAAATCTGAAACTCTATCTGAGCCATTACACTTAAGGGAGTTTGACCTCCAGCTACCACGTCTGTCCTCTGATGGTTATGAAGGAGGTAAAAAGCTCCAGCCAGGTCTTTCTGGACACACCTCATGAAGGTCTCTCCTGACCTTCTGCTAAGATGTCTGGTGATTTTAAAACTTGCAAATTGACCCAGTGACGATGGAGATGTTGGGATGGCAGCTTTCCACTGAAGATTGAGATTAAATGAAAATCCAGTTGGTAAAGTGTAAAGCCATCTGGAGGCAGATGGAACTCTCAGTGGAGGGTACGTTGATGATACCTCACCTGCAGACAAGCAATGCTCTCCGGAGCCCCTCACACCTTCACCTGGATATCAGTTTTTACCTACATGACAACATATGTTTTCATGGGCTGAACACCATGCTCCACCATTGCCAACGATGCGTGGCCTTCCACTTGCACAGCCTAATCCGTGCCCTTATCAGGTTGGTTCAGATAGCCTGTGTTTAACTAGAGACAGTTTTCAGCTGGTGCCTATTCACTGGTTTCTGTCAAATTAGTTTGGTGGTCTCAGGCGGGTTCCCAATGGACAGGTGTCCATATCAGAGAACAATGACAACAATGGACACTAATTGGCATCCCTGACAGCTGTCTCAGCAGCTTCTTAGCCTCTAGAGGTGATTCTTCCCCATCAGACAAGGCATGCTGGTGGGAAGTTTGTTCTGCAGCAGAGCTGCGATAAAGGAGCTCGAGCAATACACAAGAAAGCAGACAGGAAAAATGCATAAGGAAATACTTTTGTATGATAAAACCTGTATTTTTGAGTATAGCATTTATCAACCAATAGCTTTTGATATGCCACTAATGCAATGGTGAAGATTGCTGTGGTGGTGGTGTCTGGCTGTACACAATTCAAGTCCTTGATCAAGCACCAAGACAAACACCAAAATAAATTTTTGCTATGCAAGTTCAAATAAAACAAACTTTCCTCTGGCCTCATTGTAAAAACAGCAGTAAAAGGAGTATTAAAGTTCCCTCTAGCACAAAATGCCAGGCATGCTTATATTTTATCTTCTCTATATCAGTTTCCCAAAGTCAAAGTTTTCAATTAAAGAACAGTGCTTATGGGTAAAGCACATTTTTAGAATAAACAATTGTCAGAAGTTTTTGTAGTACTTGTGTAGGAAAGCAGTTAATAAAGATGCACATTTGCTGTTTTCTCTATCAGCATACTTTGCTACCACTTCTCAGATAAGCACGAAACTTAAGTTGTCTTCCAAAGTTTGGCAAGCTTCAATAGACTCATTAATGGGTTTTTCTTTAGGACCAACTAAGCTCATAGAGCGCCTAACAATGGAGCTAATCACTGTCTCTTTCCTGACCCAAGCTTATGTTTTCCTCTTTTTTCACTGCAGACCCCATTTCTGAGCAATTGGATTTCAGAACAAATAAATATCTGCCTTTTTTTTCTCTTGCTTACATCTTTTGTGTATATTTTCTCTTTGCAGCCGCCTGTATTTAAACCAAATGGCAGGGTTCCACAGGTAATCTTTCATTGGACACAAATGGCCCAGCATTAAAATGCAGATGATCTTACCTCAATTAGAGAACACCATGAAAGTCTTTAAAAAGACATAGCTAAATGTTTGGACTAAACAAGCAAGCCCGCGTTGTTCGGAGCAGCGTTGGGCGAGCCACAATTTCAATGGCTCCATTAATGAATAAACGTGAAACTGTACCAACAGTCCCAAACAAGGCCCCAGTTTGTGTGTGTGGGGAGCGCAATGGTATCAATTGACTATCTCTTTGTGGTGGCTGTAAAGTACCCTTGAATGTGTCAATGGAGGGAAGGCATGCGGACAATGAAGCCGTGACAGCTGAATGTCAGCAGCGACTTTGAACCTCAACCGGTCCACCGTCCAGGTGACTCCAGCTGCAGCACAGACATGTGTGGACAGACGGACGGATGGATGGATGGATGGGCCTTCAGCACCACCTGTCACTTCCCCTGCTCCAGCTCCCCGTTCTGAAATGACAATTTCACCAGGCAGAGAGACACTGCTAATAAGCACCAGGGAGTGTTCACTTATTAGTGATGTTGCTAACGATATGCTCAGCATCCTAATCAGGCCAGCGCTGACATTTGCACAACAGAAAACAGAAAGCAAAACCAAAGCCAGCTGCCGCTGATTAAATGTTGCCTATCAGCATCTGTGGCCAAAGAAGGAACAAGATGCTCCACTGCGAAGCAAGCACTTTCCTTCTTGATTTGAATGCTGCGTTTTGGAGACCACTTCTTTTATTAATGTAAATAGCACATGTTGGTTAAAACACTGCGAGGAAGGAACAATTAGCATCTGACATACGGTGTTTTCTAATGGAAAACAGCAGAATTTTCCTAAAGATCAGCCTTGTGGATTACATATTAGTAGTACGACATTAGACATATGCAGACAGACATGCTCAGTATGAAGCAGAGACCTGCAAAGCTCTTTGTGGCAAAGCACATCAGTATAGACCACCAATGGCATCCCTTTGCTATAGGCGAACAAGTTGGCATCCTTTATGAAGGGTATACTTTGGCCACTCCCGCCCAGGAGGGATGTCAGGACAAACGCCCATGCTGAGGAGTCCTCCCCTAGCTCCTCATTCCCATCTCATGTAGTTATGCTGAAGACATGGCAAACTACTTTTTAGGGTGGGAGGGGATAATATACAAACAGCATGGCTCTTCTGTTTACACTGAATATTAGTTTATTGATAAATCGTTATAAGGAAGAAATTTTCATGGCATAGAACAAAGATTTCTCCTTTCTCAAGCATCACTCCAAGCCCACTGAGCAGTCACACAGCATGTTTGTAAGCTTACAGTTTAGGATGAAATTAAAAATAAGTCTGGTTTTGGCTTACCATGGCAATGCTGTCTTATTTTGGACTCATGCTGAAGGATAGGTTTTAGAGAGACAGTATAAACGAACACAACTCAAAATGAATTGCATGTCATGAGCGATTTCTCGCTGGGACCAGTTCTTTCATAAAGTAGGAACTAATGGGAGAATTTTTGCTGACTGTTATGGGGAGTAATCCAATCTCCTCTTTGGCTCTGGACGTGGAAAAAAAATCAATCAGGAACTACACCACCTAAAAAAATCATACTTGTTTGAAAAAAAAGCCTTTTCAGCATTAGTACATTTTTTCCTTAGTCTCCTGTGGAATTTTTTCATTTTTTCTGTGAAGCACCAAAACCAAAATCAAAAAATTTTCTGTTTGTTTTTTTTTCATGGCTACATTTTTCACCTTAAAAATGGAAAAGACTGACTGAGTTAATAAAGTGTTGGTCTTCATTCTCAGTGAAACATTCTGGGAAAATAGATTAATGCTTTGCTAAAAATTGTAATTTTCAAAATACCTTTAGCATTTGAAAAAAGCATTTTATCAGAACATTATCCTAAAACATATATGTGCTTTGATGAAAATATTCTATTTATGGGGTCAAATAAGTACCTTAAGTTCTGATCTTTCCCAACCATAAGCAACACAAGCTGGCTTACTATTTGATTGTTAAGTCTACAACAGTATGGCTGTCAAGAAAAAGAGAATTTGTTAAACAAGGATGTTCTGAACAGATCAACTGGAGTTTATACTTCAAGAAAAGGAATTCTCAAATATGGCAGAATAAGCAACTTGTGCAAAAACTTCCCACTGTGACCTGGGCAAACATTTAGTCATAATGAAACCAAAGTATAACGAGCCATTGCTTTTCTAAGTGCATGAAATAAGAAGTCAGCCCGGTGCTTTTCTCCCTTACACAAACACCAAAAAGCAGGATGGCAGCAAGTATAACCAGAAGAATTCCCCTAAAAGCCATATAAGCAGCCTCCATGAAACAGAAACAAGGAAAGCTCAAGGCTGGGAAGTCACACAAGCTTCCACGGCACATTTTCCTTGAGGTTTTCCAGACAATTCTGCAACGAATTGCCAGTTTATCAGTATTAGCTTCCACCCTCAACTTCCATGCTGCTTTCCAGTTGGTTCTGTGAGGTGCTCATCAGGACACCAGGAGAGGGTTTTCCAGCATGACTTCTTATCCACTGTGTCACTGTGCATTCACAGGAGTCTGCAGCCAGAACACTTTTTGCCTGTTGCTGGTCTGAAGGACCTGCTGGATCCATTGCTCTGATCCCTGAGAGAAGAAAATTGAGTACCTTATGGCACTCTCAAGGTTTTTCTCCATCTTAAGCAAAATTTATTTGTGACCAGAATGCTTTAGTTTTATATATTTACCCAATAATAATTGCACATGCAGCATTGGCATAAAAGTGAGGCGAGTAAAGCAAACTCTGTAAAGCATTTTATCACCTAGCATGAAAGATTCCAGCTGCCTTTATCTACTAACAGAAAATCTGAAAAATGATAACAAAGGTTTGTTGTGGCTAACTGCACATTGATAAGAGCAGTTGTCAACTCCCACATGCAATCATCTTGCACCTCTTCAGCAGGTACAGCTAAGCATAGGGAACAGACAGCATCCCTGAGCTCTCCAGCAGGCACAGGGATGCAGAGAGGGAGGGGTAATTTACTACTGGAAGAGGCCTGCTACAGATTGCTATTCGCTGGAGCAAGAGGTGAGCAAAATGAAAAATAGTGACTTCCTAGAAGTCTCTCTGACATGAATCAGTGCACACTACTTACTGCTTAGGGATGTCAAGCCCTAAAAGAAGAGGATTCCACTAACAGAGATGCACACATGTTCCCTTATCAAATGAGTAACTCAGTGAGCTACTCAGGGACTTCTCCTGCATCAATACCTTAGCAGGATCTTTATTCTATTTAAGGGGCATGACTGCTTTTCATAAAAGAGAGATGACATTACTACAACGCAATACTGAAAAAACTTTAGGAATATAGGTAACTTCCATCACACAAGTAGTCCCATGGAAGTCTAGAAAGCTTTGTATGCTTCATCGTTTGCAATTCTGGGCACTTGGTGGTATCTCTTTTTATTTTGAGCCATTGAGGTTTATGTGAATTATGTTCACTCTAGAAATTATTATCTAAAGATTTCTTGGTATTTATATTGACACTCACAATATACAGTTACAGTATAAATTTTATGAATGCCAGTGAGCAAAATACCTTTTCCAAATATACTGACATTCATCATGAACTGACATCTCTGCAAACTGCTTCTGTTCCTCTCGTGTTCACGTTTATCATATCTGGGCTTAGTCCTGCAAGCAATTACTTACCTCACGAACTTCATCCATGGAATGGTTCTCATAGCAGTCTGAAAGCCCATCCTTGCCAAAACTTGCATGGGTGAGCACTCTCCTTGAAGAAGAGAGCTTTCTGAGTAATAATTTCCACTTGGGTGACTTTCACGTGACACTTAGAATAAACTCCTTCATTAAGACGTGTCACTTAATCTTCCTTTGGGAGGATACTTGAGGAAATAAAAAGATAAATAAAATAATAATTAATTGGCAGAGTGTGCAAGTAGCTAAATTAATCTTTAAATACAGAAATATTTAGGAATGGAATTTGGGCTGATAGGTCACCGCAATGCCTACAGCTGGAGCATTCATTTTTGTTATGCCACATACAGACACACTCAGCAGATATGATTTACCACAAATGTATGTGGCCATGTCTGAAAATACACCAGCCTTCATAACATAGCAAAGCATTTTTCTTGTACTAGTATTGCAGGTTGCCTAGAAAAACCTTATAAGGCTGCAAAGTATTTCACTTGGATCAAGAACATTTAGTGGGGCGATGTACGTCATGGTGCACAAGTAGCTGAGGATGCAAGTTGTCACTTCCCAAATGCAGGGTAAATACAGTTTGAACCAAAAACTTTAGGTTAGGAGCGACTGCCTGGGCGCGCTCTGTATCTGGTTCATTCTGGCCACTGTGTCCATACCGACAGGAACAAAATGCCTCTTGACTAATTCTCATTGCTCCACAGTTTTATGTGAACAGCACTGTGAGCACACAACTCAGCATCCGGGGTGTGCAGCAGCCTTTGTTTCACGGCTTTTGTGCACTCAAGAGGGCAGGCAGTTTTCTATATGAGCTCAGGGATCCTTGCAGAGGACTTTCGCACTATGTGACTCGTTGGATTTAATGATTGCACGTGGTGCAGGTCAGCACAGGATTTGGGCCATGTCACACTTCTAACTGAGAGATATTGCACAACTGTGTTTTCATAAATCACAAGTATTGAAATGAGAGAGGATGAAGAGTTGAAAGCAGGAAAAGTATCATTACAGTACATAAATTTCTCAGAATATTAAACAATGTATGTATAATTAAGTTTGCAACAAGTATTTTGAAAGTGAGCATTTAAAACCCACTTTTGAACAGGCGTTGTGGCAAAGCTGGACTGGGCAATTTGACAGGGGATAAATTCTCTGGGTAGCATGCAGTCCTGGTATCTTCTCCCCACCCTCATACAGTTGCAGTGCATAGCGCATAAAGATACTGCTTTTGTAAGGCAGCCTGCAATTCAACAGCACAATCTGAGGCTCCCTAAAGGAAGGGTGGCCTAAGCTCCCCGAATAAAGAGAGTTTTCTTTGCCCCTCTTATACCCAAAAAGAGCAGCCACATGCATCTATGCCACTTCTCTGGAAAGAAAAGTGCTTCCCAATTAGACTTCAAAGTCCGGAGATTTGCACCACCCAGCTGAGTGCCTTATTGTGTCCTGGGAGGCTGAAGGAAAGCTAGCAGTGCACAAGTGAGCATCAGTGTCTGGGGATGCAGAACAGCCAAGCATGGCTGCGTGAGTGGGGAAAACTGGGAGACGACCACGCAGAATGAGAGGCAGGAGGATGGAGGGAAACTTCAACAGCAAGGATGCAGGAGAAAAGGCAAGGGGAGGAAAAGGAGAAGGGAGATGAAATGAAGAAAATGAGAGGCAAGGAGTGCGAGGAACACCACTCTAGGTAAAGTGTATGCAAGACTGGAAAAAAAATATCAATAAAGAGCAAGAGGAAAAAACAAGGCCACGGGAAATAATAAATTACATCTGTGAAAATTAGCAGAGACCTGATAGAAAGCTGGATGATACACACGAAGTTGTGGGGACGGACATGTCTGTGGTACAGATCAGTGTTTAGCACTAATCTTTTCATAAGAAAGCTGAAAAACAAAACTGAAGGTGCTGCTGGAAAGCAGGTCTATAGACAGGCCATGTTGCTAGATTTCTGTACCAGCGCCAAATTTGAAGGGGGCTGGGAAGTAAAGATATCGTGGCTTCCAGTATTTTATGTCCCTCTCTGTAAATTTCTAAACCAGCCCTGGCAGAGCTGACTTGTATTCTTAGCTCATGAAGAGTGACTCTTTTGGCTGAGGAACACACTAAAAAGCAGGTATTTCCAAAATATCCCCACAGGCAAAACCACTGAATTTCTTCAAGGGACTGCAAAATGCCTCTGCTTTGGACATCAATTAATATAATCTTTGCTCTTTAAAACGCATAGCTGATGCTTTGGGAGCTTGCCACCTCATCCTGCTTTGCACTTGTTTGAGCAGGGCTCATCAGACATGGACAGACACAAGTCCAACCTGCCCAGTGCCTCCTTCATCTAGTATTCCACCTCCCCTGTGCAGTAGGTTGGATGGGTGAACAGACCTCCTCTGGATAATATCAGTATTATCCTGTTCACAGCCCATCCATGACATCCTATCCACCCTCACCTAGTGTTCACCAGCTCTGTGCCCACATGTATGATTATCCCACCCCATTTCACAGCACAAACATGTGTCTTAGTTGTTATTCACATAAGGACCTTGAACGTAATGCACCTTTTTCCCTATTCCTTTTCTAAGGGAAAAAGAAAATTACATGGTATGTACTTGGGAGAAAATAATTGTTACCATAAACATTGCACATTTCAGAAAACCCATTCTCAACACTTAACAGGAAAATATTGCTCAAAAACCCACCAAAAAACAGGGCAAGAAAGTTCTGCTCATTTTCCCTCCTGCTCAGCAAAGCACTTAAACCTGTGCATATCTATAATTTTGAGGGCACAATTTTAAGTTTATCCTATTCGTGAGTTCATGTCAGATTAGCTGCAAAGTACTCAGTATCTTGCAGGATTGCTCCAGTGATTTTGTTAGGATTTTTCATATTCCTTTCAGAGTCCAATTCTGCAATTTTCACTCACTTTACGTGTCATTGACTAAATAAGTAGTGCTGGAGAAGACTATTCACAGAAGTACTACAGAAGTAAGTAAAAAATGGCATATTCAAAACCTTATTAAATGATTCATTGTAACAAACACAGTATTATTTTATTTTAGTAGCATTTTATTCTGCTTTATTTATTATCTTCCCTAGTAAAGGAAGATAAATGAAAACACGAACTTTATAAATTGTTGCTGGGGGTTGTTTTGCTTAAGCTCTGATGTTAATGACTCTGATGTTTTATATTATGCTTGATATTTTGTGTAAGAATGACTCTGATGTTTTATATTATGCTTGATATTTTTCACTATATTTCTCATAGTAGCGGTGTAGTAATATATATAAAAAAGAGTTACAGATACAAAAATGTTGAGGATACTGGATATATGTATATGCATATTTATATATAATGTAGTTAAGTGTATATACAGAGATATAGATGTGTATATATATACATATATTTATGTATGACCTTGGATACTGCATATACACAAGTATATTATTATATAATAAATGTGTGTATATATACAGGTATGTATATATGTGTTTGTGTATATATGTACTTTCTTTTTTGAGAAAATATTTCTGATTTTTTAAAAATACTTTGGAATGGATATTTTTGCCTTCAAATAAAAGACAGCTAGAAGGGAGACACTATCACAATGCTTATTTTGAAAATATTTCAATAACCTTCTCAAAGGTTTTTGCATATTCCATCTATTTTTTCTCAAAAGTCACTAAAAGCATAAAATGTACACTAATTTGGGATAATTCACCCTGGAATTTGAAGGCTGCAGTACTTCTGACTGGCCAGCAACAGAGTTTTCAAAAAGTAGTTACCTTAGTATTTTCTCTAGAAATCTGGCACGAAAAATCACATATTTAAACCCATGAAATATATAGATGGTAGTGCTATATACAGGCATTACACAGGATATTTAATTTCTCACGTACACTATGACCTCATGACACACCTGTAATAGTTGGCATCCATTAAATAGTGATTTCAGGTGCTGCTTTTATCTATTTTATAATTGTATATGTCACCAGAAACTCTTCAAGGGACAAATAATCACCCATGAAATAGCGCAGCTGTACTTTGCATAATTCCCACGGATAGATGATTGCATTAGCTATAGTTCTAACAATATATTTAACTGTTCTGTAGTTGATAACAAATTCAAATTCTGTTACGACAAAGCTCTACTTACTGGTGTAAAGAAAAATACGATCTTGTAGTTGCAAACTGCACTAATATTGTACAGCAGTACTGGCTCTCAGTGATATCATTTAACTCTTGTGCCCTTCCTTAAAAATAACTGATGGGCTGCTGCTTATTTTAACAACAAAAACAACAAAACCATATTTTTGGTACCAAATGAGCAGCTTCACAAAAATAACACAAAATCACAACAGTGTGCTTCCGACTAGTAAGCACAGTACCGAATAATATAATGAGGATTATTACTAAAAGTAGGGGGGATTTGCCTGTAGTCCCTCTGAATCTGCAGAAGCATTTCTCAGATAAAGACATTTCATTTTGATAGGTCTTAGATCATAAAAACCTGAAAAACACTAGGCCATTTTGTGTTGAAAAGGTAATGCTAATGCACATTATAGATAGGTACTTTTTAATTAACGTGAAATAAAATTAAAATAATGATGCGTGATAATGATGCAAAAATTTGAAAAATTAAATAAAGCATGCATTCACTGAGATCCCAGGGGGTGGAATCCTTGTGAAACAGGTCTTGTTTTTGCAATTCAAATACATCATAAGCACTTTTTTGTCTTCTTGCCACCAAAGCAGGAGTGAGACAGTGTATGGAAATAAATATACTGAAATCCAAGTTTTGGTAAATGCAACATAAAACCAGCATTTTAGCCTGCAAGGGGCTTGGTTTTCTTAAATGCCAGCATTCGTAGAACTATGTGTTATTATATAGTTCAAGTATTTTTTCATTTTGTTTCTATAGCATAGAATATTTGGAGAGAAGCTCAACTTTGCAAACAGCTCTCCAGTCATCCTTGAACAAAATCTGTCTGTCCAAAGCAGAAAATATAAAGTTGGGGTTTTTTTTGCAAAATCCCTGTTTAAAAATCAGATACTTCTGTGTACAAAACCCTGTGTACATCCTTCTGCATTATTGTCTTCTAGCAATAGTCTACCTTCATCAAACATGCACCTGAGGGTTCAAAGATAGAGATTTATTGTGGGTATTTCTTGTATAGGCTCTACACACACCTTGCAGCTTGAAAAACTGATCATTCAGTTAAGGTTTTCTTGTTTTCTTTAGAATATTTACTTTTAAAATACATTCTACCCATATCCTATTATTGACAGATAGCTAAATGCAGGATAAATTAAGAGAGGCTTTACGTTGGATTTGTGCACAGCCCAACTTTCTGCAGATGACTGATTACTTACAACATGAAAAATAATTGTAGCATCATGCCTGTCGAACTTCCTGGCCACTTTTGGGTACATATGTACACATGTCTGTGCAAGAAACACCCAAGAACCATTTCCAATGTTCAGCTTCTTTACAGGTATGGTCAGCTATGAAAACTTAAAATGACTGACACTGAAATAGAAGTATTTCTATGTATGCACATATCTGCCTGTATCTACACAAAAGCATGCACATACCCTATGAATGTAAATATTTAAATAATATCCACCCTCCAAATTATGTATCAATATAAATTTAGCAAAAAAAAGTTTTACGTGTTTTCCCCCAGTTCATTGTTCTGAACAGTTTAAGTGTGTCTTTAGACTAAATCGTGCCTAATGCAGGGCCAAATTCTGAGTCCTTGCTGAGGACGTAGTTTTACAAGCTACTTCATACAGATATCCATCATTTAATGCTGACCTTCCCCTGCAGACAGGGTAGTTTACAGTCTTACAGACCAGGGCCTTAATTCTTCAAACACTGCAACCACAGAATTCCCATTGGCTCCACTAGAAATGGGATACGCAAAAGGTTTTTGGGTTGGGAACCCAAATAAAGCTACCTTGCTCTGAACACAGAAGCGTGAAGTAGGACTGGAGCTTGTGAGTTAGGGTTAGGTTAGGGCTTGTGAGCCCCACACTCATAGTGAGCAGCCTTTGGCCCTGCAAGAAGCACCACTGAGGTCAGTAGAGATGCTCGTGAAGGAGAACATTGTTTGGGGAGAAGAGCTCATAGGTCTACGGGGTAACCGGGGCCATCACATGCCAGGGTTGGTCATATCACAGAATCATAGAATCACAGAATGATTTGGATTGGAAAGGACCTTAAAGATCATTTAGTTCCAACCCCCCTGCCATGGGCAGGGACACCTTCCCCTAGCCCAGGTTGCTCAAAGCCTCATCCAGCCTGGCCTTGAACACCTCCAGGGATGGGGCATCCACAGCTTCTCTGGGCAACCTGGGCCACTGCCTCACCACCCTCACAGGAAAACATTTCTTCCTAATGTCTAGTCTAAATCTGCCCTCTTCCAGTTTAAATCCATTACCTGAAGAACAGATTCAGTTTAATAGCACACAAAGGCCCCAAAATTCATCCAAAAACACACAACTCTGCTACCGGAGGATGTAGATGAGCAGTCTGGACAGGAGTGGTGCAATACTGTTAACATCAACATTTTCAAAGTACATGTTTGTGGGCTCTGTCAGTGGCCATTGACAGAGCTGTTACAAATGCAATTTTTGACAATCACAACTTGACAGGTTATGTCTACACGGTCATGGCAAAATGTCAAAAAAACCACAGAAAACTTAAATAAATAAATAAATAAACGAACCACCCTTCACAGCAGTCCTTGCCTCGTGGGATCTGGGGGGGGGGGGGGGGGGGCAAATGAATGAACATTTTAACGAGGCCTAATCTTCCCTTTTGTGTTTGTTTCTTCATTAGGATCTCACAGTGCTTATGCTCCGGTGCCGGAGGTTTGATGAGAAGATGGTATGACAGGCTTGGCTTCTCCCTGTGCAGCTGGCACCACCAATGCCAAAAGTCTGAGCCTGATGCAGAAGGATCAGAGAGGCATCCTCAGGACCATGGTCTGACTGTCAGTTTCCCACCCGCCTCCCAGATCTTGGCTCCCTCCCCAAAGCCCCTTAATGAGAAGTGGAGGACAATGCCAGTATTGTTGTTTCTATTTGGGATCTGGTGGAAAGAACAATCGCTGTTTACCCAAAGCATCCACACTGCCCAAACCCTGCCAATAATTACTTCTAGAGCCTCTGATTAACTCTGCTCTCTGCTTTCGGCACAAAAAGCTATTGAGCCAGGTGCTGGACAATCTATGTCTCCTGGTCTTTTAACAGTTTGCTTGGATGTTGTCTTGGCCTCCTCTTGGGTGCAGAAGTGAGGATGCACCTGGACCCGGTGAGCAGAGGAGGAACTTGCACTGCACTACAGTGCTGGAAATGCAACCCTTCTCCCCCCCCCAAAAAGGTGATTTTGAAAAAGCATTCCTCTGATTTCTCATTCCCAGTTTTCTTTACAGCTGTCAGTAATAAAACAAAAAGACCCTTCTGCTTAGTACAGGTGTTTCTCAGCAATTTATCCTTGCCAAATTTTCTGCAGCCAAGTATGCAGCACAAAACCGCTAGCGAATCGTAAGCATCACAAGAGCAGCACCAGGGACTTTGTTTTGTTTTTGTAAACCAAGCAAAATGGAACTGTTGTTGAGTCTATTTCTAGGACGCTGGTAATAATTTTAGTCTGTCAAACCATTCGGTCTTTCCTCACCCGCCTCCCTTCACAGCCCCCCGTGCAGCCTGCTGCTAGCTCTATGCAAAACACTGTCATGAATATGCATAATTATGGAGATTCATGGTAATTTTTCAGGGTTATCTGATGTGACGTTTATAGGACAGCAGCATGCATCAATTTAAACAAAAGTGACAAATATCTTATCCTTTTTATTTCTATAGTGTTTTTAAGATTTCCTTGGTCTCTCCTGGGAGCAGCGTGAACTGGTAGGAATTTGAACAAAATATTTTAAAAATCAAATACTTTATTAGCGTGCTACTTTTTAAAGCTTCAGGTTTTTAACGTACATGTGGTATGTGTGCATGCATGTAAGATTGTCTTACCTTAATGCCAATTATTTATGTGAAACAGACAAAAGTACTTCTGTAGATATTTCACGTTATTATTCCATTGCCTACAAAAAGCAATAGAGAGTAAAATGTCTCTTATATTGGACTGCTTTCTGAAAATTAGTTTGGTCTCCCTAATTACTTCAGTGTTCTGATTATCCACCTGATAGAGTGATTTAGCATGCTTTTCGTCTCATTTTTATTTTAAGCACAGACTTTTAAACCAATGACATTAAATGATTTGCGTGTTAACTGTGGCAAACTGCAATTATGTTCCAGATCTGTTATACCTGCTAGTGGTGTGGATACCTTGTTTATTAGAGAAATTAATTAGGATGTAGTCTAAAAATGTGCTGTCTGTAATACTAACGATGGGTATTTTTCTTCTTCATATTTTAAGTGGCTAGCACATCTGCTAGACCTTCAAATTCATTATTTCATTTGAGATCTTGTACTTGTAGATGAAGGTGCAACGCACTGCAAGGCCTCAAAATATCTGTGGATATTCACCGCACATTAGTATGCAACAGTAAGATTGAGAAGTGCAGCTTTTCATGAAAATACGGTAAAGTTGCCTGCTGCACTGCAAATTACTATATTACTGGATATTGTTATAGAGTTAATTAATTTGCAAAAAAAAATTTGTGCTATTTACACTGCCACATGCCTCAAAATATTCACAAAACAAAACATGCAGTGTCATTACTGTATGAATCCTTTAGTCTTAGAAATTATTCTACAGTTATATAACTAAACAGAAAAAATGTTGCAGGCCACATTAAAGAGCAAACACAATGCTCTAATTTTAGTTGTATATGTTCTCAGTACATTCCACTGTCTCTCTTAATTACATTAACACACTGCTGTATTTGCACTTAGGCAAATAGGTGTATTTTTTGCTTCACTCATCAGGGCTTTTTAAGCTATTTTTTCTGGTATTTTTAATGGACATAAACTCAATCCTGCCCTCCATGTGTAACAACGTAGTGGAAGAGGAGCTCACTGAAAGTCCTGTCTTTTATTATTGTGCGAGATCTCAGATTTAACTGGGGAAAATAGCCAGAAAGTAATGAAACTGTGTGGGAACCCTTCGTTTGTATAACACTGGGGTGCCACACCTAGTGTTTTACATTTATTTGTTTCAAGAGACCGTGACATGCTGCAAATATAACTTACAGCTGTATTACTGCATACGAAAGAGGTGCAAAGTGCTGCACCCAGAAACCCAGGCACATGGGTGCATGCGTGTCCAGGCATGTGCATGCATGCACACACATGCAGCCCATCTGCACAAAACAACATGGCCTCAAACACTACATTTTTTAAATGGCTAAAATTTATAATCTGTCAGACAATCCATGAGGATACAATTAATGTCTTTTTTTTTTTTCAGAAAACACGGATAGGCACAGACATAAGTGTTTTCTCTTCTTGCATTGAGTACATATTTTGCATTTGGCAGCCACAGAAGTAGGGACTGAGGTTTGCCCCTACCAGCCCTGTGTTCACAAAGGGTCTGTGCCTGGAGATTCCCACAACCACACTGAGATATGTCCCCCCAAAGGTGCTCAGTGCCTTGCGGACATGGGGCCAGAATAAACATCAGGATCTGTTTTCTGTTTAATCTAAATCACCACAACTTAATTGAATTAAATATTGTAGGAAAATACTAGGGCTTCGTCCCTATATGCCTATTTTTAAAGGCAGTGTACCCTGACCCGTGGGATTGAGCTTGCATTTGTCCTCTGTCCTCACTGCTCAGACCAAGCTAAGTTTCAAAAGCTGTTCAGTGAAGACGAGAGATTTGGGAGCCACATTTAAGTGGACATATGCCCGCTAAGGCCCTGATCCTGCAAGCCACTAAGCAGATCACACCCTGCATCAGAGTTACTGGGAGAGATGTCTGGAGAGCAGCATTCCAAGAAAACTGTAACGCCTTCCTTTAAATTAGAGACAAGTCAAAGCATTGTACAAGCTCTCATTAAAAGTGAAAGCCTAGTTTATCTAAAATTTTATTTAAATTTTGGGTAGTAGGTTTTTATCACTGCCAGCTTTTAAGGCTGGAGTACTAAGCATCACCAAAACATTTTATGAAGCTATTAGGTGACAAAAACGAGCTGGTGCTATGTTACAAATTCACCACATGCATGGTCACATGTAACAGTTTCTTGTATTTTTCATGCTGTTTGAAAAACACTAACTGATGCATACAGCAGTTAGAAAATTTTATCTCCCTGCATGAAGATAGAAAGGTGTAAAATCTTTCTTACATAGGCTTTTCAAGCTTTTTCAATCTGTAATTTTATTTATGGGAAGTAAACTTCTCGAATTAAATGGACACATCTTCCAAATGCCACACAGTGGATGTGATGGATATTTTCTTTTGAATGGCTAAGGAGCAAAATACAACAATTTGGTGGCAAGCATCTGCCTGGTAATCACATAAGATAAATTCATAAGAAATACAGGAAGGATATTTATTTACTGTTGCTACTAAGCCAGCCTTTATTTATCTTAGGAGATTTTTCATCTATGAGTGGAAAACAAACTTTCCTTCAAGAGGTCTGTGAACCAAATAATAAATGTCAGGTCTAAATCCCATATGGAAATCAGCCGGATTTAATCCTGGGTATTCTTCAGGATGCAAAATGAGGATGGGAGGTTTCCCCCGTCCTGCTGTCATATGGGCAGCCAATTTACTGTACATGCTGCGGGCTCTCCCGCACCTCCCCCTCGCCCCAAGACTTGATCTCAGCTGCCTGCCTTTCACATAAAGCCACAGACCACAGAAATATACCAGTAATAGCACGCTGTAAATTAACTTGGCATTTGATGAAAAAAATAAAACAAAACAAAACAAAACCCAAATAAACAAAACCAAAAAATCTCCCAGCCAACGAAATCCTAAAAGCTTACAAAAATCATTAACCCAAAACCCACTCAGGTCTTGCACTATGTACAGTGTGGATTTAAGAGATCTGGAACGTGGTTATGCTCTTGCAAGTAACACACTCAGCTCTCCTCTTCTTTGTTAAGACAATTCAGTCACTCTTTGTCAAAGCCACAGCATCCATCAAACAAACATAAAAATACCTTATACTTCCAAAAAACAGCCACCACAAAGCCAAATTATATCACTGAAGGGTGTTACTAATTATGGGCTTGGCTTCATCTTACATTTCTAAAGCTGCACTTTTTAAAAATATTCTGCTGTTAAAAGTTAAAATTGATATATTAATATTAATTTAATACTAATAAGATACGCTATGTAACTAAGATAGAAATAATATAGCGCTAGTACTTATGACTAGGAACCAGCCCATTAGACACGAGGCATACAAAGACCACTGTATCTCGAAATTATTGTTAAAAATAAACATTTCATTTTTCCTGGTGCTTGAGGCTACAAATCTTTTTTCCTTTTTTTTTTTTTTTTTTGGGTCGCAAAGTACTTGCATCGAAGACAAACTATTGATAGAATATTAACTGCTTCTCTGACTCTGCTTGCGATATCAATAGCAAGAGGGTACAGAGACGGAGCATATTTAAGCTATTAGACATGCAGGAATGTTGTTATGTTTTATTGTGTCTGCCTGTCCACACCTCCCTTCCTCTCTCTCCCACCTCTCCCTTCCTCCTCCCTCCCTTCTGTCTGTCACACACACATATACGTACATACATACATACATACATACATACAAACACACACACTCTCCCACCCCCCCCTCTGCAGAGCTGGCAATACTGCACCTCACAAATGTCTGGCCTTATGGTTTACAAGCAAAGGAGCGTGCTGGTAAAATGCATAATCCTAGCATCCCTGCTTCTTGATATTCATGGATTTATTTACAAGTCCCTGTGTTCTACTTTTTTTCCCCATTCCTATGGTTTATATCACTGACATGCCTATATTCCTGTGGGAATTTTGAATAAGAAACAAGATATAACTGGCAAATATTCTGTAATGCAGTCTGCATTTCCATAATTTAGCTGTTGTTGTTTTTTTTTTTTTAAAGAGACAATTTTAAGGGGTTTATGGACTTACAGAATCTATGAAGAGTATTTTGATTGGTTATTTTAGTCCTTCAGCTACTTAAGGTTCTGTTTGTGTAAAATGGCTATAATAAAATAAATTTATTGTACACATATATGCTTGTGTATATGTAAATGCATTCAGAACAAAAAAGTTCATAAATCCTTGTCGGTTGTGCTGATTAAGCCCCACACTCTGACACTGGCAGTGTTAAGATTTTTCACAAAGAAGTGAAAATGCTGAAGATAGGGTTATTCATTTTAGTTTTTCTTTTGGCAGCAACCAAAGAAAGGGTTTAACCAGTTCAAAGGAAGTAATTCATACTTAGCCAATTTTCAGTTCTTTGAGAAAGCCTTTCATTAGCACATTGCACAATCACCAAGTGGACATTTTGATCCTATAAACAGAAGGATATAGTGTATTTCATCAATGATTTATTTTTTAAATATTTACAGACAAGGGCTTTATTCCGCAGGTTCTTAGACACAAGCAACTGCACTTACCTGAGTAAACCTCCTAATATCAACGGATTACTCATACAAGTAGTTTCTGATAAGCAAATTTGCTGAATCAGGCTCTAAAATTCAAAAATAATTTTAATATGCATTCTATTTGCTATTTTGGTGTGGTTTTCCCCCTTTTTATTTCTTTCTTGAGATCCATTTGTGAACAAAAAATTGACAATATTTTTCCAATAGCTGATATAAATCACTTTTACTGAGCTACAACAACAAAAAATAACACTACATGTACTTATCCTGTGTAGCACCTATATCTTACCCCCTTTTTTATTTGAAGCAACAAGATATTCCTCATAATTCACCATAAGTAAAATTCTATTGCTCTAAAGGGGGGCATGCACTCCACATTATTAAATGAGCATAATATATTTCAAAAAGATAGTTAATTTGCAGTAAGATGAAAAACAATTCACATTAACACTATTCTGCCTGGGGTTTGAGGTTTTGTTTTCTTCTGTAAGTAGCTGTAGTGTTTTTGCAAGAAGTTGCCTCAGTAGTAAAGCAATTTAGAGTGGAGGATATTTTTAGACTACATTCATTTAAAGAGGGGGGAGGGAAAGGCCATGTGAGAAGATATACATGTATTTGTAATTCATGTTGTTGCTGTGCTTCTATTGTACTCTGAGCCTCCATCATGGCTGAGATGGGGAGCTGGCATCCAGACAGTGCAGAAGGGCAAGGAAAAAAAACCCTCACAGAAAACACAAATAGCTGGGTTTCTCCCTTTCCTCCATTATCACTGCTAATTATTACCATGCTGGTTTTATTTTAAAAAATAATAGTGAATAGCTGTAGGCTAGGAAAGGCATGTCTGGACAGTCTGTTAAATAACATTATTAGTCCTTTTCGCATAAACCGGAGATATTTTCATTCTGGTTTTTCAAGAGCCTCAGTCTACACATTCAAAAAGATGACAGAAAAATTAACTGGAATGTGCAAGCATTAAACATTTAAATTCTCTACTCCTAGGTCATTATACTGATGGCCATATTTTATATCTTCCCCTCCCCCACCATACTTCTGCTGATTTCACCTCATTTACATGCCCTTATTATGCATACAGCCTTTGTTCTTCTGATATGGAGTACAGCATGGTGACAAAGCAAAACCTTTACACAGATATAACCTTTCCTCTTCTTTAAAATTGTTTCAGCCACACAATATTAGCATTTGATTTACCAATCTAATTCAGCATTAAATCAGATGCATGTTCTGGCTTATAAAATACTAGCAGATTCACTATTGTTTAAGAAAATGAAAAGTCAATGTCTAAACTGCCTCCAAAAATCTTTTGCTTTAATAATACATTCAGGTTTTCTGTTGATAACAGTTTAAGCAAACACACTAGCAGTAGGCAGCATTTAAGAAATATCCGTTTATTTATGACAGGTGAGATATCTGCTATGTGTCTAACTATACGGATCTTGATAAGGTGATATTATAAATTACTGAATTTGACAGATAAGGCTCAACATGGACAGCCAGCCTTCCATTCCAAGGGTTCCTGCTTGCCTCGCATCTTAAAAAAAAGAGACTGGATCCCTTAAGTGAATTTAATGTTACTTTCTGGTTGTTATACTGTACCAAGTGTACTTTGATGTTATGAAAATTTGAGGCTAATCCATCCAGCTTCATTCACTGATTTCAGCAGATCTGCCAACCAGAGGGAAGGTTTCAGAATCAGTTCCTTGGTTTCTGTCCAAAAGTGGATGACAGAAGTTTTAATGTAGTCCTCTTGAAAGGGAAAGGGAATAGGCTGCAAAAGGAACACAACTGGGCCCACCTTAAGAGAAGTACGAATTCATAACAAAAAAAAAAATTAAAAGAAAAAAAAAAGTCTTTGCCTTCAGTAGAATTTCAGGATGTAAAAGGAAAGAATAATTTGACTGCCTGAGCTTTATCTTGCGTGATATCTTGCACCTTCCCTTCTGTGAGATTTCTACATGGGAGATTAACCATTTCTTTAATTTCTAAGATCCTGTACAAATAAGGGAATTAATCAAATAAAACATTATTAACTTCTTTCTAAACACCAATGATTCTAGTAGTGCTAAATTGTTGCAATACCACCATCATCACTTCGTGGTAGAAACCAGAAGACAGAAAAGTGTTTTCTTTCTCAAAGGAGGGTGTTCTCATCCAAGTCTTAAGGAAAAAAATGCTCTCCTCATCATGTTGTTTCAGAGCACCTCCCAGCAGAAGAATTGGTTACACCTCATCAAAATAATGCTGCATAAATAAAATAGCTCCATAATTCAAGGGAGGAAGCATCCTTGACACTACCTGTAAGCATCTCTCTGTGCCTTCCTGGGACCTGCTGCAATTACTTGATTCAGACAGCTATATTCATCATGTGTTTTTAAATAAAATAATGAGATGTGTGGTGCTTTTAATTGTTACTTTCATTTTCCAAATATTTCTTGCAATGATTAATAGGCCCATCTTTCACATGTGGGAAGTAGCAGTTGCTTCCATTTTTATGGCATTTATTTTGTATGGGGGATAGTACACAAAAACCAGAAGATACAGTCATGGGAGGTCAGAATTGTCAAACCATCATGCAGACAACTAGACCCTCAGAGAGCTCTGCACATGCATCTGTGCCAATACCCCATGTGCTGCCCCTCCCAAAACAAAACCTTGTTCCTTGGCATGCATGTTATTGTGCTACCTTTCTTCCTTGCTCTGTGTGTGGTTGGCAGGGCAGCCGTCCATGGAAAACACTACACTGAATAGGAAGCCAACGGACCACACTTCTCTGCTCCTTCCTGTTGGCTGCCTCATACGAGCCCTCATCGAGAACCAAGAGGTGACCCTCACTATGACCTGCTTTGCTCTGGTATCTCTCTGGGAAGTCTAGGCATGTTTGTCATCATACCATACTACAAAACAAACAGTGAGTTACAGGGATAATAGATAAGGGGTTGTGCCCAAGGTGATGCAATCTTTCCTTGCAGGGATTTGAAGGGCACTAGAGAAGTCTGTAGAGTTCATACAGCCCAAAGAGCAATGGTGTAGAGTAGAGCAGAGTGTAAACAAAAGACAACAAAATTATATATATATATCTCTAATATAAATAAATATCTTTGCAAGTTGTCTTATGTCACCTTTGATATACTGGTTATTTAGTTACTCAATAAATAATAATTATTTCTAAAGTAATTATTTCTAAATCAATAGCCTTATTTGCCTATATAAGTAATATAAGATGTTTCTTGTCTCTGACTGGGTTGGTGCTGCTTTTGGAATGCGGCTTTTAACACTCAAGACTGTGAATAAAGGTTTTCATATCATGAGTTTTCGGTAATACTTGTCTAAAAATTTTCTGTTACAGTGACTATTTCCTCCAGTAAACTGCTTTCTTGGAATATTGATACACAGAAGACTGGAGCCAATTACAGTGAGTCACTCAAAAGTACCAAAAAGCATCTCTTGACAAAGATGTGAGGTATTCACTAGCCTCTAACATAGAAGGAAGGTAACAGCTGTAAGCACTGGAAGTCATCTCTGAAGCTTCCAGCAGCTTGCAAACTGGGAAATAAATCTGTTTGGGTTGGTTTTGGTTATCCATTGGGGAGATTATCTACCTGGACTGACTGACCTGCTCTGGAACTGTTGCTGTTAGTTTGGGAGGCTCAGCCTTTCCATCACTTTCATCCTACCTTCTGGTGTTGGTGACAGTGGGTGGAAGCAATATTTAAGTTTTAGCTGTCAAAATATGATCTGTGTTTATATATGTACAGATATTCATGCAGATGCATACATTTTCACATTACTGTTATAACCAAATAAATGCATTTTCGCTATTTCTGAAATCTGCCAAAAAAAAAAAAATTGTACCGCACAATGTATTAGGAAAAGCATTGTACAAAAGCAAATTACATTATTTTCATACAAGTAGATGCTAACATTTTTCTAAAGGCAGAAGCAGACACTTTTATCCACCAAATGCTGCTGTTTCCCTATAGTGATGCAAAAATGGCAGCTTGGTATTAGCCTGGATTCAACCTGGGCCTTTAAAACTTCCACTCTTATTTTTCAGAAGTTCAAATTGCTGGTAGCTGAGCTATCAGCAAAAAACATGGTGTTGCAATACAGGGAATGAGCCAATACAGAAAACAACATTTCGGAAAATAAGAACCAGTCTTACAGTCTTCAGAGAGAGCTCTCCAAGGCTATTCTTGCTGTCCTGTGCTTTAAAATGTACCATATTCTGTTGTCTCCTAGCTTTATTTCCATACATGCATACATATATTTATAGCATTCTCACTGTGGCAAAAGGAGTTATATAAAGCATCTAAGGGAAAAAAAAAAACAACACAAGCTTTAAAAAGCTGATTTACAAACACACTTAGGTGTGATTCAGGAAACAAAAGGTCTGTTCTCATTTCTTTCCCCCTGTGCTCAGAAGAATTCTGCTCAGTTTGTAGCCCTTATTTCTCAGTATGATACTCCCTTCACAGGTAGTCAACAAATACCCACTTTGCAAATAAAAATCCCATAGGGTTACAACTTTTGTAGGGCTCTAGGGCTACCAAGCCCACCCCAGCTCTAGACACAGAGCCCTGCAGCCCCCCTACCCTGTATTTCACTCTGCTGCATAACTTGGTGGCAAAGTACATGTTATCTCTCCCTCTGAGAGCTGCTTTCCTGCACAGAAAAGTGTCTGACCTCAGTTATTGGTTACTCTGTTGTTTCAAAATGAAAGAAACCTGTGCTACAGCTTTGAAGATCTTACCTTCAAACTCCACTGATTGAATAAGTGAGAAAAACAGTATGTGACAGTCCCCAAATGGCTTCAAAGGAAGCTTTAATTCTTACACTCCCACACTTCCAAAAGCTCAACTGCACAATTCTCTTTTAGTGAAACTTTTGGCATATTGACTTACGACATAACTCACAAACTTTCCAAGGTTTTCGTACAAGGAGAAGGGCTTGCCTTTTTATCTTTGCGATATATATTCCAATGCACGACGCGTTTTTTCTATAAAATGATGACAAAAGGAGTGCCTGTTTAAGTAACATGTAGACCTTTGAAGACCTGTAAAACCATTTACACCTGATTGTACTGATCAGCTAATTAAAACTGAACAGCATTTACGATGTGAAACAGCAGGTAGAAAAGTGGTTGGGGTTGCTGCTGATACCTACTTAACCATTTACTCTCATCCTGGTTACTAAAACCTGTCCCTTTGGGCACAGAAGGGGCCGTTTCATCACAGGGCCATTTCCTTTTGTAGAAAAGCACAAAAGCATCAAGTGCTGTAGTGTTGTTGGTGGAAGATGCTGTTGACAGAGCTTTGCTCACGACCCTTACTTTTTTTAAAAATGTAGCCTTATTCAGGACACATTGAGTTTTTGTAAGTGTGCCTATCACAAGTTCAGACTCTGACCTCTTTGGAAGAGCCAGAAGAGATGTCAGAATGAATGAGTTACATAGATTAAGCTGTCCTGGATCCAGACAGCCTAAATTCCACCTAAACCCTTGTGCCTGTCATTATTGGCTGCCTCTAGGTCTCATCTCTGCAAAGAAAGCCAGGACTGGCCCCCACCACTGGGAATGGGCAGATCCTGGGTGAGGACAGCCTGGACTCGTGCTCACTTTGCAAAGAAATATTCAAGATACATTAGGCCAGAGAGAATAGTAGTAGCAAAAAAATCATCAGCTGCTCCTGTAAGTATCTTATATTTACAAAAAAAAAAAAAAAAAAAAAAAAAAAAAAAAAAAAAAAAAAAAAACGTAAAAAATACCTGTTGGCATATCAAAAAATCTCTGTTCTTCAGAAGATGGACAGATACCATGTCAACTTCAGACACCCTACTGTTGTGGGTTAAGCAGAGCAGAGTTAATTTTTTTTTCCTTTTCCGTTCTCTTCATAAATAGCTAGCAAAAAGCTATGTTTTGGCTTCCTGCTCAGGAGAGAATTGATAAGAGAAGAACGTTTACAGTTATTGCTAGGATGTTGCTATTTGTTCTCAAGGACATACATTCAGCCTTTTGGGGAGGAAGAGACAGTCTGGCTTCTAGCCTGGGATTTGCTTTTAGGTAAAGATTGAGAAGCAGACTGACCAA
>WKFP01013874.1:64671-88166 GCA_011057875.1 Pterocles orientalis
CTAGTATTCTCTTTTTTTTTTTTTTTTTTTTTTTTTGGTCTCCAGGCTTGTGGAACTTTTGCCAGGGTTGACATTGTCAGTGCACAGTCAGCTGGACACACATCACTTTGGATTTCTTGCCTTTCAGCGGTATTACCTTGGATTGGTAGAGATCTCATGCTGGTCTAATTCCAGGAGTAATTCCAAACAGATATCTCAGCCATTATCCTTGGGAAGACAGGTCACTAGCCATACGCAACTCTAAAACACAGAATTATTAAATGCATTAGAAAAATATGTTTGCTGTAAAGCACACTCATTTTTCTACTTTAAATAAAACTTTAAAGATTAAACCACC
Source organism: Pterocles orientalis (assembly GCA_011057875.1). Classification (NCBI taxonomy): domain Eukaryota; kingdom Metazoa; phylum Chordata; class Aves; order Pterocliformes; family Pteroclidae; genus Pterocles; species Pterocles orientalis. The sequence continues at coordinate 65,009 of WKFP01013874.1, forward strand.
TCTCTTTGTGCAATACAAGGATGCAGATGTGCACCCACCTACCAAGAGATGAATCATGCATTTCACAGGTGGCATGACACAGAAATAATAATGTTTTGGTTATTTTTCTCTTTAACATTCTTGTCATAACAAATTAATTTATATTACAGTAAGAGCACAAATGAAGTAGCAATAGCAAGTGCCCTAAGCATACAAACAGCACTGGAAAACCCCTAGTTTTAACCACAGTTCTGATAATATCTTGTACTTGACCTCTAGTGAACACTTAACTTCTGTGTATACCTCTATGACTGTGAAAAGGGAATAAAAAGATCATTTACTCTTTGCCACAATGACTGATTGTGAGGCTTATCACCTCAAAGTAGGTATGCTGTTTTCATAGAATCATAGAATCATAGAATCATAGAATCATTAAGGTTGGAAAAAGACCTCAAAGATCAAGTCCAGCCGTGAACCCAACCCCGCCCAACCCACTAAACCATGTCCCTACGCACCACATCTACACGTTTCTTGAACACCTCCAGGGATGGTGACTCCACCACCTCCCTGGGCAGCCTGACCACTCTTTCGGTGAAGAAATTTTTTCTAATATCCAGCCTAAACCTTCCCTGATGCAGCTTGAGGCTATTTCCTCTTGTCCTGTCACTTGTTACTTTAGAGAAGAGCCCAGCACCCACCTCACTACAGCCTCCTTTCAGGTAGTTGTAGAGAGTGATAAGGTCTCCCCTCAGCCTCCTCTTCTCTAGACTAAACAACCCCAGTTCCCTCAGCCGCTCCCCATAAGACCTATGTTCCAGACCCCTCACCAGCTTCATTGCCCTTCTCTGGACCCGCTCCAGCACCTCAATGTCCTTCTTGTGGTGAGGGGCCCAAAACTGAACACAGGATTCAAGGTGCGGCCTCACCAGTGCCGAGTACAGGGGCACAACCACTTCCCTAGTCCTGCTGGCCACACTATTGGTGATGCAAGCCAGGATGCTGTTGGCCTTCTTGGCCACCTGGGCACACTGCTAGCTCATGTTCAGCTGGCTGTCAACCAACAGCCCCAGGTCCCTCTCTGCTGGGCAGCTTTCCAGCCACTCTCCCCCAAGCCTGTAGCATTGCAGGGGGTTGTTGTGACCAAAGTGCAGGACCCGGCACTTGGCTTTATTGAACTTCATACAATTGGCCTCAGCCCATCGGTACAGCCTGTCCAGATCCCTCTGCAAAGTCTTCCTACCCTCAAGGACATCAACTCACCCGCTCAGTTTGGTATCATCAGCAAACTTACTGAGGGAGCACTCAATCCCCTCATCCAGGTCATCAATAAAGATGTTAAACAGGACAGGCCCCAAAACTGATCCCTGGGGAACACCACTGGTGACCGGTCTCCACCTGAACTTAACTCCATTCACCACAACTCTCTGGGCTTGGCCATCCAGCCAGTTTTTTATCCAGCAAAGAGTGTTTCTGTCTAAGCCATGAGCCACTAGCTTTTCTATGAGAATGCTGTGGGATACGGTGTCGAAGGCCTTGCTAAAGTCCAAGTAGATGACATCTATGGCCTTTCCCTCATCCACTATGTGGGTCACCTCGTCATAGAAGGAGATCAGGTTGGTCAGGTTTTAAGGCACTATGTTATAGGTATTACTATTAGTGGAGGTTCATGCAAGAAATCTCTTTTAGAAATATATTTGCTGGGCATAAAATCAGCTTAGAGCATGAGTAATTTAGAAGATAATTTTTCAGGGCTGAGCAGCATCTGTTTAGCTCAGATTTTTTTATACAGAGCTTGGTACCATTTTACCAGCTTGAAGCCCCAGACTGCCTGCATCTAACGGAAGAGACCAGGCACAATATTTAGCCCTCTCTAGGATAAGTATCCAAAGACCTACACAATGTTTGTCTGCCTTTAGCACAAGACCTAAAATATCAATAGTCCTGCAGGCAGCCCCTGCAGAACAGGGAAAAAGGGATAGAGACTTTGGTTGAAGCATGTGGGCACCCAACTTCCAGGAGCACATCCATCTGATGGCACCAAAACTCCTTTACAAATCTGACTGTGTCCATCCCACACACGTAAAGCAGAATCACATCAAGACCTACTCTAAAGCACAACAGGTAAACAAAAGAAGGAAGAGTGCTGCTGAAATGTACCTGCAAGCTAGCTTTGGTGTTTCAATGCAAAATACTCAGGAATGATGCAATCTTTATACAGGGAGCCATGAAGGATGGTAGATATACTCTGCTCCCAAAGTTTTGAGTTCTCTGTGATTTAGACAAATCACATGCTTCAATTTCCTCAAGAATGATACCTTCCTCTGGAAAGAAGTTTGAGAAACATATTGAAAAGCTAACATAGGACACCTAAGAATAATTAATATCTATACTTTTGGTATACTAGGGGCAGACTTGTGTGTGAGTAGCACCTTTATGCAGGAAAGTACTTGATGCTTTTGGTCTATTGCAGGATTTTTAACATAGGAAAGCGTGGAGTCACATAATTATGCAGGATAGATTGTTCTTCCTTACTTTATAGATGCAACATACTTTTAATTTTCCTCTTTATGAAGTAATTTCCTTATAACTGCTCAAGTTAATTAGATTAGCTCCATTCACATATACTGAATCCAGGACATGCAGAATCAAAAATATTACTGTTACTTGTGGCCCAGTGTTGAGCATTAGAAAGCCATACTACAGAGATGTAAATATGCAGGAAAATTTAGGGTTGAGAAATATTCTTTTTAGAGTTTGGAGATGTGAGAGAACACATCATTTCCAGCATTCATTAGACAAAATTACCAGGATATATGATATTGCACTTGAATAGTGCCCTAATATTAACTGTATCCTTTGTATGACTGCGTAAAAAAAACACTTGTGGTACCAGCAGTGCTGAATTATTTTCAGACTGCAGTTAGCACCGGTTGCCATTCTGAAATTGTGACAAAGTTCAGGCTGTCTAAAGAAGAGATGGAAAGACATCTACTATTTGTCACTCTAAGACAGTACCATTCATAACCTCAAGACATTCAGTGAAGCTAGGTAAAATATCTTTTCTAAAATTTCAAAGATATGTGTTATATAGGCAAAGACATCCACTACCTATATCTTCCAGATACTGTCATTCTCTGAAGCTAAGTAAATTTGTTATGCATTTTAAAAGTATGCAAACATACAAAGAGCAAAAGGATATTTTTGTAGCAAACATTTCTCTGAAGTGCTTTGCTAATCATTTTAAAAACATACTCATCACTGGCTTTTTTTTTTCCTTAAAATAATAATCTCATTCAAACACTGTATTACACATTTAGGTGCAGTTAATCCTTCACGATACTAATTTGTCTCTATATCAGATTAAAGTTTCTTACCCGTTGGCTCTGTCTTTCAGGTTCCATCAGGTTGCAATGCAAGACATGTTTATTGCCTGTGTTTGTAGAACTGCTGAAAGAATAATGTATTGAACATTCCTGATGTAGCTGCTTCCTAAGGTTACCTCCCTCACTTGAGTTCAATGGCTTGGCTAATGCACATGAAGTTAAGAACATGAGTCAAGTCCTGAGCCAGCAAACATTAGCACAGGGGCAGGGAAGTGATTCCATGCAGAACCCCACTTGTTTCAGCACAGGAGCATTGAAACCTGCCAAAATGTTTACAGGACAGGGACCTTTGAAAGCAATTAAACCACAAAAGTCTCAGCTCTGCTTGCATAACAATCCATTAAACAAACAAACAAAAAAAGTTGTTTCTTTCATTGGTTTCCCAGTACTGTCATTGCAAATACAAACAAAACAGTAAGACTGTTTTCTTTATCATCTGTCACCTAAAATGGGAAACAGACAGTTATATTTCATATTGAGAAACAAAGGACTGTTCAACACAAGCATCCCAAACTCACTCTTTGGAAGTACAGGTTAAATCACAAACCTGGTATTCTCCTATTTTGTTATGTTTACCCTTCTTAGATAATCCCCATCCATATATCAGTCTACACAGAGCACTTTCCGACTGCACTCCTCACAAGTGTACTCCAGTATCCTACTTCTGAACACAAATTATTAGCTCATTGGAGTAAATGCTTCTTCAAGCTAAGCTGTGATGGGGTTACATCTGTGCAAGGGCTATCCATAGTGACACCCAGATGTGTCCAAAAGGCCTTGTAAGAGGAATTCAACAAACAAGACCTCAGTGCTGCAAAAACTGTGTTTAATATTCTGCATGTGAGTCATCTAACTACCCTGAAGGGGATTCTTGCATGCATAAGTATTTGCAAAATGGAAAATGACAATTTTTGATGCACAAGAAGGACAAGAATTTAGTTTATGTCTCAACCTCTTGTAGCTGTTTGGGGGTTTTTCCACTGATTCACACAATGTTATTTCTAATCCTTAGTCTGATGACTTAAACTATATAAACAAGACAATAGGGCTTATTTGGGTCCATTCTCTCTGACAAAAAGAAAAAAGAAAAAAAGAGAGAGAGAAAGAAGGAAATTGGGACCAATCAGTAGATCAGCAGGTACACAGGGTTAAGAAATTTCAAAGCTGACCTTTTATATGTTTATACATGTAAGTGTGAAGTGTGTTTGTATACACATTCATATACATACATATTAACTGGGTATATGCGAGGTTCCAAAATACTAGAAAGTCTCTCTCATGTAAAGAAGAGAACGATACATACAAAGAGACTTATTCCACTTAGTAACAGCATTGAAGAAATTGCTAACTTTTTATGACATGCATCTATGATTCTCCTGCTATGTACCGAGTGAAGAAAATTAACTTTCTAATATTTTTTTTAAAGTAAGAAAATAAATTTCTTGAAAAGTCATATTCTTATTACAACTTCTAACTTCTCAAAACACAGTGCAGTCAAAATCAATATTTTTCCACAGTTTGTCAGGTTTTTTAAACTAAATGTTTACAAAGCTCCTTGACTAAATGTGAAAACAATTTTCAAAACTTCATTAAGGTCACCTGAAAAGACTGTCTTTTATTAGCAATTTTAGCTGCAAGGGCCCTATAAGAGATCCTAGCAAGACAGAATTTACAAATAAGCTGGAACTGCAATGATCAGAAAAGCAAGCTTGTAGTTTTTAAGAATGACTTTAAAAAATATATAACATTTTCCCTACCAAAGGAAACAGCTTTCCCATTTCAATGAAGACATTAAAACAGATCTGTCCAGGCTGCTTAGCAAGGGGCACTCCAATACCAGAAGGTTCAGGGGAGTTACACGTTTCATATCTCCATCCCCAGGGCAAAGACCCCTGCAGCATCTTCCCGCATGTCAACACCCTGCTGCTGTTGCAGACTGTGAGCCTCCTCTGGAGCTCGTTCTTGCTCTGACAGCAGCCTCAGGGCCTTGCTGAGCTCCTTGTCCCCAGTTCACGTTTCCACCACCTTGCAGCATCCCATCTCCTGGGGAGCCCTGCTCCCCAGGAGATCCAGCCATCACATACCGTGTCCTCTTCCACCATGAAACAGTCCCCTCGCACTCTCTGCCTTGTTGCATCCTTGCCTTTCCCTCCCTCTGCACAGCTTCTCCGTGCATGGGCATGACCAGCCCCCTCTGTGAGCTGGTTAATGGCCCCCCAGGACATGATGCAAGGCATGCTGCTGAATTCTCTCTTCCCAGGTGATGCTCACAGGTGATAAGTGATGTGACAGTTATTCCACCGTCACCACCACGCTGTGCTGTGGGCAATGGCTGTTCCTTCCACACTGCTTTTATTAGCAACATGACCCCTCCCAGCAATTCCTTCAAGTCAGCAACACCGATTCTCGTTTAAAATATTTTTGTTCTTCCCGGATTCTATGTCAAAAACATCCCCCTTTTTCTTTCTGACTTTGCAATATGCATTTTCAAGACGGAACTGCAAATGCTCATGGAAATAATCCCTTCAAGCACCCATGCCACTTTGTGCAACTTCACTTGTATGCTTACTCTGAAAATGCAAGGGAAGTGATCGTAAACTCCCTAAAAATAAAGTCTCAACTCTTAGTGACATGACTGATTTTTTTTTTAATATTTCTGCAGTAATATTAACAGGAAAGTAATATGAAGCATAGACAATCCCTCTAAGTTAAAAACCAAGTATTTATGCTTGAAAATCTGGCTTCTAGAAGTTCTGTGTGCTTCCACTTATTTCAGCAGCAAGAACGAGTGCTTATCACTTCCAAAAATACGGATGACAGTGGACAAGAAGTTTGAAGTAAGATTTTCAATGTAATTTGTCAGTGGGAGAAAAAAAAAAATAAATAAAAGGCTGTATTATCTTTGACTTCCCACAGAATGCCAGCAAATCAGAAGCTTGAGAAGTACTATATTTTTCCTGTGTAGGATGGAAAATACGAAAAATCTCATCAATTTTGTGTTTCTACTGCAAAACTTCAGCAGCAAAATATTGCCAAGTTGCAAATAACATTAAAATAAAGGACTGCATGGGAAAAGTTTATAATATACTCAGTAACTCCTGTAAAAGCACAGATTGTACCGAGAAAAACAGAATAACATTTTTAAAGTTTTAACCACTAGGTTAGGAAAAGAGCTGTTCAGTGATACAGGTTGTGAACTTATCTGTAGTCAAACAGCGTGCTCGTATTTCATAAACCAAGTAAAGCTGGTCCATGTCAGTGACTAAGAGATAGGTGATACCAGAAGTTGTTTTTATGCATCAGCAGCTGGCATGCTTCTGGATAAGTGAGCATTAAAGTAAACATTCAAGTGAGCAGCCAGTTGCACTACTTTACCAGAAATACGTTTTGGCTGAGAACAAAATCCAGGTCCTATCAATCTGTTGGTTAGAAAAAACATAATAACTAATTGTATGAAAGTCACCACCCAGTACCAATATACATACTACTATGAGTTTTTCCTGTTCATCATGTATTTACATGAATGATAAGCTTAAAATTCATATTTTGATTTAATGAAAATACATTTTTAAGTCATAAATTTTCCCATCACAGGGTCCATCACAAATGTTGACTTAAATTTTGCAATTGCTCACAGGATCCCCCAGCTGATCCTGTCATATAGAATCAGACCCTGAATAAGAATCAGTCCCTATTCTGATCTGCTTACAAGGCTCAAACGTCTTTGGGGAGAGTGAAAAACAACATTCAACCAGACAAAGTAAAAAACTGTCCCTTTCTGCAGTGTGACACAATAATCTGGAGAATAACTCTTCAGTGATAGACAATGGACTCCAGTGCAAATGGTCTGAATGATGGATAGACCCGTGCCCATAAGAAGGGTGTAGGATCTAGTAGGTGAAGAAACACAACCAATAATGTATGTGAAGAAAATAAAAAGACGTGGTTGTTATCTGGCAACATAACTGGCAATGGAGAGTGTGTGTTGCACAGGATTTTCTTTCTTTGTGGCTATTTTTCAAATAAATAATGTCTATCTGTTTTAAAATAAGTTTGAGTCATTTGGGATAAACGGAGGAAGACAACCTCACCTTTTCAATTAAGAGTTCATAGAAAGTCATTAAAGTAGCTAGGAACTACAGCAAGAAAGGTTTCTCTATTCCATATGCAAGCATGTCATCACAACTAAAACTAAGTTTACATAGGAAAGGTTTGATATAAATTTTCTGTAGGCTCAGAGAAAAGAGAAAGATAAATAACAAAGGTGCTAAGGTGCACTATTTTACCAAATTAACTTTCATTATTTTGTTGGAGGATGATTTATGAGTGAGTGGATTTGGCAAAAATGTCAAAGCATAAGATCTTAAAAGTAATTCAGTATTAAAACAACAAAAAAATTTTTCATTAACCAAATAAATTACAAAATCATATATTTTATCAACACTTATTTAATTGTCTAAGAACACAGGAGAATTCTGGTATACACAACTGTAAACAAATTGGTTTCTCTTCTAGTAACAGTTTGCCAAACTGTTAAGTGACAATAATTTAAAAATGGTGCTCCAAGGTTGGGGGAGCCATAAGAGTGTACAGGCCTCTGTCCAGAGATAATATAACACAGGCCTGAGGCAAATAGCAGAAAAAAATATTTAGATATCAGTGAAACAAATAAATGTCTTCTTGTAAAATTGAGAGATACTTGTGTCAGGTCAAATAAAAAATAAAACCAAGACAGTTCCCAAAGGAGTTGCAGAAGGTAATAAAAGATAGCAAGAGAACTAGGCTAAAACCAGATGTTCTCCCCAAATTTTTTCCATGCAAGATCAGAAAGAACATGGGAAATAGTCGGGGTTTTTTCTGAGAAATCAAACGAAAATGGCTCTTGACTGAATTTCCCCTCTTGTCATTCATTCCAATCCATCCAGCCTCCCTGGGTGCACTAGCAATACTTCTTTTCCCTTACTTTTCTCAAATAGCCTTTCACAGCAAAGCAGGCTCACCTTCAGAATCAATATGCACACCAGCTTGTAAACTCTGAGGATACTTTCGACAGAGAGCGATACATACTTATCCGCCAAACAGCTTTGAGAGAGCTTATGAAAAGGCACCTATAACACTTGAGGGAATAACTGTTAATTTGCAGATACGGATCAAAACCTAGCCTAGATTGTTTGCAAATTCTTCTGTAGCTCATGTCAAACAGGTTAGTCATCATTAGGCTTCAGCATCCTAAACAATTCTTTGAGCCTATTTTTTCAACTGAGCAGTATTTCTGTGTACAGGGGAATTCCTGCTCAAAATGAAGTTTGAGCTCCACTCAAAAAAATGAAGTTTTCTTCTAATTAGTTTCTTTTTATTAACTTACTTGAAGCCCAAGCTAGATTTGATGGTGAAGTACAGAACCTATTGAGAATTTCAGATTTTTTTGCCCTATTGGAATTTAAAGATAGAACTAATACTATTACTGTTTTTCTACTAAGAAGGCATAATTTCTTCCTTAAGTTAGGCATTGCACTTCCAAACCAAATATCCTCTTTTCCAGGAGAAGTTTAGTTTTACTACAATCTTAATACAAGTTTGAGGACAGGATAAGATGAGAGGAGAGCTGCAAACCTCATGGCAAAAATTAAATATTTAGCAGAAGCAAGTTTACCTTAGCGTTGATTATTTCAATGTTTATAAATATACTTCCAAACATTGAAGAAGATCACTCGTGTTGCTTCAATTTTAATGCGGAAAACTGGAGTTTAGCCAGATCTCCTTCTGAGAAGGTGGGTGTTTCATAACTCAGTTCACTGCAGATGCTCTATGCAAACGGCAAGGATGGAACAAACGACACAGACAAGGAGGGGAGCAGACAGCCAGGGCACCAAGGGGAACATCATTAGTAGAAAAGAGAGGGCAGAGGCAGGTCAAGTGCCTAGGTCAACTAAGGCAGGACAATGTCATAAAGAGGTTTGAATACAGAGGTAAAAGGATTGAATTTAACTGGGAGGTGCTGAATTTGAGAGATGTGCAACACTTTGCAGGACATGCCAAGCACCTTGCAGAATTGTATTTGAAGACTGAATTTTCATCGCTGGTAAGACACTGTGCATTACTAATGACTGCAGAATTAGGTTCCAGGTGTTTGGGAATATATCTGGAAAGAAGACACTGTATGATTGTCAGATTATTATCACTAAATAGAAGTATCTGAATGAAATTAATAAAAGGGAAATGTAATCTAACAAAAGGAAAATGTTCCTAATTGTGAATTCTATTACACTGTTGAAAAGTTTCTTAAGGGAAACAGTGGACTCCTGTCGTTTGCAAGACAAAACACTGAATATATACAATCATCTCAATATATACAATCATCCAGTGGCATAGAAAAGCATTAGATCACCTATTAGGTCTTCACCATCTTTGTTTTCTGTGGAACTGAATATAGAGACAGAGCAACAGAGCAGCAATAAGAAACCACAAATATTATTTTAACAAAAAGCCTTACTCCATTGATGTCAGTGATTCCTGTGAAAATGTAGGCGGGTCTTTGTTACCTCAGCAGAAGTGGAAATACCATAAACGCTAATATTGGTACTCTGGCAAACAGATATTCATGCAGGTGTCTTAGTCCGGAACAAACTACACATCTCTTCTGAAAACTACTAGCCTTGTGAAATAAGAAACAATAGGTCATAATACAGGTAACATAAGAAGATAGAAAGATAATACCACGTGCCACATAACACAAGTATTGATTCAGAATACAAGGCATTTGCATGAAAGTACAATCAAGCGTCTGAGAGTAATCCACTGCATTAACTTTCTCTGTGCAAAACATTGTTTTACATTGATAGTGACCCTGAAAAAAAGTCCTAATAAAAACCCTATCTGTTCATTATTGAATAGTTTTTGTCTTGAGTAGTGTCTACGTAATTTTCAAAAAATTTTTAAAGTTTCTCACACAATACCATGAAAAAATATTTTTTAAATATTTCTGTGTTAATTAATATGAATTTAAATAGTCACTCACATGATACAACATGAAGAAACAGAGAAGTCTTGTTGCAAAGCCCACTAACTATAATATTATTCTTGAATCTGCAGGTTTGGAACCAGAAGCCTCAAACAGAAGAGTAAAAAGGGTAAAAAGCAGCAGTGCTAAGCCACAGTTCATCACTGCCACTGTCCTAATCTATGAAAGGAAAGCTGCACTCTTCCTTCTATCTTCCAAAAATATAAACCTACAATATCACAGGGAATGAAAAAGTGGCTACACAGAACTCTTATCACCCCCTTCTTCAGCATCAGGTTTTTATTTTCATAACACTCCTCCTTAGAATGGTGTAGGGAAGCTGAAGTAAAACTCATTTGGTCCCACACATGCTCTCGAATCGACAAGGGTAGGAGCAGGAAAGGGTTATGATCAATAGTCAGGACTGAAAATGTCACACAAACAGTTCCAGGGCCTGACTGCTGTTACAGCTGGAAACTGTCACAATGGCATGTGCCATTCATCCCGCCTCAGTCTTTTGTAGGGATGCTTACACATGTGTTTCCGAAAGTACCGCAAAGAAAATTTCAGGGATCTTCCCTGTGAGGGAGTGCAGCTGCCTTCACTATGAGGCACAGCTCTGTGCAGCGCATCTGAAAACTGCAGTGATAATCTGTATTTAATGGGAATAGTTCAGCTCTCTTCCATATTTGTTGAATTTCATTTCCAACACCTTCTTTTAATTAGAAGTTTGCAGATAGCACTGCAATGCCCTCCTGGTTTGCTGTATTTAATTTGGCAAGCATTATTTTTTCCCCTCACTGATGTTAGTTGTATAATCTTCATAAGTGGTATAGGAGCAGGGGAGAAAATCACTTAAAACAGAGGTGGAGGCCAAATGTTTTTTAAAATACAGATTCTCTTATTGCTGTTATCTTCATTGAAGGTGTTACTCATTGTCCAAATATACTACTACAATAATGGCTTCTGTGGGGCAAAATTATTACAGAAACATGCTGTAAAACCAGTTTTGGCTTCTAAATTCCTTTATCACTAGAATCTTATATTTTTATTTCAAAATACATGCCTATGTGTCAAAACTGTATTTTTAAGAAGAAATGCCTAATCCCTACGCATATAGCAAAACTAAAGGCCAGTAACTGAGCCAGATCAGTTGAAAGAAGGTAAATGGCATATTCTAGTACAACACCTGTTATTGTCTCCCTCCACCTCTCACCATGTAAGAGATAATGCTTCAGAAGAACACCTTGCATTCAAGAAAAATTGTATAGCAACCTAAAGGTCCTGGGCCTGTACTGTCTGGCTTGGCCTCCATGGCTAAACACATTTCTGAAACTCTTCTTCCACCCTTTTGACACTGAGCAAACACTGTCAACGTTCAAATCAAAATGTAATTAACTATTTTGACCAAAAAAGGATAGTGAGTGTAGGTAACACACGGTTAACAGATTTTTTTAATGGGAAAGACATTTTACTTCACTTTTTGCTATTATGTGACAGAAAAAAAAAAAAAGAAAAATATTATAACATCCCATTAAAACGTCAGTGCAATACTAAGCCCAAGAAGGACTCTGGGACTCTTAAGAAAGGATTTGGTTCAGATAGTGACTGTGGTTTCTAGTGTATGCACACTGTATGTATTTTACTGTCCGCTGGGTCAGAGGTTTGAGACCCTCCACAGACACTTTTAGAGAGAGGCACTCCTTGTGTTGTCATGGAAAACTTAAAGCTCTTCATTTCTGTTTTTATTTAGTAACTAATGCAGACAAGCCAGATTTAAAAAAAAAAAAAAAAAAAAAAAAAAAAGGAAAAAGGTCTTTATTTCATAATGAATGGGAAACATTCACATAGTAACAAAAAATAATATTTCTTGGGTCTTAAAATAAACCCCATTTGTTCTGAGACATGACTTTGCAATTAAGTCTAATTAAGAAAGAGTAAGAAATTACATCCTAAGACTAGCAATGAGACAGCAATAATGTCCTACCAGTGCACGTATTCGTGCACAGGCAGACATGATTAACAAAGCTTAGGTTTATATATCTTTTTATTGGAACCAAATTTTTAAAGCTTCCAAGGAAGTGTACCAGAATGTTAAGAAAAGCCTTTTATGACATTGCTACCAGTTCATTACATTATTTTGATAACAAAAGAGCTGAAATTATTTAGCCCACTTTTAAAAATCTCCATATCCTGTGGTATCAGAATGCATATGCACATGTCGAGGTGATCTTGAGATGTTTTATACTATTTGTCTTGCCTTTACTGCTACTATGATGGCTAAGCATACATAAAATGCACTGCAATTTTGGTCTTGTGATTCTTGTCACAATTGCAAAAGTCTTTAAATAATTATTCCAGCAATAGACAGGTTTCACGTAAGGAAGGCATGATTCCCACATATTTATGCCAGGCCATTTATTAAAGGTACTAAACCAGCTCGGAATTGTTGTCTTGTGTGACAGATAACCAGATAACCTCATGGCATGAGCGATCTAGGCTCAGAGATACTTCACTGACTTAAGAGAAAAATCATCCGCCAGTACTTGAATGAGAAGAGTAGGAAAAGTCAAAAGGTGTGCGGAAGAAAGAGGCAAAAGAGCTTCACTGAGACTCGAGGAGAGCAAAAAATGTATCTTGGAAGACATAAAGAAATGAGCTGTGTGAAATCAGACAAAAAAAAACCAAAAACAAAACAGTAAAAGATACATGCAAAAGGCTTTCAGGAATCCTCCTCTATCTCAAAAAAGAGTGGATTAAACTTTACAGAAAAGGGCTATAGATGCACAGCTTAAATCAGATTTTACAAACGAAGAGGTTCCACGCCTTTACAGTGCTCCTAGAGATAAAAAGAAAGCTTCATTTTAAAATGTCAGTGGAATATTTGATCTATCAAATAGTCACATTAAAGAAACATGCCTTGAAAGTCACCCAAAGAAACCTTGTTTCAATCATATTTGCTGATGTTTAAAACACTGTAGCCTTAAAATTATAAAATTATTTATGACCTGTAAAATTCTTAAGTTTAAGATATCTTCAATTTTTACAACTGAAGGACTACATCAGTTTATGCACTTTATATTAATACAATTTCTCCACTTTTTTTTTCATACAAAACCCTTAATCACACTCAGCCCGTGATGAAGTCACCAGTCCAGAGACAAAATTTGTTTGTTTTACTTATTGACTATCTGTGCAGTATATAACTCGTGGCTTAGTGCGTTATTTTGTTTAGACCATCAGTACTATACATTGAAAAAATGCCAATTGCTACCGGATTATTTAAACAGAAGAGGAAATATCTTCCTGAAATTTACTATTTGCAACTTCACTCTTGCAACCACACACAAGTATTTGGAGCAAGCTTATTTAAAGGAGCAGTTCAAACCCCCATAGCAGAGAAATAAGATACATCAGCATTGCTTTGGAGTTTGCGTGTCAGTAGGTTACCTTAAGACAATCTTTAAACAGCAGCAATGGATAGGAACAATTGACAGTAATATAATCAAGCGAATATATTAATGAAGCCAGAAAAGTAACTGTTGAAATACTGATTTATAGGGAGTACGAATTACAGTTCATTCTGAAATAATTAATTTGTATCTATAGGTAAAATTTTTATACCAGAAAAATACAAAAGCATTGCAAACTGTAACTGAAAGTGGTTATAAGAAAAATTAGGTTCTACATTTATTATGTAAATAATACAAAATCAGTGCAAAATATCTTTTCATAGCCCACAAATGAAGACTTGGGTGCTTGTTTCAGAACCATGTTAAACTGGCCATATATATTTCAGTAAGCACCACTCATTATAGTCCCCAGTGGACCCATATTCAATAAATATATTGTGTTTTCCTCAATTTCTTTGCTGAAAAATTATTTACGCCAAAATATGGAATCCTAAAAACTGTGCTTGAAAACTATCTCTGAATCTGTAATCCCAGTCCATTGCCAGTTGGGTTAGCTGCCATTTTTATCTGCCAGAGCATTTTCTGGGCACTCCCCTTATGTTAGCAATGTAAACCCACCCTACAAATGACACTCTCTCCTACAGGAAATTTTTGCTACCTCAAAATAGTTCTATTTGGGATTTTAAATCTCACTTTGCATTTTTTTTCTGGACTGCTGTATCTATCAAATAATTTTGCCTCCTGTTTTTAAAATGGTTGCTTCTATACTTTCCAAGAGTGTTGGTGGGGACTTTGAGGTGTTTTGGGTTTTTTTTTCTGTAAAACATTGTGCTCAGTTAAAAAATTTGGCTCCTTTCTGCACTGCGGGGATTTGTGTTTATCTTACTGAAGCAAAGAGAGGACTCCCACATACACCTTCTGGCATGTTCTTTTTATCAACATCTCTTGCATCTTTGAAATATCTTCATTTTTTTCATAGTTCAATCACGAGACCATAATGTCTCATGTGCTTGGAAGTCTACTTCAGCCAGCCATGGACATCTGAACATTTATTATCTTCATTAGCATGTACCAATGCCAAGAAAAAAACATATAGCCAGCATGACAAAATTTACCGTAGAAAAAATAACATTTTTCCATCTGGGACAAGTGTTGGAGAGGTGACCATTGCCTACCAGAATTTGCTTGTGCTGAGAAGCTCTGTACTACGAAACTTAGCTCTTTGGGAGCCCAGCAGACATCAATGGTGGATAACAAGAACCAGAGTGGGGCCGGTGCATTCTTTTTACAAAGCTGACATTTCAGAAGTATCTAGGATCACAATAATCTCAGTGCTAAAGAGGTACTCCATTATTCCATCACTAGATGAAAAATATATTTTAAAAATTCCTAGTTAACCCAACCGAAACAAATTAGGCTCAGTAGGGAACAGAACTTGCCTATGCCACTGTGCACATATCTTGTCTTCTGTACTTTACTTTGCATGTTTTTGTTATGGAACCACCCTTGGCTGTATACACTTTGCTGTGTTTTCTTCTCTGACATAATTTTGCTCACTGGTATATACTGTATATATATACTTTTTTACCTAGAGCCATGGCTATACTAAGCAGAAAAGACATAATGTTAAATCACCTATCTTAATGATTAATTAGCTAAGGCTTGTGCAATGTTGTGGATAGACCATGCTGTAAATGTGATAAGTATTTTTTTTTGCCATTCCTGTAACTCTAAACAATAATATTTTGTTTTCTTGTGGAGGCTGCATGTGCTCCTACAAAGTCAACGTGACTCCATCACTTTATTTTGAGAAAATCAGAAAGATGCATCCTCAGTGTTTCAGGCTTTCATACATCATGCCAATGAATGTCACAGCCTTGGCATGCCTAAGACCACATCCATCAAAGGCAGACCCATTTTTAGCAGAGCATGCTATATACTACAGGAATGAGTCTATACAGGATCTCCCTGAGAAGAAATGAACTGCCATTCCTAAGCTGAAGAAAGAGTTAATATTTTTATTTTCCCCCCTAATACATCCTCAAATTCAAGGAGAGATTATTTTAATGAGTTTACACTTATATGAATTATAAACCAATAACTTATAGGAAATACGTAAATTAGCTAGGCATACAAAATATGACACAAATGTTGAAATTTGTATCTTTAAGAGAAAAGCTAGGTGTCCAAGCATGTAACCTTTACAAGTATAAATAAATCTTACATTAATATACCCTACAAGCTTTTACTTACACTGCTGTAAATCTAAAGTAACTCCACTGACCTTAATAGCGTTACTCAAGATGTAACCCTTGTACAGATGAGATTAGAATTTGGCCCTTTAACCTCAACGAAACTGTGAGCAAGTAACATTTTACCATGAAATTCCGGATGGCTGAATCAGGTCCTCTGCATAAAATACCATCACTAGGGAAATATTTAGACAGTGATTTTTCAGAGGAATATTTAGATCTATAATTAGGCTTAGTTAAGTCAGTAGTAGTCTTAATTATTTACCAGCGGTGTCTCTGGACAGAATACTGAATTTAGAGTAACTCCGGGGGTATAGTTCTCAGAGTCTGCTTAGTTAAGAAAAATAATGGCAGTTTTCTTCTGATGTACCCTATCACTTTTCCCCCAACAACATTCTTCTAGTCTTTAAAATACATGTTGGAATACAGAACAAGGTAAAAGCAACACTCTGTCTTTGAGGCCTTCGTCAGGCTGAAGAAGAAACAGAAAAAATGTTAGTTTTCAGCTTATGGCCTGAAGAAGACCCAACAGCCAAAACATCACCTTTAACTCAGCTTCTATTTTTGAGTATCATTTGCTATCAACTCTTCTTTCATTTTCCAGCTTTCATACTGCTGCTACAGTACCGGTGCTTCCACTTACCCTATTTTTATAAGGCACCAGGTTCTTTCTTTTAGAGGAATCTCACAGTAATCCTGATCAGGCAACTGATTTTTTTTTTAGGAACCCCCTGTTGGTGGGGAATTCTAGTTAAAAATCAATGGCACAATCTGACCCAAGATGAGTGAATAAGTCTTTGAGAAAAGCAAGAAATTAACTTATGTTTATCTTCTAATCTGGGAAATTTATAATTTTAAATGACTGCTATGTAAAAAAAAAAAATTCACAAAATGTTGTAAACCAACTGGAAAAATAATTCCCATTCCTTAATTTAGGCTAGTACAGTTTGGTCTTAGGTGAGCATGTTTCTGACAATATTTTTCACTTTATTAACTGATCAAAGAAATAAGCAGGATTTGTTTTTTGGGGTTTGGTTTGGTTTTGTTGTTTGGTTTTTTTTAATCTAGGTTCTTACGTATTCGACAAGTAAAAATGACCACATTTAATAGTCACAGCAATTTCAGACTTGCAAGTAAAAAAACTGCTCTTTGTGCTAAAGTCCAGTGCAGGGAAAACCAAATGTTCTCAATGGAGGGATGCAAATTTACAACTAATGCAGAAATTGAGGTCTGCACTACTCTCTGTACTGAATAATAGACGGGGTTTTAGAAGTGCAGGCTTGAGTTAAATTTATGTTCATATGGATTACCAGAAACCATTGCTAAAATTGATGGTGATTATTGTGACTAGAATAACTTTTTGAAATAAACAGAGACATGATCTTGGCTGTTCATTTCTCTAGGCTGCGAATCTGCCAACTTTCTGAGCAGGAGAATCAACAAGATTGCTTAAATTACACATTGTCACAGTAGAAAGAATCTTGTTCTTTATTGCTCAGCCACATTTTTATCTACACTAGTCACTGATCTTTATTTTATTTCTATTGCCTAAACTGATAAAAGTGATGTTTGAAGTGGATACATAAGGTGGGGAAATGAAAAACAGTGGAAAAATGGCTCTTAGCTTTTTGCTTAACCTAGACAAGAATACATCTGCACAAAGAAATTAAGACTGATATCACATTCCATAGATTATTTGTAGATTAAAATAATGTTTTCTTGGGTTTAGCCGTTACGATATTAAAACTTAGGATAAGCTAGTTACGCTAGCTAGCATGCTCAATTATCATTCAAATTTTTGTAATTTTCAACTCCTGTTGGTTTTTTTATCCATTTAAATGTATTCCTGATTCTTTTCTCTGTGAGAAATAAAGGTAGCTTCTGTTCTCTAGAACACAAATGCAACTTCAAAATAATCCATTTAAGTTCAAAAATTTAATACAAAAAGTCAGTTTCCCATTATTTCTTCTTTTGGCATTTTAAATTCTAATTGCAACATCAGATATTCCCACAGGCAAATCTTGAACCATGTTTCCTCAAAAGTCTTGCAATTATGGTTTGTTTTTTTTTTCCTTTATGCACCCTGTTTGTTTTTCAGTGTGCAGTCACTAGCAGCTATGCAACTCCAATGACACACCTAGAACTTGGTTAGACAGGAGACAACACTGCACTATTCATATATGAGAAAAGGAATCTTGCCTCCAACATCCATGAAGCAATATTAGAACACAGAGAGACACAGTTCTATAACAACAAACTCAAACATTTTTTTTTTCCCAGAAGAAAATCAAAACATTTCAGGAAACTTCAATAGTAATTTTTTTTCCACCAACTTCGTTCTCAAGCACTTCTGTTCCTATGTTCTTCTCTTCTGGCCTGATCCAACAAAGACATAGTACATGCCCTCAGTGAAAGTAAGAAACCCTCAGCGATATACAGGTTAGAACCACACATAGCAAATATCCAGTGTATCTATTCTGATAATCTGCAGCTCAAAATTTAGGTTCTGTGCTTGGCTGTTTTATCATCAATGCTGCAAGACTTCAGATATCCTCACAGCACATTTCAGTCTTAGGAGGAAAAAAAGCCACTGCCACCGCATTGCTCACTAGTAAGCTACCAAAAAATAATATTCACAAAAAGCAAATCATATGAGCTGGCAGTGTGCGCTTGAAGCCCAGAAAGCCAGTTGTGTCCTGGGCTGCATCAAGAGAAGCATTAGCAGCAGGTCAAAGGAGGTGATTCTCCCCCTCTACTCTGCTCTCGTGAGACCCCACCTGGAGTACTGTGTTCAGATGTGGGGCCCCCAACATAAAAAGGACATGGACCTATTGGAGAGAGTCCAGAGGAGAGCCACAAAATTAATCAAAGGGATGCAGCACCTCCCCTATGAGGACAGGCTGAAAGAGTTGGGGTTGTTCAGCCTGGAGAAGAGAAGGCTCCGAGGAGACTTAATAGCAGACTTCCAGTACCTGAAGGGGGCCTACAGGAGAGATGGGGAGGCACTCTTCATCAGGGAGTGTAGTAAGAAGACAAGGGGTAATGGGTATAAGCTGAAAGAGGGTAGATTTAGACTAGACATTAGGAAGAATTTTTTCACTATGAGGGTTGTGAGACACTGGCCCAGGTTTCCCAGGGAAGTTGTGGATGCCCCATCCCTGGAGGTGTTCAAGGCCAGGCTGGATGAGGCTTTGAGCAACCTGGTCTAGAGGAGGGTGTCCCTGCCCATGGCAGGGGGGTTGGAGCTCGATGATCTTTAAGGACCTTTCCAACCCAAACCATTCTATGATTCTATGATATACAAATCTTGCCATTTAATATATGTCTGGGACCAGTTTACTCACATACAGAACTGCAGCGTACAGTAACAAACACAAATACCAAATAGAATTTTTTGGGTTTTTTTCATAGAAAGTCTAGTAATTTAAAGCTTAAGAGTATTTTCTTCTCACTCTGGCAAGAGTTTACTCTACTGTGCAGTAATTTTTATCTCCCTGCTGTGTTTAGGATAAAGGGTTCAGCACCAGGAAAGGAACAGGAATTACAAACTCAATTCAGTTGTACAACAACACCACTCTCTGCCTCCATGGGGAGTGCACCAGCTAATCTCTCTCTGATTGACAGGAGATTTGACCATTCAGTAACATAGCTGATTGATTGGCCACATGTAAATATTTGCTTTCACTCACATAAATCTTTTCAAGATGCCCCCATTAGAAGACCAAGACTTTTCTGGTGGGAAGTGGAAGCCTACCCCAGCTCCTCTGCTGGCAGTCAACTGCAAATCTCCCACCCATCTATTTTCCTGATCCTGTCCACTTGCTCTTTGGTTGCCATTTGCCTCGGTATAAAGTTCAGAAAGGAATAGTTGAGTTTCAGATGCAGCTTGTTATGTCAGAAATTCCTGATATCCTACACTGTTTCACTGACTGCTAGATTTGTGTCAGAAAAGAGATTTCCTTGAGGGCACATTGACTCTGTCTTGAGATTTTACTTTATTGTTCTTTCTCCTGCATTTGAGAAGGAAATTGAGCTGATGAGTGTCTACTACAAGGTGCTGAACAGGTCTCAGCTCCCATTAAAATTGAAATGAGTGTACCACAGAAGGCACCTAGCTTTTTGCATGGTTGTATCTTTGCTGGGTCCTGCAGGGAAAAAAAAAAATTAACCTGCACTCAGCACTAAAGTTTTAAGAACTTCAATATCTGTCTAACCTATGTATACCCTGTTGGTTGGGTTCTTTTCCCTTCATTAGAGATTTTTACTTTAAAAAGGAAAAAAGAGAGAGAATGAACCCTTATAATAATGTATAAAGTATTTATTACTACTTAATTTAAGAATTTTCTTATGAAGATATAAAATCCTCAGCTGAGTCCATCAATATTAAACTAAACCACATCAAAACCGGGCTGGCATTAAACTGTCAGACTTAGAAATAAGGTAGTCTCATGCACCGTAAGACTTTTTTTTTCCTTAATAAAAGATCTTTCTTGATTCTTCTTTTTGAAGATGAATCTCCTGGATAAATTCTTGTAAGAATTATGCCTACATAGGCTTTGTGTGAAGGTCTGCTGAATGCTGAGGCTCAGCACTTATTTGCTTTGATATTTAACTTACCAAATAAAGTTATCACCCTTATCCTGAAATCCAGTTTCAGTTGTGATCCTTACTGAAAGGATGATCACACACGTTTATATTCCTGAAAACCACCACAGTATGTCTGAAGTACAAAACTCTTCTCCGAGCTGCCTGGAAGGGAGGTATGCTTTACAACCACATCCCTGTTAAGAGTTCTCCCTGTCTGCTCCAATAAACATGCTGAAATTCCCCAGAAAAATTACCCTGTGTAGATTTATTTCATTTATTTAACATTTTGCTAAAATAAGTGATATCAGGGTTTTCCAAGAGTTGATGGCCTTTCAAAGACTTATTACAGATAAATATTTGAATTTAATTTTACCTTTAACTAAACCAGCACCTAAAGGACAGTACATTGCCTTCTAAATGGACATTCATCTAATACTTCTTGATATTATTCAGAAGATCTCCAGGCTTAAAAGATTCTGCCCAGGAATGAATTTTATTATAAGATGCTTTGAGGAGTTTTAAAAATATTTTAGATCAGATAAGCCACTGACACACAAGTTTGGGTTCTATAAGCTTCAGTTTATCTGAAACTTACTAAGATGATCTATTTAATTAGCAGTCAATCACCAACAGGTTCCTTGTTGGACAACTGTCTCTCCTATGCTAAAATATCAGGACCATGAGGATGAGTATTTCATTCTCTAAGGTTCTGTTAAAGAATCTCTTGAAACATTGCATATGTCAAATCAAAGTCAGACAACTCTTCTTAAAATGTGCCTTAGTTATTGAAACCAGATGAATTCTCCAAATAAATAAAAAGTGTATGTGTAATTGATTAAAATTTATTTTTCTTTCACAGTTACCCTACTTTCAACCCCTTCGCTCTTCTAAGATCATCATGCTACTAGCTGTCAAGTTGCTTTAGGAATTTCTCTTCACTGAAGATAAAGCCAGTTGTCACCTAAATGTGCAGCTAAGATGAAAAGAAATTCAATTGCCTATACCCAGAAAAATAAAACACATCACTTCAGAGCAAGGTTCAACCTGGCTCCTAAGCAGTGCTGAATACACTCTTGGTCCATCTACTCTTTGAGTTAAAGCATACTAAACACCTTCATTCATAAACAATACTGAACGTTAGGTCTTTTCTTAAATATCCCTGTACAAATAAGCCCAAAGTTAGATATCTGCAGTACCAACTGAGGTGTGCCCGCTACTGGCTCGAGCTGATAGCGAGAGATAAATTTCCCAGTGATAACAGGAACACTTAGATTCTTCATGGAAAGCAGAATTTCTAATTTTAAGAAGAAAGAAAACCTTTTTATAGAACAACATCTCTCTCAGGCCTCTTTAAAATATATATATATATATCTATAATTCTGGTGAAGTAAAGGTCCTCTCTCAAGTTCTTATGAAAGACAACGTTTATACAGTTGAGAGATTTCCCTGCTTTAAAAAAAAAAAATCCAAGCAGTCAGCCACACAATCAAATGTACCTTAAGATTAATTAATAAATGCTTATGAAGAATTTGATATACACCTATACTCCATATACCTATATCTATACATTGTATAACTAAAAATCATAGAATCATAGAATCACAGAATCATAGAATCATAGAATGGCCTGGGTTGAAAAGGACCATAGTGATCATCTAGTTTCAACCCCCCTGCCATATGCAGGGCCGCCAACCACTAGACCAGGCTGCTCAGAGCCACATCCAGCCTGGCCTTGAATGCCTCCAGGGATGGGGCATCCACGATCTCCCTGGGCAACCTGTTCCAGTGTGCCACCACCCTCTGGGTGAAAAACTTTCTCCTAATCTCTAACCTAAACCTCCCCTGTCTTAATTTAAAACCATTCCCCCTTGTCCTATCACTACCCACCATCGTAAACAGTCGCTCCCCCTCCAGTTTATACACTCCCTTCAAGTACTGGAAGGTCGCAATGAGGTCTCCCCGGAGCCTTCTCTTCTCCAAGCTAAACAAGCCCAGTTCCCTCAACCTTTCCTCATAGGAGAGGTGCTCCAGCCCTTTGATCATCTTAGTGGCCCTCCTCTGAACCCTTTCCAAGAGCTTCACGTCCACGTACATGTATCTACATGTTATGATAAGGATGCTGTATTACTTGGAATGTCCTCGGAAATAAAAATATTAAAATGGTTTTATTTTTATCTGATGTACAAGTCAAGATCAACAGGCTGGAATATTTAAATTTTTCCTATTTTAGAATACTCCATAATTTTATATTTTATTCAGTTGCTACTTGAAATTTACATTTTATTGACTATTTTAAGTGATCATTAACACAGACTAATTTAAAAAGAGATAAGCATTCATCCCATATCACAACTGGCTAATGTAGAACTAATGTTATTTCCTTCAATAGGTTTTCTGCCTTTGTGAAAAAAAACAATTATTTGTTTTCTGAACTATTGATGCAACTATAGCTAATCCTTCTATACTCTGTCCCAAACTCATTGTACAGAAAGGCTCATTATTAATATATGCACACATTTAACACCTAATTTGAAGGGAGACAAT
>WKFP01013874.1:88186-102622 GCA_011057875.1 Pterocles orientalis
GGGCCGCCAACCACTAGACCAGGCTGCTCAGAGCCACATCCAGCCTGGCCTTGAATGCCTCCAGGGATGGGGCATCCACGACCTCCCTGGGCAACCTGTTCCAGTGTGCCACCACCCTCTGGGTGAAAAACTTTCTCCTAATCTCTAACCTAAACCTCCCCTGTCTTAATTTAAAACCATTCCCCCTTGTCCTGTCACTATCCATCCTCGTAAACAGTCGCTCCCCCTCCTGTTTATAGGCTCCCTTCAAGTACTGGAAGGCCGCAATGAGGTCTCCCTGGAGCCTTCCCTTCTCCAAGCTAAACAAGCCTAGTTCCCTCAACCTTTCCTCATAGGAGAGGTGCTCCGGCCCTCTGATCATCTTAGTGGCCCTCCTCTGAACCCTTTCCAAGAGCTCCACGTCCTTCCTGTGCTGGGGGCCCCAGGCCTGGACACAGTACTCCAGATGGGGCCTCACAAGAGCCGAGCAGAGGGGCACAATCACCTCCCTCTCCCTGCTGGCTGCCCCTTTCTTAATG
The DNA here is from genome assembly GCA_011057875.1 of Pterocles orientalis. Lineage (NCBI taxonomy): Eukaryota > Metazoa > Chordata > Aves > Pterocliformes > Pteroclidae > Pterocles > Pterocles orientalis. The sequence continues at coordinate 88,705 of WKFP01013874.1, forward strand.
CAGCCCAAAACACAGTTGGCTTTGTGGGCTGCACATATACAGATACACATGTACGTGTATCTACATGTTATGATAAGGATGCTGTATTACTTGGAATGTCCTCGGAAATAAAAATATTAAAATGGTTTTATTTTTATCTGATGTACAAGTCAAGATCAACAGGCTGGAATATTTAAATTTTTCCTATTTTAGAATACTCCATAATTTTATATTTTATTCAGTTGCTACTTGAAATTTACATTTTATTGACTATTTTAAGTGATAATTAACACAGACTAATTTAAAAAGAGATAAGCATTCATCCCGTATCACAACTGGCTAATGTAGAACTAATGTTATTTCCTTCAATAGGTTTTGTGCCTTTGTGAAAAAAAACAAATTTGTTTTCTGAACTATTGATGCAACTATAGCTAATCCTTCTATACTCTGTCCCAAACTCATTGTACAGAAAGGCTCATTATTAATATATGCACACATTTAACACCTAATTTGAAGGGAGACAATGTGGCAAAAACACAAATCACTTCATTTTGTTAAATTTATTCAAGAAAAGGAAAAAGGTATTTGTTGCTAAGTTTCAAACCTTAGCATTTTAGAGCAGCAGTTTCAAAGCCCTATAAGCTTTGTTTCAACAATACATTTCTAGCCACATTGACAATATATTAAATACAATGTCATCTGGAATTTTAACCATATCTATGAAAAATAAATTTCATAAATACATAGCAGAACAAGTTTTCATTACAAAATTGTACTAAAATTGATTTCTTTTTGCAAATTATTGTGCAGATATGCTCAACTACTGTATGAAGTTTATTCTTAGCTTTGCAATGCTTTACATTCTGATTGGCTGAAGAGTTTCTAATTTTCTTAATCACTGCACAGCTATTTCTCTTTAAGTATATGAGTCAGTACTGTAGCACTAGAGCAAGCAACACCATATAGGGAAAAACAGACACACCCCTGGATTAGACCCCGGTCTTCCTGATGTGTGCCCAGACCGTTAAAGCAAAGAGACACGCTCCCCCATCCTCCCTCTTTCTCTGCCACGCAGACAGACAAACACCCCAATGTCAGGGACCACAGCATCCCACTGACTGCACACACTCCTCAACCTCCCCTTTATGTAATCTAGAAAATGCAGTTTTTGAAAACAAACAAAAACCTCTCAGTAGTTTCCAGTGAAATAACAAATCCTTTCCATGGTTCTCCAAATGCTTTTCATGTTTTTTTGTCTCATGTCTTATTTTTCTTTGCTCTAATTGTCCTCATTTTATAAACTGAAAATTTTCAACACTAATAAAATAATAATGCACCAAACTATTTCTTCTACATACTTACTCTCAACACAGATTTAAGGCTAATGTGTATTATTGAATGTTGACCTCATCAGTGAGATGATCCACTGACTTTGTAGTGTCTAGTCATTATTGGAAATTGTCAGGAAAAAAAAAGTTAAAATGGAGTTAGTGTTGACAGTTTATACTTTTTTTTCTTCTTCATTTTTTAAAATTATTTTTAATAGTTTTGCAAAGTTCACTTTTTTCTCTATAATTTAGTAAACAAAGACACCAAGAAATTCTACACTGCATTAAACTCTCTATATAGTTTGTCTATATAATATGTATAGTTTACATATACGTACATATTTCTGTACACATAGATGTGTCTAACTATAAACCCTGCACAGCAGGGATGCATGCCAATAAAGACACCCAAAACAACCCAGAGACATCAAATCAGCTCTCAGGTCATACTGTAAAAGTGCCTGAATTTGGCAAGTTGGGCAACATTATTCTTACTGAACAAGGTGGACTGACGCTCACACCATGTTCCAGCTGAAACTTAATAATGAAATCAGAACAGGTGCCTCTATAACTAACTGGTATTCTGCCAGTGCCTGTTCAGAGTCAATAATTTATAAGTTATTTGCAACTCAGTCATTTTAGCTTCCTACAGACATTCATAAAGAGTTCTTGATCTCACACCAGTACAAGAATAACCCATTGACTTCAGCGGAAAGATGCAAGCGTTTTCAAGAGATAATACAAATGGTCTAGAGTATAGACACTAAAAAACACATGTTTTTAACCACTGTGTTTATAAACAAGTGATATGTTTCTATAGACCATAAGATAACAATATATTTGTACTTCAGCTTTTCACAGAAAGGAATAATTCAGATACTGTCTTACAGGAAATGTTGAAAAAGGCAAAGGCACTACATACCTATGTCAAATAAATTGAAGGAACGTGCCTATATCTAATATGATTATACCTTTGGGATCTTCACCATAACGTTGTGCATTTTAATCCAACCATCTTCATTTCTGATTTTTAAATTTAAATTTTAAGGCAGTGTTTCTATTCCTGTTACTCCCCTTATGGTAGCCAGGCAGCAAACACTGTCACAATAGACCTCTATCACCTATGCTTCTCAAAACCAGAGTGGAAATGAACCAACCAGATTAATCTTTAGAAAACATTTTATCTGAAGATTTTACTCTAGCAAAAGAATTACCTGGAATCAAATTACTATACAATCATAAAAATTTAGAGACAAAAAAAGATCTAAGAACTGATCTAGTCAATCCTCTTAAGTACACAGGATTGTAACCTGCAATAGGTTCTCTCGACCACTCTCCACTCCAGGTTTAAACAACTCTGGCAATAGAGTCACCATTATTTCCTCTGACACTCTCCCACCGTCCACCTCCTTATTAGGAATTTTTCCAGATATTCAGACCAAGCTCCTGTGCTCAGTTTCTCCTCTTCTACCTTTCCTAGCTACGCAGACCATTACGTCAGCAGTGCTCTTACATTACATTCTGTTTTGGGTTACATTGGCCAGGTTTTGGTCAACGCTACAGAAAACACTGGACACATACAAAGAAAAACCAGTTGACAGCAATCCTTGGGCAGCTGGGATTGCTCCCCACCTAAGCATCCACACTCATTTGCTTCTGATTATCAGTTAGCTCAGTCACTTCTCTCAAGCTTCCCTCCTGAATCAATCCCTCCATTCTGTCGCTTTAACAGTTTTCACTTTTTTTTCTCTGAATCTCATCAGTTTGACTCATTACAATTTTTTTAATGGCACGCTCTACTCTAGGTAGTCTTATACTGCCATGTGGAAATCAGTGTTCCCAACATGATGCTTTTAAATATATGGCATAAAAAGCATTGCTGATACTTTTCTTTTTAATCATATTTAAACCTTGCAACTAACTTGTTGACCAATTTCACTTTTAGTTCTCTTCCTATTGCTTAGTATCTGTTTCCATTGAATATTTATTTCTGTTTCAGATATTTTCTTTCTCCCATGTATTCATTACCTAATTTTTTTCATGTTAAATCTTATACTCTGATTTCCAGACTATATTGCTAAACTGTCTTGATTAGTCTTATTCTTTCACTGTTCCCACAAATTCTGGGATCTCCAAATACAGTAACTTGAGTTGTTTCATTTGCACTGTCCAAATTATTAGTCAACAGGTACATTCAGATTATAAATTCAGTATTCATAGAACTAAATAAGCTTCCTAAAAATTACTAAAATGTGTGCAAACATTTAAGCATTTTTTGGGGAAAAAAAATGTTTATTTTTAAAATTATTAGAACAGTAAAACTGCATTTGTTCTTTTTTAGGTGAACTCATCATATTACACCTGAGAGTTCAAATATCCTGTGGTCTTTAACATCCTGTGTAACTGATGGCTAGTTAACAGCAGCATTGGGCTTTGCCTCAGGGATCAAAACCATGGGGGTGAAAACATAGAAAGAACAGGTCAAAGCCAGATTCAAAACTCAAAATACACAAGTTTACATCCATTGATGAGAAATGTTAAGTATTATAAGGCCCAACCTAAAGCCTCTGTTTTAGCATCTGTTTATAGGAGCTGCCTCATTTAAGAGACACCACAGGAAGACAATGACCATCCGAATAACAGGATTGGGCTCAATACATGACTAATTATTTGTGCAATATATATATTTTGATCTCACAGACATTTTGGCCTACATTCCTACAAATATCTGAATATATGCCGCTTGTGTAAGCACTTGCTCAATACACTAAGATTCATTATTTTCTTAGGTGAGGGTGGAATAATGTTTTAAACCAAATTAAGAAATTAAGTATTTGTGTTAAATTGTGTTTATTGTGTGTACAGCAAGGTAATGTGCCTGCACACTGCATGCTATTAGCAAAATTTGCCCAAACGGCTGACTTCCATTTACATTAACTAGCATACCCTTTTTCTTTCAGTGATATTTTATTTGTTTCACAGATGTTGAGAGGCATGAGCAAAACTAATGAATATTTCTAAGCAAAATGCTTCAAAATTGTATATTTCCAAAGTGACAGAAATATTTAATTTCATGAATGTATCCCATTTGTGTTCAAAATAAAGCATTTAACTGGGAGAATTTACGTTTCAGCATCATCTATCAACAGTGTTTAGAACAGGAGTGGTATCTTTCAAATGCAGCATTTACAAGTCACCACTTGTCATTAAATGTGACTGTATGTTCAAGAGGTTTGTAATAACAGCCTTTAATTAAACCGGGGACTGTTAGAGGCTTTCTGTTGCCCTTTGAAGTTCTTAATTATTAGTTGTATCCAGCCTTTTATGGCACACTTAAGGTTAAATTAAATAATTAAAATATACCTCCAAGAGAAATATAAAGACTTCACGTTTTAATTAAATTTCTGAATTTAAAGGTTTTAAAAATAATAACGCATGTTTTGGTTTCTTGTGTTGGCATACTAGAATGCTACATACATTAAACAAAAAAATCGGTAGCTTTTTATGGGAATAATCGCTAAGCATGACGCATGTAAATGAGCTATTTTCTATGCATGGCTGGCAAAAGTGCTAATTAAATAGTTGGTATTCAAGGCTACACTCGTTCATTGTTTAGTGACATACAAATCCAGCGATGTGTGCCAGCAGACATTTTAAGTTGAATGTTTTCTCCTCTATGCTCTTTGTCATGAAATGGTGGCACCATGATGAGAACACTAGTGTAAGCAAAACACTGAAATATGCTTTAATAATGTTTTAACCATGTAGTGACACTACCCTAGTTCTCTAATGAATTTTTAATTTCTTTCTTCTTATATGAATGTTACAAGTTATTGCTGATGCATACTAAATCTTATACATGAGTCATTTTCTCACCAAATTTGCATAAAATGGCTAAATGCTAATGCACCAAATGGGGCTTACTATATATGGTACAGTAAATACACCCTTGCAGGTTTTCTGCAATCAATCTCCTGTATTTCATTAGCAGCCAGATAAAGGTCTGATCTGAAAAGGGAAAAGCTACTGTGTGTACACTGTGAACTTATGATGCCTATGTTGATTTCTACATGCTGATTAGAACCCAGTCTAGAATTAGAATTTGCGCAAGACTGAAAATAAAGTTCCTTGGCAAGTGCAGCTAAATGGTCCCCCTGAAAGCAGCCTAGTGCTGCTACTAACCACCAGCCAGTTCATTGACACTTCCCACACTTAGCATTGAACGCTGGGTTTACAATCCATGTAGACCATGATTTTAATTTCGCAATGCTTGACATATCACCTCTAACACTCCCTGCTAAATCTATAGCCACCAAAATCTTGCCCCACTGTTTCTCAGTGCAAGTTACAAATGCTAATCTTTTCTTATTATTACACACACTCACCTTCCATCCATATTAACTGCTCCCTTCTTGTCTTGCTGCTCATAGAAATTATATATATTGGCCAACATATATTTGAATTGATAGCACAATCGCAGTAAGAATGGCATTGCTAATGCAATATTATTGATCCAAACAAAAATCTCACGTTTAATGATGGAAACTTTGTTGTCTCTCTCTTTTTTCTTTTTGACATCTGGAATATTTTTGTACCTGGTGAAAAAAAAAAAAAAAAGCACTATTTAAAAATAAATGTATGCTTTGCCCTACAGTTATTTTGAATTAGTCTTGATAAATAATTCAGTAACACATAATGTACTATTTAGATGCAATGGTCTTAAGAATTTGAGTGGTATTTCAACCACAATTATAGTAATTTATTTATCAGTGAAAAATTTCTGTAATTGCACTTCAAAATCCAGTGGACTGGAGAGATATAAGAAAGACACTCAGCAATGCGCGCAACGACTCTGGGTATTAGATTAACCTAACAATGTAGTGATATGCAAGTTGTTATAATATCTAAAATAGCCATATTTGATGAATCATTTTTAAATTATGAAAGCTAAACATTGTTTTCTCCATTCACGTTTATTTTAACAAAAAGGCAAATTTTAAACACAGGAGTTAGACCACCCTATAGGAAATAAAGTATTGTTCCTACTAGAATGGAAGAAAAATTAAATATCATTTACAGTAAAATCCTAGAGTCTCTTCTTCGATCACGAGAAGAAGCGCTGATTTGATTACAATGTAATTAAAAGGTTACTTGATTTTGTGTAGTTATTTTAGGCGACCCCACTGGTCACCAGTAGTAGAAGACAATGCAGGGAAGAAACTGAAGTTCTCTGTCTTGTCAGTGTAGGCAGACTGGCGACAAAGGTAATTCACTCCTGGTAAATCTGTGACATTGTGCATCTTCCCCCAGCCTATGACGTCTTTTTGAGGCAAACGAGGTAGAGCTTATAGCTACAATGGAGTGTAGTGAACTCACTTCATGATGATGCACACGCAGATACCAGTCTTACGTTCTTCAGATTCAAACTTACGGATACATATACACAGGCAAGTTTGCATATGCCAATTCTATGCATGTATATGCTTCTAAAATAAAAAGATCTACGTAGCTGTCATATGAACCCAGCCTCTGCCATTTAGGAATTATGGGAATTTAGAGGAAGACATAAAATTAATATTCCTATTTCCCAACAAAATCTTTGTCCCCACTGATAAAACATTGGTACCTCATAAAATCCTCAGGACTCAGCTGCACAGTAGTATTCTCATACCAATCAAAACCTTACAGTTTTAATAGTCTGTTTTGAAACAATTTTTAATACAGAAAAATAAGTGAATAATTAGCTGTGCCTCTGTTTCAGCCCATACCACCACCAGGTTATACTTTCCTGTGCACCTACAGCAAATTCTGAGATGCTACTCTACAGCAACCAATTTTTGTGACAGAGAACAGCTAAAGACAACAATTCATACTTTTGAGTGCTAATTTTCCCTTTTCTGATGTACCATAACTGCTGTTCAGTTAGGCAAGTGAGAAGAAGTTGCATATGTGCCATCCCATCCTCACTGCACAGGTTTTCTGTTCCTGACTCCAGCTTTCTCCTACCAGGTTATTGTTTGTTAGATTCCAATTACATTAAACTATTACCATTATTCTCATGATAATGATATTATAACACCCCAAATTCTTGTTTCCTAAAGATAATATTTTACATGACAATGAGAGTGGAGTATTTTTTATATTAATGTCCCTTTCAGAGAACTGAGATTATTAACAGAATAAATGTAACTTACTTGAAAAGGCTTCTCTTTAAAAAAAAAAAATCAGATTTTAAGAAAAAAGTATATGTATGTCTTCATTGGCATAGAGTTTATTCTGGAATTAAAATGATCCCACTCAGACCTTATAGGTCCTTTTACAATGGGTGAAATGCTGGTCCTATTCGAGTCCAAAGACAGACTGCTCAAGGTTTGACCCAAAGCGCAGGACATATTTTTTCTCAACAAACTCTTCTTAGACTCTAAAGAAGACAAATTACTGACTGTTTCCCATAGTCACTTATTTATGGTTCGTTTTGACCTAGTTGCTACTTTCTGCATGATGATGTACAAACTGGAGGTCAAAAGGCTAAGCAGAAGGTGGTTCCTTATCGCAATCTCCTATGCATCGGAAGTTTCCTTACTTTCTTTATCACACAGGTCTGCTGATCCTGCTCACTGCTGAAACCCTACTCAAACGCCACACGGCTTTCAGCACCATCGAAGCCGTTAACAGTCTACAAATCATTAACCAAACGAAGATCTGTGTTCTTATCACACACTGCGCTTCAGCACAGATATTTAAACCATCAGTGTTGAGGAGTGAGCACTCATTCACCATTACTTTCCAGTGTTATATGCTTCAGATTTCAGTAAAAGCTGGAGGAATTGGAAAACATGGCAACACAGCATCTACACCAGGAGGGGCAAGACCAGTTTCACCTGAACTCCATGCATCCCGTGATTGCTCCTACATTAAATACATGTGTATTCACCTTCTAGTATAAACCACTTTAGAAATACGTCCTTATGGTGTAGCCCAGGCACAAAAATTTCAACAGCGAGTGGTCACAGGTATAAAAATACACAGCATACCAAATGGCCGGGATACCAAAGAGTCCTTTCCAAAATGTTGCTCCTCTAGTTGCAAGGTGCTGGAAGCATCCAGGCTTGTAAGCAAGGCACTCGAACACATATCAAGACCCAAAAATGGAGATCTCCAATCTCCAGCACCAACATGGAGATGACTGCTTCCCATGGGGTGCTGTCCCATCTCACCAGAAATCAGTCCAACACGGAGGGGGTAAAAAAATAAATTAATTTTTAAAAAAAGCCCTGGCTGCGAGGTGATGGCAAGTCCCTCCAAAGCGCGGTTCCGTGACCCGAGCCCAGAGGCCGCCAGGGCAGGGCCGCGACGCCTTGGCAGGGGTGGACGGGGGCGGGGGGCCATCTCCACCTGACAGCGCTCCGCAGCCGGAACGGGATCGTGAGCCCGGCGCAGCGTGATTTCTCCCTAATCCTTCCTGCAACTTACAAGAAGTTTAAATGTCCATGCATGATGTCGTTAACTGCCTTTGGGAATAGCTTAAGACCCCGATTTTTTTTTTTTTGTCATCCCCCGGCGGACCAGCACACCGTCGCGCCGGCGGACCAGTCGCGATAATAACTCAATTACTCGACGGGGAAGCAGGGTGGCTGCTGCGACAGGCGGCTCCTCGTACGGCGAGGCAGCACTCACAAGCGACGACAATTAACAGCCGCCGATAGCAACGCAGCCGCGCGGCCGGATAGGACAGCGGGGGTGCAGAGGCAAAGACGGGCGCGGCGCCGCCGCCGGTCGCCCACCAATCAGCGCCTCGGCCGCTCCTCGGGAGCGGGGCCTCACTGGCCGCTGCCCAATGGCTGGCTCCCGGCAGCCTCCGCGGCGACCCGCCGCCATCTCGGCGCCTACGGGGTCAGTGAGTGTGTGAGGTGGTTGAGGGGGACGTCTGGGCCTCAGCGGCTGCCGCCCACGGCTCCCGGCCCGTGGATGGGGCTCGAGGTGGCGGGGTTTGGGCTGGGGGAGCTGTGGAGGGAGGTACGGCCTGGCGGGACGGACAGAGGCCTGGGGAGGCCTCAGGCCCTGCGCGCCCTCCTCTTTTGACCGGGGGATGCCCGCCGCGGGTGGGCGCTGCAGAGCCAAAGCGCAGGGTGATTCCTTACCTGAGGGCCAAGGAAAAGGCCTGCATCTATGGATAATCCGTGGAGGGAACCTCCACCACCTCCTTGCCAATGCAGGCTTTAATAGTAGTAAATTTTTGCATTTGTTATTGTCAAGTATGGGACAAGATCCAAATTTATGAAGGCTATTGATAGTTATTTATTGGTCTGTTTCCAGTCCAGATCATACATTGGGCAGCCATGAGCTCCATCTCTAAATAGCACTTAGGGGCAACTGCTGCGAGGTTCGGCTCATTGGTATCATAAGTCCTGTGGAATTAGGGGCCAAATTTGCTTTTTTAGTACGAACTTGAAAAGGCACAGGCTGAACACCTCACTCCCTTTCCCCTGCATCACACACACACATAAATAAAATCTACAGGTCAGCAGCCTGGCATGAGACTCCATCCTGCTCCCTGCAGAGGCAATGACACAAGTTCATCATGTGTCATATGTCACATGTTCGTCATAACCCTGGTGGGTAATCTCCACACCTACTTTACACCACACACTGTGTATATGCATATATATACAATGTATATTTATAGTTGTATACAAGTGAGAACTTCAGGAAGAACAAGTTACTGTTGATGGACAATGGTAAAGCGAAAGGGCTCCTTTCTCTTCCTCTCCCATCCCAGGAAGGCCTGTGAAAAATGCACTAATTTTTACTTCATGCACTTGCTGTTTAGTGAGGAATTTTAGTTGTCAAAGTCTGATGTTTTCTTTCTTCAAAATTAAAATAATGGAGGAGGTAAAGGGTAATTAGTGTGCTCACCCCAGTGTGAGCAATCTATGGAAGCAATGTACATTTTAAAAATCTAAATGGACTTTTAATTTTGTCTGTGGGATGGCTACATATCGCACCCCCCTTCCCAACCCGCCCCCCGCTTTCTGGAGGCAGCCAACAGAAATCAGAAAACAAGTTTTAATTCATGTGGGAAGGGCGGGATCTGCCCTAATGGACAGCGCACCCTTAGCTTCTCCACAAAATGGAATATTTCACAACATCTATTTTAATTGAAACAGAAATAATGAATCCGCCCCATACTAATGCATATTAATGGCAACTTTAGGGAAGGGGGAGATGTGCTCATGAATATACCCATTTATACAAGCAGCCCTTTCTGGAGGGGTGAAGGCAGCTTCCCCATCCCCAGTTGCCGGGTTTTGTATGGCGGGCAGGGGGCTGGGGAAGGCCTGTCTTCTACCTCCACAGACAGGGTTTAAACACCTGCCTGTGCCACCCAACTTCTGCTCCAAGCCCCAACAGCCCCAGCTGCTGCCACTGCCCCTCACTCACAAGTGCTTGTGTGAGAAAGTCAGAAAAGACCATTTCTCCGGCACCAATGCCTGCCCAGCCACCGTGCCAGCTGTCTGCCCACACCCTACAGCAGCATCCCCAATATCCAGCGCTGCAGGTGATGCCCAGCTGGGAAAGGTAGCAGATGGAGCGGCTGAAGGGGTGTGTTTGTTATTCAGCACAAGTTACTCATTGTTTTGAGGTTTTATGCCAGAAACCATACAGCGCTTTATGAAAAATGGACAGAATCACGGTCACTTAGGTTTAAAACACAGGCATTCTAATAAGGCACATACAACTAACTCCTCACGATGTCCTTGAACCGTTTCTTAGTCTGCACTGTGCATGAATGCTAAACAGAGGACTAAACTGAATAGCGCTCATAACATAAACCATTATCAAGTGAGGAGGGGAGAAAAAAAATATTAAAACTGAGAGAACTGGAAACATTCCTTCCGATACCTGAGTTTACACTTGAGATGCCCTGGTGGATTTCCTCCAGCACCTGGAGAAATACATTTCCCACTGCTTTGCTTATCAGTTTCAGCCTTATTTCTGCTAAACAGTCAAGAATAAATCTTCCCCTAGACTCAGAAGAAGCAATCCACATGCTATGAAGTACACTTATTAACATTTTACCAGTCCCAAGCTGGAGTGTTGCAACAGTTGCCGAATACAAGCTTGTTCACACAATTTATTTTCTCAATTGCATAAGAAGCAGTTTGGTAACTTGAACTTCTCAGGAAACAGTTAGGAAGCTCTACACGCTGAACCCCAGTTCCCATAAGAAAATTAAAATGTTTATCTGGCTAAAATAACTTGTAAATTAACTCCCCCCCCACACACACACACACACACACACTTCTTTTTGTATTTCATGCATTGTAGACCCTAGCAATGATATTAGTTCTAGTGTGGGAAAATATTATAATTGGGATCTGGTAAGTTATTTGCAGACTTCAAGTTTTTCTTTACACTGTGCTGACATTTAGTACAGCCCCGGTGAGGAAAACAATGCTGCCATTCATGGCTCTAGACGTAGATTTCAATCGACTTAAGCAGGCACAATGAAACTTGGTCATTCACTGGTTACCCATATTGTGTTCTCAAATTTTCCCTCAGCAAAAGTATAATGACTCGGTATTGTACGGTTGCATAGACAAGGGCTCTGAACAAGAGACACTAGTTTTGTCTGACGGTGTGAGAAAGTCGTGAAGGGATCTTTTCTTCCAGATGGTGTTAAATTCAGCTGCCTTTTTAACATTGGCCTTGCACAGCAATCTGCTGCTCCCTTTTCACAAAGAATAAGCCCGGGTCCCTGCTAGTTAACATGCATACTCACGCAACCTGCAATTTCACTCCCAACTGCTTTACTTGGTCTGGTCTCTCCCACTGCTAAAACTAGCCATCAAAGATCTGCTCCACTGATATTTACACTTGTTTTTTTCCCTGGTACATAAAGCTGTATATGGCTTGATTATTTTTTCCCACAAGTTTTAAGGAAACGGCACCTAAAAGATAGATAATCCTAGGAAACGTTACTTGCTGCTTGAGCCTTTTAAAGCATAAACCTGGAGGGCATGCTCCCACATTTCCACATGCTCTCTTTTCCCAAGTCAGAAGTTAGATATGCAGGACAAAGCGGGGGCGGGGGAGAATGGAGAAGAAATGGGGTGTTTTACTCCTAAAACACTGAAGGAGTAACAATAATAATAGCCAAACGTATTTAATGATGGACAGCCGTGTAATATTAATAAGGTACAAAACTATTTAATATGGCAGTGGCCAGCACGCGCTTATAATACTGATATATTTTTTTCTCGGGTATTTTCCTTCACAAAATTACATAAAAGACGCAAGCAAACAGCTTAAGTAAATTGACCCCATTGAATGCCTAAGTAAACAATGGGTTTCCCCAGAAAACAGCTTATTGCCTTAATTGATGCTCTTTGAGAAAGAAAAACCGCGTACTTTGTCATGTAAATGTTAATCGCGGTAGACAATGGTTCTAGGTAAATAGCACCCCTGGACGGGCGGTAAATGAGACACGCTGTGGTGAAAGGTTGGTGGCACAAACACGGTTTCGGATGTAAATAAGCAAGGGTCCGTTCACCGGTCGCAACAACAGTAAGAACTTTTGGCACGTGCAGCCCAGCCAAAAACGGGGATTTACCACAAAACAGCCTGGCCGGGGTCCCGGTCGGCACTGTCGGAGCGAAGCCGTCCGACCGAAACTGCGGTGCGATTGTTTTTGCAGCTACAAGGGAGGATGGGGTAACTTTTGAGGCCAAATTCTTTGTTTTAAATCGACACAGCATGCCTGCTGGTGCCAGGACCTGCTGGCTGGCTGCCTGTTCTCTTCCTCTCCCGGCAAATATTCCCACTACAAACCCCAAAGCAATGTTTTACATAAGCAGCCTGTTTGCAAAGTTTCAAAAAAAATTAACAAAAGTAAAAAGCATCGTGCACAAAGTTAGCCCCTCGTTTGATGGAGACCCGTGAGCGCTGTTCCCTTTTCTCTGATCTGATTTTAATCTGCCTAGGAGACACACGGTTTCCAGTACAGGATGATAGGCCAGTGTGCCTCTGGGAGGATGTTTAGGTCAAGTCCGAAGGAAAGTGTTACCGTTCGCAATTAATCCCGCTCCGTTTCACTGCGAGAGTGCCTGATCTGAGGTAGGTACAAAGATGAACACCACCCGAAACAGTGTTTATTAAAAAACACGGCGCCGTTTGCAAGGCCAACCTGCCACTCCTGCTCTTCGCTTCTCCCCCCGAGCCCATTCTCCACACCCCCTCATCCCTACCCTGTCCCCACACTATCCGCGGACTAAGGGCGCAACTTGCGTCCAGCGTCCGCGCTTGCATCCCCTCGCCTGTGAGCTCGCGGGTGGAAAATGCCTGCGCTGCCGTGGGGTGAAGGGGTAGGGGGGGATGGAGGAAAGGATCTCGGCGTGGTGCCGGCGGTGGGCTCCCCCCCTCCCGCCACGGCTTCCCACTCCTCAGCCCCCTCCGCAGTCCCCCAGCCCCCGCCGGGCTGTCTGTCACGGGCTACCGGGGCACGGCGTTGCCACTTGCCCCGAGCGTGGGAATGGGAGCGCCCAGCCGTTCACATCTCCTGCACGCCGTTTAACGGAATCAATTAGGCAAGACGGACCCTCCGCTTTCCC
>WKFP01013874.1:134634-144840 GCA_011057875.1 Pterocles orientalis
GGTTTCTGGGGATTATTAGCTGGCAACAGGCCAAGCCTTTTCGGGGGGCAGTATCATTGTCAACAGGCCGAGCCTTTTTTTCGGGGGGGCAGCATAATTGTGTATCACCTATTCTCTCCCTCCTTCGGGGCCACTGGCTGGGAGTGGGCTAGGCCTTTGGTCATCAGATGGGGAGAGGCAGTATCACTGTGTATCACATTGCATCTTTGTATATAGTATTACTTCTAATATTATTGTATTTTAGTAATTAATTTGTCCTTATCTCAACCCACGAGTCCTCTTTGCCATTTACCTCTTTAATTCTCTCCCCTATCATTGGGTGGGGGCAGGGACTGTGTGAGCGGGTGTGTGTGGTTTGGCCCCCAGCCAAGGGACAAACCGCCACATTCCTTTTAACAACAGGTCTAACAACAGGTTCAAACTGGTTTGAAAATCCCAGCGATACTCAAAATTCTCAAAAACTTTTGCAAATACTCTGGAGGAGAAGAGGACAGTGAAGGGAAAAATCGCCTTCATAGTTCTGTTACTGGTGTAGTTGGCAGAAATGTTCAACAAGGGGTACCCAGAGCCCAGGGATGACGCCACAGCTTCACTTAGGTTGGTGGCAACCATTGTAACAACGAACAAGATTAAGCCTGATAACACTTTCAATTTTCCCAAAGCAAAAATACAAGTGCGCAACACATTAATCCCCTTCATCAACAACGTCATATCCTCTGCCCAGCTTCCACAAAAAAACAGCAGTCCATGAATACTGATAAATAGTATATGTGGCAAGAACTTCAATATTTCCCAAAGCAGCGTTCAGGCAACATAATAAATGCTTTAATACACTCTGTTCGAGTCTGTAATTATCTCTACCGCTCGAGCCCCACGTTGGGCGCCAAAAAGGAAGTTTCCATCTTTACTGTATAGTCCTAGATTTCTTTTTGAATGCTATGTGTCCTGGGTTACGCTGAGACAGAGTTAACTTTCTTCACAATAGCTAGCAAGAGGCTGTGTTTTGGATTTGTGCTCAGAAGAAAGCTGATAAGAAGTGATGTTTACATCACTTTACTCCGGTCTGGCAGACCAGAGAAGCTGCAAGGGAGCACAGCCCCAGTTACTAGCCTAGGATTTGATCTTAGGTTCAGGATTGAGACCCAAAGTGGCCAATAATCTATTCCATAACATACACATCATGCCCAGTATATAGGTGAGGACCCTCCAGAAGATCGTCCCTTTTTGGTTCCAGATCTCTTTTGTTCCGGGTCATCTCACTCCAGGTGGTCACTCTCCCAAGGCCTTCCCCCCCACACCCCAGTCAGCTCTCGGTCTGGGACACTTGGACTGTTATCTCCGTTCCGTGAGTGTGGTTTCGGGACTCTCCCTGCTCCGGGATCATTAGCCGGGAACAGGCTGAGCCTTGGTCATCGGGTGGAGGGGCAGTGTTGCTGTGTATCATTCATTTTTATATTTGTATAGAGTATTATTTTCAATATTATTGTAATTTAGTTATGAAATTGTCCTTATCTCAACCCATGAGTCCTTTTTTCCCTTTACCCCTTTAATATTCCACCCCTATTCTTGGCTCGGGGGGGGGAATTGCGTGAGCGGGTGTGTGGTTTGGCCCCCAGCCAAGGGCAAACCCATCACACTATGTTACTCAGGACAAATTAAATAAAAAATTTAACATCAATCTCAAATAAGATAATGAAGAAACTGATGTATGATTGATCAAGAAGCAACTGGAGGATAGCAGTGCAACTAGTGCAAATTCACAGTTCTATGGAAAACTGTTTTCAAAAAAGAAACGTGACTTCAGTTTTTATAAGATAACTGGGTTGACTGACAAGAGTAACCGCACATTTCTGCATATTTTTGTTTGATTTAGAAATGCATGACAGTCTGCCTGAAAATTATCAGGCTGTCAATAAAGCACATGTTATTATGAACTAGGAACTGATCAACCAGTAGACCTCAAGAATTGGTGTCAGTGGAAAAACTGTCAAATAAGTGTCTTCCTGACAGGAACTGATCAATTGATGACTCTGTTCTTTACCATGTTTTATTAACTATCCAAAATGAAACAAAAAATCACAACTGGAAAGATTTGCAGATGAGATGAGCTTTAGAAAAGAGTGAAATAAAGTCAGTTATAGGGGAGTCATATACCGTATTCTTGGTTTGTAGCTGACTTGGGTCAGTCAAACCGTATTCTACTACATGCAAGCCAAACCCAAAATCATGTATCAAGGGGCAGCAACTGCAACCAGCTGCAGAGCTGTAGTTATTTTGAAAAGCAATAACCTTGTAGAGGTTTGGAATGTACAGGAAACAGGCAACTCAACAGGAATTCTCATCTTGAGACTGCTGAAAAAAAACTAATCTGTTTTCTGTTCTCAGGTCTACTTTTCAAAATGGAAGCTGAAAAATCGGCGAGCATGCCTAAAAACTATTTGAATGCTGGGGAAAATAAAAGCCTAAGTCAGGCACATAAATGCATATTAAAAAGAAAAAGAAGAAAGAAAAAAAAAAAAAAGGAAAAGGAAAAGTAAAAAATAAAAAGAAATTAGAAGAAAAAGAGAAAGGCTTGTATGCAAGATACAAGTAGCTTTACAGGGAGAAAGGTATTGAAGAAGTATTCCTTGCAGGAGGGAAAAACAATGCAGACGGAAAGCTGTATTTGCCTAGAGTAGGCAAATACATTTAATGGTCAGAGTATACCACCTGTACAAGGGAAGAGAAGAGTTCTCTGAGCCTTGCTGTCCTGTCTCAAAGGTGCATTTTAGCACATTAATAAGCTCAGTGGTGGGTGTCATGTGAAAATGTACAGTCCATGAGACACAGGAAATCAGCCAAAATGATCTCAAGTCCAGTCTGGTTTTCTAACCCAAGGGAATCGCTTAAACCACCTCCCTTTAAACATGTTAGGAGGCTACTACTCCCCATAGGTACTCAATAGTCACTGGAGGGAGACAAAGCCCTCTGTGAGACCTTTTAAGGACTTTTCAGGAGGAGCTTTTTTTTTTCTTTTTTCTTTTTTCTTTTTTTCTTTTTTTACTGCATTAGTTGTACAGGGTGTCCAGAAAGAGAACAGTGTCCTGATGCTGGTGGTAAAGGCAGGGGTGCTGACGGATGTACCTTGCTCCTTAGTCGTGTGCTCCTCTGCACAGGTATTTCAGGTGTGGTGTCTGCATAGAAGCAAAGACAGGGCTAAACTCTGCTCTGGAACAGCGGCAGATGTCAACAACGGCGTGCCTGGTTATTTGGATGCCAGCTCCACAGCATAAACTTCTGGGACAGGAGTGTCAGACAGCCAGCTTGTGAGGCTCAGTTTCATCTGTCTCTGTTGTCTGGGAAGGAGAGGTAGCATTCTGCTGCAGGCATTGGGAGCCAAAGAGGGGGACAAAAGCTGGGAGAACACAGTTTTTCTTCATGCAAAACCAAGAGGCAAAACTATGTTCATATACAAGCAAAACTTCCAGCTGCCAAACCACACACTCCTCTCTACAGCAAGAAAAGTAAAAACATGCGTATGCTCATGGAGAAAAATTCCTGTGGCTTCAGCATACATGCAGCCCATAGAGAGCCCTTTCCCACTTTCAGCACCCTTTATTTTTTGCAGCTGTGAAATATAGATCTCCAGGAGCTGCCCCCTTGCTCTTTGTTGAATCGTTCACATTCAAAACATGATGTTCAAACTGTGGTCCATGGTTTGGGACTGAGCCCACATGGTGCCTTGGGCAGCCTGATGGCCACTTCAGTGCCAACAACAGGACCTGGTGGAAGTTCTGTCCACGGCTACACCAGAGCTGGGCAGTAAATAAGGGACCCAGTAACACCAGCTCCCATCCTGCTCTACCCGAGACCCACAGTTCAGGTCCAGGTTCAACCATGGTCCATGAGGTGAGAATGAGAATGATAAAAGAAGGTGACAGTGGAAAGAAATCACCCCTTTGGGTTTCAACTAGACAACCTTTCTCAAGATCTCTCTTCAATATACCCTACTGCTTTCTAAAATTGGACATGTTTGAAGGAGAGAGTCTTGTAATCTTCTTTTAGCCCTTCTTCATTCTCATTTAATATTTACTGACACCTTCCAGGTGACTCAGGCTTTCCAACTTTTATTTATTTTTTTGCTGTCATCTCTCTTCTCTTTTCTTCTTGCACAGGAACTTGTCAAATCTCTTCACCTCTCCCTTAACACCACCCCTCCGCACAGAGGAAAAATGCTGTTCCAGTGACTGTAATCCAAACTAGTGCCATGCTGGGACCCAGTTTTGCCCCACGGAAATGTACACAGCTGTATGCTTTTGTATTTTGCTTACAGAAATGGTAATTCAGACAGTTGATTGTTTTATTTCGTGACATGAAACAATAGAAGCAGGTGAACAGCCACACAGATTTTCCTTGTAACCAGCTTTTTTTTGACAAGGATTGTCCAGTAAGCTGTCTTAAAATATTTTCTCTTACTAATACCGTAGTGGTAAAAGAACAGACATCAATAATAAACTTTTACCTGCCACTGATTTTACACAGAGGTAGGGCTTTTGCATTAAGCTCACAAAGTCCTATAAACATTTATATTTGGGTTCCATTATTGTGTATCCTAAATCACAAATTTAACTTAATGTAACTATATACTTAAGCATAACTATATACTTAATTTGTTTTGCTCAAGCTTTTTACATTATGGAAAATAATTGCCATATATTTCTTAATTGCAAACCCAGATACTATGATGAGTTCTCTTCAAAGTCTTTTCAAATATGCTATGAGCTTCTCTGAAGAGAGAAAATAATGTCAACTCATTGAAAAAAAATGGAAGTGTTTCCATCTCTACATTCAGAGATTAAGTTCAGAACGGACCATTTGCATCACATAGCCAGGTGTCTCTATTTCCAAGCTGCAGAAGTTCCTGCAGGAGGATGACATGAGCGATATTTTCACCAAAATCTCACCAGCTGGGAGCAGCAAAGCAGTGGCACCACCAGTTTATATAGCTGCTCTGCCCGATGGGAGCTGGGGTCATGTGTCTGAGGGCAGAGCTGTGCCCACAGGGACGATTACCAGTCTGGGATTTCACCTGTGGATCCATCAAAACACAGAGCTATTAATGCAACCACACACAGAGAGAAGAGCACACGGTTGCTTCCAGCAACGCTAAATTTAGGGACTGTAGATCATGCAAACAGTGGGGTGGTGTCTCCCCATTTTGACAAATACCTGCTCCTGGAGAGGAAAACTATTTCCCACTGCTTGTCCAGGAGCTGGGAATGGGAACACTGAGAAGGGACGCAGAGTTAAGCTCCCTCCATGGGGCAAGAAGCTTTAAAATCACTCTCAAACTCCTTTGCTATCCTTCCTTTGTGAAACTGACGCGTTAGGAGCATCACCCTTAACAGATGAAGGGGCAGATGCCTCTTTCATGGCAAGGCTTAGACTAATGGGGTCTGTGCAGCTGTGCTGCCAAACAAGCAGACACCAAAGGGAGATGCTGGGTTGCTGCTACACAGAGGGCATGTTGTCTGCCTGCTGCAATGGTTGGGTAGCTCCTGAGGCCCCTGCTGAGTGTTGGAGAAGTCCCTTTGGACAGATGGGTCCTGCTCCAAAAACTATTGAAGGCAACTGGTGCCCTTCCAACATCTCTAGCGAGCTTCAGCTTGAAACATGCACTGTGGACCTGCTGGGACAGTTCAAGCAAATTGGTTCTCCAGATGTGCAGGGGTATCTTTGATCAGATTTGTATTCCATATTTCTTTGTCTACGAAGCTGGACTGAAAGTCACACAAGTGGTACCAAGACACCAAGTCTCTCTGCCCCTTTGTGGAGCTGGAAGAAACTAATTCCACCAACAGAGAGGTTTCTCCATCCCAACATGCAAGCCAAGGTGAGTCTGACATCCTCCCTCACCGTGAATACAGTGTGTGTATTTACATTCACATTTTGCTTACTTGGGGATTTACAGCTGAAAAGGTCCTGAACGGATCAGGAGTCTTTTTGACACAGGAAAAACCTGAGACACAGAGAGAATGGCTTGCCCAGGGGGAATTGTGGAATATTTATTAATTTAAATTTAAATGGTAATTAAGGTGAAAAAATTGCCTAGGCAAGGCTTTAGGCACCTAACACACAGTTCATAATAATATAGAGTCCCAGCAGCAAAAATAATTATTTCAAACAGTATCTTAGCCAGACAGTTACAAAAGCTTTGCTGCAGTCCTGTATCACTCTAGGAAGAATATTCCCATTGGTCTCCAAAAAACTTTACTGAACAGATAGATGTCTTTTGCAGCATGCCCAGAAGAGTGACAGTCCCAAATCGTACACATTACACAACAAAGACTGTGGAACAAAGGTCTGTGGAACCTTAACTTCAACATAATATCCATATGCCCTGGCTTGGCACGTCTTTGCAAACTCTCAGTCTTCTAACGCAGACTTCTAAAAGTATTTGCATCTTGTTGTCTGTCTGTTCACTAGCTCTCTTATTAAAATTAACATTTTAATCTCCTAGCATTCATAAAAAACTACTTCAGAATTAAAGGGAGACAGAGTATCAGAAATGAGTGTAAAAAACTTATTTATTTAAAAGCAATGCAAAGTTCTTTTCAGCCTAAGCTTGGGGACAGGAGGTGCTTTTTTAAATTTTTTTTTTAATAAAAAGGAAAAAGCCAAGAGTTTGGTGATCAGGTTTTTGTCTTCTGTACCACACAGGCAGATAGATGGTGCAAACCCGAGATCCAAAGCCGTGTTAGCTGTCGTATAGACACTAACTCTTCAGAGACATCCATCCATTGACAGGCTGGTCTGGCACAGCAGGGAGACCTGGACACTAAGCAACTGTGTGAAGTCTAAGTATCACACCACTTACACAGGGAACCTCAGGAAAATACAGTCTCCCAGGAAGGAGGCTGAGCCAAGGTGCTGCTGTGCAAAGGCAGTGTGGCCCCTACATCCCTTTCTGGCTGACAGCTTGCATTTACCAGCTAAAGGGTTGCTGAACCTGGTGCAGTGAGCAAAGCACAGGAGTGGGACCACCTACTGACAGAGAGTGTGACTGCACCTTCTCTGAAAATCTGAGAAAATTCAGGGAGAGGGTAGTTAAGTATGACATTCCTTTAAAGTAACTGGATCTACTCCAATGAGATGAATTATGGGGTTTTTTTTTGTAAGGAAGGAGGGGCACTGCCTGGTGTCACTGGCTGCCAAAGAGCAAGATCATAGGAAATCACGAAACACCTGGAAGATGGAAAGCAAGGGTCTTCCTGAAGCGTCTCTAAGTCTAATTCTTTGTGACTCCAGAAAAATAGGACAGAAAACCTGTATAGGAGAGACCAGTACTTCTCTCTATTGGCAAAATTAGCTTCCTTATATAATCTAGTAGGCTGGAGAGATTTGCTGCCATTCAGCAGACTGGAAGAGAAAAGGTCTGGCTAATGCTGTCTCTTCAGCAGCTATTCATAGATCATTTGAAGGAGACTGACGTTTGTGTTAGCAGAAAAGCTATCCAAGCTTAGCTCCATGGCCTGACCCCGGCTGGCAGCATAACTACAGAAGTTTGTCAGAAACAGCAGTCAGTCTGTTTGGCTTTGTCAGAGGAAATCAGCGTGAGTGGGCAGCTCGCACTACTACAGCTATAAAAACTTTTATGATAAGAGGCCATACTGGATAAAAAAGATTGAGAGGGTTATGCTGTCTACTGAAAAATTAACCCTAGTTTAAGGAAGTTTTACTGTCTTTTATATAGTGTTACCTTTCCACGCTTGGCAAAGAAGCCAAATAGTTATGAGGCAGGCTGGTTCTCCATAGGATAAAAAATTATTGCATTCTTTCTTCCAGCTTCTGACTAGGGAAAATAAATTTTTCAGTTAGTAAGGGGGGAATTTTACAACTTAATACAGAACAAACCTTTTGGCACAGCCTAACTGATGCTTGTTTGTGCAGTCACAGTGGCCTAGAAGCTGAGTCCTGATATCCCCAAATAAGTGTGTGACGAGAGCCTTGGCTGAGCTGAGCCTTGAGGTGATGCTGTCTGACTTTTTCTTGCTGTGAGAAGCCTCATGAGTGTTCTCTCTCAAGCAAGGTTTTCTTAAAGTGCTAGTTGTCAAACACACAAAACCCCTTTAAGTAGTGGAATATTAGGTCTGCAGGAGGAGATATTAAATAAGTGTAAGGAAATTATTTCTCTTCTCTCCCTGTTCCTTGTAGTCTTCATTACTGGTCTTGTGCTCCACTCCAGCAGCCTTTGATGACCTCTCACACTGTACAATCTTCAGACAATTCCCCTCAGCATCCTAGGAAGTGTTGCTTCCTTCTCTCTTTTTAGTCTTTTCTAGAGGAGGAGCTTTCTTGCCATGATCAGTACCCCATCCCTGCCTTGTGGCTCAGCCTGTGATTGTGCATCATTCCAGAAATTCCTTGCTCGGTTTCTCCCAGGGAAGGCTCTAGCTCCCTGTTTTTCCTGCCTGAAATAGTCAGAGCTATAGGAAAGGAAACTGGTCGGCATCCCAGACACAGCCTTTCAAACAAAGCACCTGCATGCACACAGTAAACTGCAAACAGATAAAACATCCTGTTCACAAGGCGCGTCACCTGTAGGATATAAGATGCAGCAGCAGAAGAGAAAGCCCAGTCAAATCAATCATCTTACTCAAGAAAATGACTTCATTATACAAAAACTTGCACAGTCTCAGAGTTAAAAGCAGTTGATCATAGCTCCCATGTTTCTTCCTTCAAGACCCTGTGATGGGTTAGCTCTTGGCTGGGGGCCAAACCATACACCTGCTCATGCAATTCCCCCTCTCACCCCCCACCCAAGGATAGGGGAGAGAATTAATTCCCTTAATCTATGGGTCACTCCTCCATAACTTTATTGAGTTCATTTAGTCCATGACTTTGGGCTCCGCCTGTCACAGTAGTCTTTCAAGGCAGGATAAAAATGATGCAGGGTCTACTCAGTTGATAGAGCATTTTGTTGGACATAGGAGACGGATGCTGTATAGTCTCTGTTGCATGCTGCATCTGGAACTCACACTTCTGGTGTACCCAGCACAGTCCATGTCCATGGTCTGCAAGTTGAGGATGTCAATCTCAGGGAAGTTGCCAGATATCAGTTCTGATTCTGTTGAACCTGCAAGATTCTTAATAGGATATCATTAGTATAATACATAACAATCATAGCAATGATAACAGGCAATGTCAGGGTTATGCAGAAGTTAACACTGTACAACTAAATTTATCGTCCACTTTCACCCATCATCAAATCCCCCTGAGGTACACATCAAACCTTGCCATCCTTCTGCATTACCCACCAAGTATACCCAGTTCCTTGAGCAAAAGCAATCCCATGAACGGGTTTACCTTTACCTGAGGCAGGAATAACCCAGACTGTCTTCCCCAGCATATTCTTGATATGCAGCACAGGGACTTTATCCCCACCTACAGTACGTAAAAGTTCTGACTGAGCAGGACCAGCCTGATTAGCAGATCTTGTCGTGTTGACTAGCCAAGTGGCTTTTGCTAAATGTGTATCCCAGTTTTTGAAAGTTCCACCCCCCATTGCTTTCAGTGTAGTCTTTAGCAGTCCATTGTATCGTTCGATCTTCCCAGAAGCTGGTGCATGGTAAGGGATGTGTCACACCCACTCAATGCCATGTTCTTTGGCCCAAGAGTCTATGAGACTGTTTCGGAAATGAGTCCTGTTGTCTGACTCAATTCTGTCTGGGGTGACGTGTCGCCACAAGACTTGCTTTTCAAGGCCCAGAATAGTATTCCAGGCAGTGGCATGGGGCACAGCATATGTTTCCAGCCATCCGGTGGTTGCTTCCACCACTGTGAGTACATAGTGCTTGCCATGGTGAATTTGTGGGAGTGTGACGTAATCAATCGGCCATGCCTCCCCACATTTATATTTCACAGAATCACAGAATCACAGAATTATAAGGTTGGAAAAGACCTAGAAGATCATCTAGTCCAACCATTACCAATACTTCCCAGCTAAATCATATTCCTCAACACAACATCCAAACGTTTCTTGAACACTCCCATGGTTGGTGACTCCACCACCTCCCTGGGCAGTGCATTCCAATGCCTGATTACCCTTTCTGAGAAGTAATACTTCCTAATGTTCAGCCTGAACCTCCCCTGTCTCAGCTTGAAACCATTCCCTCTAGTTCTATCACTGATTACACGAGAGAAGAGGCCGACCCCCAGCTCACCACA
>WKFP01013875.1:32325-44332 GCA_011057875.1 Pterocles orientalis
TTTTTTTTTTTTTTTTTTTATTTTTTTTTTAATATTGTTTTCCGCCCTGCGTGGCGCGGCCGGCTCCGTCCCGCTCCGAGGCGGGGACACGCGGCGGGGCCCGGCCCTCGCCCCCGCACCGGCCGCGCTGCCCCACGCGTGGCTCTGGCCGCTGCTTCCCGTCGCGGTCGGTGGGAGGAAAACCGGCGCCGGTGGCTCATCCCGGGAGGAAAGTGCGGAGAACGGCGACAGCGCTGCGATGCTGACCCGGCTCCCGCGGGGTTTGGGGGGAAAAGTGCCTAAAACGGCGAATTTCCCCCGTGGTGTCGGTTAAATTCATCTCTCGGCGGCAGGTACACGGGAAGGTCTCCGTGTGCGTGGTCTGGTGTGGGCGAAGCCGTGAAGGGTCCCCTCTCCTCTGGCAGCTTTCCGTAAAACTTTGTCCTTGTTTATTTATTTTTTTTTAATTTTTTTTAATGGAAAAGTAAAACAATAGCGAGACTTGGAGCTGGCAAGTTGTGCCACTCGGAGATTTCTGCCACAGTCCTAAAATGTTTTTTTTTAAAAGCGTACGCGGGGAAAGGATTGTTCGTGTCCTTTCTGGACGGTATGTTCCACTGTAGATAAAATAATTTCAAGTTAATTGGCTTCTCCTCGTTACTGCTTCTCAAAGTACACAACCTGTATCGATTATCTGGTTTTTAGTGGCTTTGGCGTGAGGAAATTATTTAATTGGGCTTAATTAACCTGCAGAGCTCACTGCTGCAATCATCTCTAGCCAGAAAGTTTAGAATTCGGAAAGAAATTGAACGGTTTTGTAGACTGGAAGATGCACAGGTCGATTATTGGGCTTTAGAAACAAGCTCGCGGCTCACTCGGGTACCCCCGGCTGTGGTGGCACTACAGGAAGTTCTAAAAGTGTCTGTTTGGGGTGAGGTGGCAGTTTTTGCAGAATTTGAAGCATGCCGTTGCATTATTTTTTTTTAAAATAGGCGCGTCTCAGTGATTTCAGACCGAAATTGCAACTCAACACCAAACCAGCGGATCCCCAGCAGGTTGTGGTCGGGGTGAAGTGTGTGGTTTTTTTGGTGCTCGTTAAACTGACGAGTGATTTGCTGTCCTGTTCGAAGGTGACGGAGTTGGTGCTTGATAACTGCCGATCCAGCAACGGGGAAATCGAAGGGCTGAATGATTCGTTCAAAGAACTCGAGTTTCTTAGCATGGCCAACGTGGAGCTGACGTCGCTGGCCAAGCTCCCCACGTTGAGTAAGCTCCGAAAGGTACGTCTGCTCGCCAGCCGGTGCTTTGAGAAGCACAAGTCATGGGTGACGACCCGCGGTTGTGCCTTTCAGACCTTGAAATATGTTTTTTTTTTTAAGATCTCAAATAATTTTGAGTACCTCTGGTTAATTATGGCCAGATTGGGCTTGGTCAGCGGCTCTCGGGGTGCGAAATTGGTAATGGTTGGACTAGATGATCTTCTAGGTCTTTTCCAACCTTCATAATTCTGTGATTCTGTGAAAGGCTCGTCTGTTAAAAATACGAAGGTTGGCCGCGTCTTCCTGAGCGCTGATGGTTGGTGACGGGCCGTTGGGTTGCCCAGCCAGGGTGAACTCCAGTTTTATGGATTCTAACAACTTAAAATTGAGGTATCCAAGCCCACAAGATTTTAAGGAGTACTTCAGAATTCTCAAAAAGAACTTTTTGACAGCCAACGCACAACTAGTGCTTGTTAACCTGTGGGACTCGCTTTGTGATCGAACTGTTAAAGGGTTTTCCCGTTTTTCGTCCTTTTTCCGCTGCAGGTCTGAATCTGATGGTATAAATCTAGCCATTTAATTTCTTATTTTTTTTCTGTGTAATAGTTGGAGCTGAGCGACAACATCATTTCAGGAGGCCTGGAGGTCCTTGCAGAAAGATGTCCAAATCTCACGTATCTCAATCTAAGTGGCAACAAAATCAAAGATCTTGGCACTGTGGAAGCTCTCGTAAGTTCAGCGTGGGAGAGGCTGCGGGAAAGCTGACATCTGATAAATACCAGGGGTTTTAATCAAGATTTTTTTTTTTTGCAATGGAATGGTATAAACTTGGCTGTAGGGGCTGCGTATGAGGAGTTTTTCCAAGCACAGTATTGAAACACAAATGGGGGTTTAACTGTAGGAGATCGGCAGGTACAGCGCAATACGTTGTAGCTGCTTCTGTTCCTTTCCAGCTGAAGGCTTGCAAAGTGAAATTCCTTTCCTTCCCTGTCCTGTGTTCTGTGTGTTTTTTTTCCTGCCGGCTCAGGTGAGATGATACCGTGGTCTGTTGGGTTTGTCCGTGTGCCAGTTGGTCCCGATTTGATTAACTCGGTGTCATGGTTATGAGGGACAGGACTCGTAAAGTTCCTTCTGTGTTAGTGAGGATGTACTGAATGAGAGATTTTTGAGCTGCTGTTTTGTCTTTGAAAGAAAAGTAGCCAAGTTCTGTCTCGTTAATCCTCTTGTGCTCGTTTGTTGAGGTATAGTTTGTCTAATGAGCAACTGCCTTAAGCTTTCATTAAAGTGGGAAGCGATTAGGATGTGTGTACGAGGCGGTCAGCAGGCAGCAGACCTGGGAAGCACCGGTTGTAGGTTATTTAAAGGTAGGAGGAAGCTGCCAGCGCCTGTTGCTACCTGATCTGTGCACCCATTTTTCTAGGTTTTATTTTTTTAGGACTTTGATATGTGTTGTTTTAAAAATTGCTCGTAACGATTCTTCATCTACTTTAACGGCGCTTTAACCCAGCAGTTAGCAGACCAACTAAAGCAGTTCCAGAGAAGAAATAAGTTTATTTAGATGCTTGCCAAGCCCTGCAGGTGGCTCGTTCTGTATGCATGTAGAGTCTGAAAGGTGAGAAAATCACCCGAAGGAAATTCTGTAGTGTACCTGGAAATCCTACCAAGTGCCTCTTGCTTGCTCCTCACAAGATGCCTGGGATTAGTGAAGGTTTTTACTGGAGTTGTGAAGTTTTTGCCTGCACAAAGGAGGCTCTGCCAACAAACGCCAGACCCGAGGGTGGTCCGGTGCTTCCAGGATGCGTTGGGCGTGCTGCAAACAGGCTGTGGAGCTGCTCTGCAGAAGCACCTTCATTAGTTCTAAAGGCTGCAAAAAACTTCCTGAAGTTTGTGTTTAGTGGGGTCAAAATACAGACTGGAAGGGGCAGGGACAGTAAATTCAGTGGCTGGCTGTAGGGCTGGCTGTGTTTGGGCCGTGGCTGTGCTGTAACTTGAAGTACCAGGTCAAGAAATAGGGGGGGGGAAAAAAAACCCTTTTCATTTATTTTCAGCAAAATCTCAAAAACTTGAAGAGCCTTGACCTGTTCAACTGTGAGATTACAAACCTCGAGGACTACAGAGACAGCATTTTTGAGCTGCTTCAGCAAATCACGTACCTAGATGGATTTGATCAGGAAGATAACGAGGCTCCGGACTCAGAAGATGATGATGATGAGGGTAAATACAGATGTAAATGCAGAGTGGGGTAGAGTGACTCTGGAATGCCCTAGCACGGTTCTGGGCTCTCATTTCTGACTTGGGGAACTGGGTGGGTGTTAGCATGCTGTGATACAGAAGGAAAACTCCTGTCAAAGGTTTTGAATGTTCTTGCAGAAGCCTTCCCAGTTTAAGGAAATTGGAGTAAAGACACTGTTACAAAGATAAACATTTTCAGAATAAGTTGTTGCCAGGAGGAGTGATACAAAGCAAGGGGACCACTACACATTATTTTATATCAAAAATGATAATTTTACTGGTTTTTGGAATGGCTTCAGTCCCATGCTGAAGTGTAACAGGTTTTTGTTCCAAAAAAAAAAAAAAAGGTACATAGTTCCTTTTGATCTGACCTCGGTTATGGTCGTTAATGAGGCTGTTCCTCCATCGTGTTCCGTCGTTTCCCGCTGGAGAACGAAGCCCACAGGTGCAGGTCTGTCAGCACGTGGGTACGAATTCTCCGTTGGTGCGATTGCAGGAGCAGGATGCCTGCATGGCTGAACAGAGGACTGACACGGTCAAAGCTGTTCAGAAAAAAACATCCAAAGTGTGTCTGAGTGCTGTTAGCGAATATTATGGTTTGTTGAGATGCAGCGTCTTATCCACATCTGTGTTCGAAATCCGCACAGAGAGCTGGCGAGGTTTGTATCACTATGACGGAGGTTTCTCGGTGTTTTATTTGTGCCTTAAGTCATCCGCTGGGCGCTGCCGCCGCTGGACGCTGGGTCACGGCTGTCAGGGGGCTGCTGGCGAGTCCTCAGGCACATCAAAGTGTTTAAAAGAACTCGGTGAAGGCCACAGAGTTGATAATGTGAAAATAAACCCAATATTTGAAAATAGATTAATGGGTTATTAACCTGAAAATTAATTTAAGTGTTGAATCACCTTGTCAGTTCTTGTAATTGGCTTCACAGAAGCTATGAAAGCGATAATATGCTCCAGGCGTCGAGATGAAACAAGAGATCCTCACTTAGGAACTGTGGGGGTTTCGTAGTAAGTGATTAAATAACAGATAAATGTAGTATTTTAAGCTGGTTTTGCCTTTAAATATTTTACAATTTGATGCTGTGGAGAAGCCTCTCTTCCCTTTCCACTGATGGAGTTTTCAGCTCCCTTGCAGGAGTTTGCATATGTGGCTGCTTCGGGCATCGAGAATTTTGCCTGAAGCTTGTGATGTAAAAACACTCGTAGCCTTTTTCAGGGGAAAAAAAAATTATAAATAATAACTTAATGAAAATCACGCTTGTTTCCCACATGTTGCCTGCATTAAAAAAAATTTTAAAAACCCAGTTCCAGCTAGCTTAGCCTGCTGTACACAGACCTGCGTAAAGAGGGTTTAATGAACCTTAACTTTCAGCACATGCGTACAAGTGTGTCCTTCCTTTCAGAAGGAGATGAAGATGATGATGATGAAGATGAGGATGAAGCTGGTCCTCCAGGAGAGTATGAAGAGGAAGATGATGAAGATGATGGAGGCTCAGATTTGGGGGAAGGAGAAGAGGAGGAGGAAGTTGGTCTTTCCTACCTGATGAAAGAAGAGATTCAGGTAAAGTTTGTAAATTCTACCAAATCCAAGGAATAAAGAAAAAACTGCTTCCAGACGTCTGTGTTAACTTAAACACACAGGCACAGGGGAGATGCAGGGAGATATTTTAGAGAGAATTCTGCTGTCACTGGGGTGTGAAGTGTTGACTTGAACATGAGCGGTGGCTGTCAGCTCTGAAGATGGTCCTGGCTGATGTCCAAGGCTTGGTTCACTTCTGTCCCACCCCTTAATGCTGCAGGATGATTGAGCCTCTTTATTCTCTGGAAGCTAAAGGAGCTGTTCTCCCCGACGTTTCGAAACTGTGCTCCTACCCATTAAACTGTCAGAGTAGAAATACACATTAAGGAGAATAAATTAATTTATTTTGGAAAACCAAAAGAAAATACCCTGCTCTTGCGAAAGAAGGGGATGAAGTAGCAACAAGTTACCAGTGTTTCAAGTAAAATGAAACAAAGGAAAAGTCTGGTTTTTGCTGTAATAAATGCTGTTTCTTTTAGCGTGCACTCATTTGAAAATGTTCTTAGTGGTGGTGTGAAGAGCTGTGGAAAATAGCCCAAAGGATCTTCTGAGTAGTACTGTGCTAAAAAACAAGTGGAGGAGGATTAAGAAGCTAGGATAAGGAAATACACACGTTACAAGGTTATGAATAGATTCCTGGAGTTAGAAACTGGTCATGCCTAAGTGATGATTGCCAGGCAAAACCCCGGAGTTCTGCTTCAGGATTCTCCTGTGACAGCCACAGGGGTTTCAGCGGGACAGTGTCCCTGGCGTGGGTTTTGTGTGCGAGTCTGTGCAAGCAGCTCACACGTTACAGACCAAAAAATCCCCGTGGACATCATTTCCATTCCTGTTCCTTTCGATAACAGTTTTCTTCCGATCAGCTGTGTTTCACGTGGGTGTGGAGAAAATCTTGAACTAAACTCTTCCACGTTCTTCACACAATGAATGAAGCTCAAACTAAATTACTAAGTCTGTTCTGCGGCCAAGACCCTAGAGAGAGTTCTTTGGAAAGGGAAAGGAGGAAGAATATCGGGAATTAATCGTGTGTGGTGGTTGGTATACGCGTATGCTCCGCAGAGCCGTGGGGATGTCGGGGTTGTTCAGAACCTGCTGTCGATGGCGCAGCAAAGCCAGATCCTGAGTTTGTGTTTTGCGTTCGTTTAGGCAAGGAACGGGCGGTGGTCAGGGGGAAGTCCGTAAAGTTTGGAAAGCGTTCTAGGCTGGTCGCTTTTCCCTGCATTTTCAACGATGAAATCGTGCGCTGTTCTAATTGTAACGAATTAATCCAGAATGGTTTTTAATTCCAGTGTTCTAAGGGGAAATGCCAGATGGGCTCTCGGATGTTTTCACATTTTCACTTGTTACAGTGCTCTGTATAAAATGCAGAGGGATCTAAATAAGAGTTCAGCTTGTCTTCAAGGCTCAACGTGGTGCCAGTAGGGCAGAGATCTTGCACCACTGTTTAATTTTCTGGGGCTGCTGATTGTTAATTGGTTTACATTTTTCAGCTATCAGCTTTAAAAAAAAAAACCCAAAAAACAAGGGGGGGAAAAAAACCCAACAAGTTAATTTGTTTGACATAGAAGCAATAATTTTGTGAAGATATTAGCTGTTCTGCTTTCTGTTCTTCCTTGTCTTTTAATGACAATGTGTAAAAAGGAAAACTAAAGCTGTTTGTCATCTCTCTTTGCTGTCATGGCCTCTTCAGTGAGTTTTGCAATAACTTGCTCTTGAGCTGGCGTAAGGTAGTGATAAAAGTGGGAAAAACAAAGAAACGAGAATACCGGGCGAGATAACACCCTGGTTTGGGTGATTAAATGGACTCTAGACAGCTTGGCTGCCTATCCTTGTGCAGATGTCCGGTAGCAAAAAAGTAAATGTGGAATGTGACCTCTGAACAGAGTGAGGTTTTTTTTTTTTTTTAATTTTTGCTCAGGATCAGCATGTAAGCAAAACTTAAATGTCAATTTTTTAAATATTCACAATTTTTGTACAGGATGAAGATGATGATGATGACTATGTTGAAGAAGGAGGTGATGAGGAGGAAGAAGGTAAGTGCTCAAGTTATTAAAGTTGTGACTAAAACAATCGATTCTTTAGAATTCTGTAACTTTGCAAGTTTGGGATGTACACTTCCATGGCATAAATCACGGTTTGGCTGGTCTGTTTCTGAAGGTATGTGAAGGATTTTAGGATTAGTTTAAGCAAGAGCTCGAGTAGGTAGTAAAGTAGCTGGGCAGTAGTTGATATTTTTTGTCCACTCACTTGTAAAATACAAATAAGGAAGAAATGACAGCTTTCAAAGCCTCTTGCTGAAGCAGTTTTCTAAAATGAAACATCTACACGGTTAGAAATTTTAATTTTCCAGCATGGAGAGGAGAGAGACTCTTCTGGATCCCTTGCAAATGTTATTTACGTACATTTAAAATACCTTGTTACACGCACCGGAGCTCCCCTGGCAAAGCAGGAGCAGCTGTATCTTTTCCCTTTATCAAGCTGCAAGTGGCTTCTCCAGTAAACTTGCTGCTTCAGAGGCAGCTCCTAGGAGGCCGGCTCAGCCCCGTGTCCTGTAACGGTTTCGCTAGTGAGCCTAATCATATTTTTTTCTATCTAGTCTTTTTATCAATGGTTGTAACTTCTTAATTTAATAAATTAATTAGTCTTTTGATGCTAGACACGTGCATAACAGGCAAAAGCTTGCAAAAAAAAATGCCCGTGTGTGTGTGCTTCATCCTGCTTTAAGAGGCTACGGTGTATCGTGTGTGTAACTGATGTGGAAAACGTGGCATTCCTGCCGGCTGATAACAGCTCCTTTGATATCTTGCAGAACAAAGTTGTGTTTGCAAGCAGTGGTTTGAGTATATTTTTATAAAACAACTTTTAATTTTATCTTTTGATATTTTAAAAAGGACCTGCAAGAAGTTAAAGAAGACAAACACATCGCTTGTTCTTTTTTGTACCTTGTGTGAGGTTTCCAAGCCGTCAGGGTAGGGAGCAGCCTGATGTTCGATGCTCTGTGCTGCTGGAACAGAAGTTGGTCTATAGAGCAGAGGGTTATTCTGGGTTCTTGTGCAGATATCAGCGTGCTCCGATCTGTGGGTGGAGGGACAGGTGGCTTAGTTGTATGCATCTCTGTGCGCCAAGCGGTAAGATTAAGGCAGCAGATTCGAGTCCCCTGCTATCACCAGTCAATGCTGCTGAAGTTCCTTTAAAAATAAATTTAAGCTTCATCCTAAAAGTAGCTGTCTCTCCTCTGTACTTTTCTTGCTGTGAGGCTCTCCCAGAACTTCACTTTTCTAATGGTTAGGAACTCTGTCCTAATCTCTAAACTACCCCTAGCAGCAAAGTTTTGGAAACTGTAGGCAAATTCTAGAATTTCTCACCAGACTAGTCCCCATCTCATCGGTACGCTTGGCTGAATGGAGCAGTTTTTGGAGGTTGAAAAAACGGAAATTCTGAAGTGGTAATGCTAATTCTTCACTTTTTACAAATGCAGCCTTGGAATCTATTAAGACAACAAAGCAGGAGGTCAGGATGGCTAATTAGCCAGGAAATGACTGCTGGAAAAGAAATCTATTAGATTTGACAAAATTGCATTTCATGATTTCACCACAAGAGCGCATAGTCCACTGACCAAATTAAGCATTTTTCTAAGAATAAGCTCAAAGATGTTTATGCAAGATGCTTGTATCATTTTGGAGAGAGAAGGGAGCGTGTTTCGCTGGGTATCTGCAGAAGCTGCTGAGTTTTGGACAGGATGTACGCAGCTCCTAAAGTTGGGGAGATGCAAAAATGTCATTTCTATTTTAGTTCTCAAATATACGTTAACAGAAACACTTTCTGATAAATCCACTTCATCTTGATAATTCCTGTATGGAACATCGCACGCTTAGCTCAAACTGAGTTTAGTACGGCCTGCGTGAATTATTTAGAGTCATGTAAACTGATCTTTTTTTGAGAGCCATAAGCAACAGAGATGTTAATGTGTTCACCACAAACCAACAGTAATCTCTTTCAGTTCCCTTTTCTAAAAGTGTAACGGTACGTTGATGATGTCTGAGCAGGAGGTGATGAGATGTATGCATACCTCTTTTCCTTAGCAGAGGGCATTCGAGGGGAGAAGAGGAAACGAGACCCTGAAGATGAAGGCGAGGAAGAGGACGATTAATTTGTTCTAGACGCAAGTAGGACCAGACTCTTAAGTTCCAGAATACGCAATAGTGATTATGCAGATCTGTATGTCTCCATGTACCATAGATGTCCCTACAGAAGAGAATATGTTAACTTTTTATAGGAGAAGTGTGGTTTTACTATTCTTGCCCTTTTTATCATTCCAAATAAGATATAATAGCCTGTTAGTGAACCTGTACGTAGAAAACAATTTTCAGCCCTATAATCACTGAAGCCATTGTCAAGTTTTTCCCCGTAGACTTTTATTTGGAGCTCTTTAATTTTGTACAAGCTTGCTGTGTTGGTCATCATTAGCCCAGAGTTAAAGCACCCATTTCACTTGGGTTTAATCTTGTGAATTTCCTTCGAGATTTTAAAGTTTTTGTACTTAAAAAGCTGAACTCAAAAATGCTATTTGGCAAATTCCAGTCTCTGAAATGAGATGTTGACTGTAGTCCGAGTTTACCAGGGTTTCTATTTGAAATCAACAACCAGATCACCCCTTTATTTCCGCTTTCTAAAAGGTGATTCCTGTAAGATTATTTTTTTTTTAAGTCTTCTGTCCCATTTTGTGTGTTCCGCTGTAAAGCCCAAGTGGGTTTCAAGAAGATTTTTTTTTTCCCCTGGCTTGTTCAGATGTTCAGTGTTTGCTGGAGTATTCACTAGATACTTCCAAGAGCATATCTTGGCAGACTGAAGGGGTTGTAATCCTCACATTTTGTCCAAAATACATAGTCATCGCAGGTATTAACAAAAGCAAATAATCTGTAGTTTTAAACCATTTTGCTAGATGTCTTTGTTGAACTTTCACTTCGCTTCTGCATTGTCATTTCAGGAATTCTGCAACAATTATGGTGTTTGGCTATAAAATATATGCACTTCTAATCCAGAAATTAACGGGTAACTCCTTCAAGCACATTTTTTTTTTTTCCAAACAGCCCCACGCACTTTTATAGAATCATTGAAGGGAGAAAGATGACCCTAAGTTAAGTCTTTCTTCGCAGGTCACCTTTTAAACTTTTTAAAATCTGGCTGTAGGCAAACCATTCAAGTTCATGTATAGTACTAGTTAATAGTTTAGGGTTTTTTATATCGAATGGCTGCAGAAACTTTTCCATTGCATACAGCTGGTGGCAAGTACAGGAGACGTGCAAACTCTTCTCTAGCAGCCTGTGACCAACAGGTCTTAATCATTCTGCCCCAGTGGAGTCACGTTTGCTGTTTGAGCCACTGCAAAACAAGTTCAGACATCCAGCATTCCTCCTTCAGTCATCATTTGGATTTAAAACAGTCGTCTTGATTTAAAAAAACCCTAATTTACGTTGTTTCACGTAGGTACTGAACCAAATATCACACACAGCTTTATTCAAGAGACTTATTTTTATATCTGTCTTGGCTGACAATAGCTGCCATTAAACTGGGGGAGACACCAAGGGTGGGGAAGAGGGAGATTTCCTCGATAAGAGCCAGTCGCCCATGGATCGGTTATCTGTGAATATTTAATTATTTCACACACTAGCAGATTTAAATGTGACTTCCAACTCTTCAATCAAGTTTAGATACTGCAGGGTTGAAGTTCTGCAAAGCCCAGTTTCTTGTGTGTGTGGTTTTTTTTCCCCCGAATAGAGCCTTAAATCCTAGTTTCTGATGTAGCTGTAAAGCATAGCCAGCCGTGAACGGCGTCCGAGCGAAGGGAGCCAGGCAGATGGCAATACACTTGGAAATGAACTGACTAAATGGGTTTTGCGTTTTCAATTAATATCTGTGAAGACACTAGAAAAGTCGTGGTAAAACTACATTTGCAACCACAATCTAAGTTCCTGTGTTTGTGTATGAGTACTGAACGAATAGAAATCTTAGGTAAGTGCACATCCTATCTTGTCGTGGAGGCTCTGTGTTCAAGGCAGTTGCTTTGTGCTCAGCTTTGAGATAGAGAAGTGTGTCTTCCCATCTTTTTGCTTATTTTTTTTTTAGTCTGAAACCTATTATTTATAAGCATGTACTTTAAAGTACCTCGTTGTCAGGGTTTTCCTTAACTATCTTTTACTGGTGCATATAAAACTAGTTATAAATAGAAAAAAAACTATGGGCTAAAATTATTTGAGTACTGGTCTGGTTTCAGTAAGCAGTCCAATTGATGTTGGATGAGCTAATCCAGTAGAAGAGAATACAGCCAGGAGGGGTTAGCAGACCTTCCCGAAGATAGGCAGACGTAACATTTCCGAAAAAAACAACTTGCAGTGTCGTGCATCAGCCGCTACATCTAAAAACCCGAGCCTCACACAAAACCTAACTTCCTAAGTAACTTTGTCTTTTCCTCAGTGTTACCATCTAAGTATAGTTTCATATTTGTCAGCTTGGCATGCAACTAAACAGCGTAGCGTTTTTTAAATAAGTAATACAGAGCCTCCAGATAACTTTTGAAACTTTTTTGCTTGGTGGGTGGTCTTTTCATGCAAATACGTAAGGGTGGGTTTTATATTTTGTAGAGGTTTTGTCCTATTTTAATGCTCTTTGTATGGCAGTATGTATATAGTGTGTTTCAGTTCCTTATCAAACTCTTTCCTTAAACTTTGGAGTAACTGATTTTGTGCAACTGTGTTTTGAATAAAGCCATGACAGTGTTAAATTAAAGAAAACAACCCTGCAGCACTCTTCTGATAATTTTTAGTTGTAACAAAACATGTTTCCTCCGCACGTGTGCTGTAAATTTTAAATTAAAAAATTTTCAGACTGAATTATTTCAAATAAATTGAGACTATTGTATTGGATTACTTCTTTAAGTGTGTACAGTTGTGAAGAA
>WKFP01013875.1:61972-79573 GCA_011057875.1 Pterocles orientalis
AGGAGAGGTGGTGAGATGGGGTAAGGGGAGGTGGTGAGATGGGGTAAGGAGAGGTGAGGAGATGGGGTAAGGAGAGGTGATGAGATGGGGTAAGGAGAGGTGAGGAGATGGGGTAAGGAGAGGTGACCAGAAGCAAGATCAGGAGACCAGCCGCTTGTTGGTGCTCCCTGGGCTGCAGGAGGTCACTCGTGGTTCTCCAGGGGTTCGGTGCTTTCAGAATGGAAGCTCACGGCCTTTCCCACCCTCTCCACTGCTCCAATAAAACTCTCAGGGGGTGACTCCTGGAGCTCGCTGGCGACGGCAGCTTGCCGTTGGCACGGGCTGTTGCGGGATTGTTGATCGCTGCCCTTACCCGTCGCCGTGAACAGGGACACGCACCGGTTTGCACGGCTGCCGTCCATCCCGCTGGGTCAGGACTGGAGCCCTTCCATGGCAAAAGCCCTTTTGTGGAGCAATCCAGCTCAGCAGCATGCAAAGGTGCTTG
This sequence comes from Pterocles orientalis, assembly GCA_011057875.1. NCBI lineage: Eukaryota > Metazoa > Chordata > Aves > Pterocliformes > Pteroclidae > Pterocles > Pterocles orientalis. Next base: position 62,457 of record WKFP01013875.1, read on the forward strand.
ACGTTAGTCCTAGAAACTGATTCTAGTAATGCAAAGCCCATTAAGAGAGATATATTTTTTTTTTTTAAATTTTCCTTTAATTTAAAAAATTTTTTTCATCACAGCCTTAAAATCAACCAAAATAAACAGAGCTGCAGCAGACTGGAACAATGTCCCGGGAAGGTTTGGGGAAGGTTTAATTCACATAAAAATCAGTGCAGATTTCTTTCCAAAAGCAACAACCCGTTCCATTCCCCCCCCTCCCAAATCCCCTTTTTAAGAAGAGGGAAGGAGAACCCGAAATACAAGTCCAAGAGGAAAAGAATGGATAGATCAAGCAACAATAAAATCAATCTCATGTTTGTAAATCTTCTTTTGAGCCGTTGCAGCAAAAAATAGCACCTTCGAAGCCCCTTTGTACGACACACGTGGGAACCAAGGCTCTCCGAGGAGTTCAAATGAGTCGGAGGCATGATGTGATGTTTCGCTTACAGACAAGAGTCACCTCCTCCAACTTCTAACTGTTTGGGCTTGTTGACGGGAAGAAATCAATCCCTGTAGACGGTGATGTGTTCACCCCAAGATAAGCACCTAAAAGGGTTCGGATCTGCTGGAGACACCGTTTCCGCGGAAGGAAGCTAGATGGGTAAATGAATCCCTGCTTGATGGACCTGACTTTCAGCAGCACTTGTGTTCCTAAACCAGCAGGGTTTGGGGTGGGAGGGACCTTAGAGCCCACCCAGTGCCACCCCCTGCCATGGGCAGGGCCACCTCCCACTAGCCCAGGTTGCCCAAAGCCTCATCCAGCCTGGCCTTGGACCCCTCCAGGGCTGGGGCACCCACAGCTTCTCCGGGCACCCTGGGCACTGCCTCACCACCCTCATCATTAAAAAAAAATCTAATTTCTCACCCAAATCTCCCCTCTTTCAGGTCAAGCCCGTTCCCCCTCATCCTGTCCCTGCACCCCCTGACCCAGAGCCCCCCCAGCTCTCCTGTAGCCCCCTTTCAGCCCTGGAAGGTGCTGGAAGGTCTCCCCGGAGCCTTCTCTTCTCCAGGCTGCACACCCCCAACTCTCTCAGCCCGTCCTCGCACGGGAGCTGCTCCAGCCTCAGACCATCTCCGGGGCTCCGCTGGGGCAGGGGGTGTCTCCATCACAGTCACCGCTTGGTTCTGGGGCCTTTTGTCCACGATGGGTTCTCACAGTTCGGATACAAACATCTCCTGTCCTCTGGGAACCGTTCCTTGTTCATTCTGACGGGAGGACAGGGGGCTCCAGCTTTCCCAGTAGAAATTTGGTGCCAGTTTGTTGGGCAGGGACAGGCAGGGGGGTCGGATGGTTGGTGCCTTCTGCTCTCAGGGTCCAGATGTGGAGGTGAAGTGAAATTCCCAAAAATACCTTCAGGCTTTCTAGGAACATGTGGCTGAAGAAATCAGACATGACCCAGAGGGAGAGGAGGAGGAAGGCTGAGGGAGAGGAGGAGGAAGGCTGATGCCTCACTCAGTGGGTGGGGGGCACGGGCAGGCTGGGTGGGGTATGGGAGGAGGGGGGGTTGATGCAGACCCCAGCTTTCTCTGGTTTTTTTTTGGAGGAGCACGGGAGCTGTGAACTGTTTCCCTACAATGGAATCAGAGAATCACAGAATCGCTTTGGTGGGATAAAACCTTTACGATCATCAAGTCCAACCATTAACCTGCCAAGTCCACCACTGAAGCCGGTACAAGTTTTTACATTTTATATTTAAAAATATTCCCTGTAGTTGGTTCCGCAGCACACCAGAGCTGTGCAGAAAGAGGGATGTGAGGAGGGGGATTTGCCAGGTCTTAAATAATACTCAGAGTTTTAACACCCGAGAAGCAAGCTCATGGCCGGGGTGCTTCAGGAACATCTCCTGCCCCGTGCCGCGGGCTGTGCTTGGTGCGGGGTGAACCCCCGGGCACAAAGCCCCAGTGAAGCTGTGGGGCTTGGGGAGATGGTTGGGTGGTGTTGGGTGGGGTTGGGTTGACGGTTGATGACCCTTAAGATCTTGTCCAACCTTCACCATCCCTGGAGGGGGTCAGGAACCGTGTCCGCGTGGGGCTGGGGGACGTGGGTTGGTGGGTTGGGTGGGGTTGGGTTGATGGTTGGAGTTGATGATCCTTGAGGTCTTGTCCAACCTTCGTGATTCCATGATTCGATGATTCGATGAATTCCTTTCCTTTGGTGACTTAGCGGTGTTCCAGTGCAGGGACTGCAAATCCATTCCCGAGGAAGATCCCTGTCCATCACATCCCCTGGGGCGAGGCCCACGGGGCAGCGGGGAGCTGGGCTGGGAGGAGGTTCCCGCTGCATCCCACCCTCCCTGCTGCCAACACCTTCCTCCGCGGAGGCGGGCTGGGAAGAGACTACAGAGAATCACTGCGATCGCGGCTGAATCATTTTTATTATTGCCGTTTGCTGGGGGTGTATTTTGGGGGGAAACAAAAAAAAAAGAGCAAAATTTCTACTCCATCTTTTCAAATGTGGTTCGGGCAGAGAAAATAAGGGTGAGAACTGTGATTCTGTGAGTTTGTAGATATTCCTGTGAAGCATCCCATAATACACGGGAGCCTCTGCTCTGGCTCTGGTGCACGACTGGGTCTCCTAGCCGTGACCCAGCGATACCCAGTGCTCGGCAGCACGGGGGCTGAGCCCAGGGTCGGACCTTTCGCCGCTCGGTGACCAGCCCCGGCCGGATCCCGGCATTTCTGCCTCGCGAGGAATTCCCCTGCTCAAGTGTAATTTTGTTTTGAGTTAAAACAACGTAAAAATTGCCTGTGGAAAAAAGCGTCAGGCTTCTGCAAGGGTGGGGGGGGAGCAGTTGGCAAAACGAAAGGGTTTATTTTGACTGGGAGACATTTTTAAGGAAAAATTCACATTTTGTATAATACAAAAATATTCCCAAGTGAAAAATATACGTTTTCTACTCTGAAAACTCATGGGTTTTTTTTTTTTTTTTTCTTCCTAAGTTTTTCCTTTTCCCTGGGCCCCGTCAGAAAGAATGTTTTCCAGCAGAGAACATATTCTGAAAGAAACTTTCCGATCAATTTTGGAAATCGTAAATCTTCACGAGATCCTACTCAGCAGCGACGAGCAAAGGGAGGGAGAAGCCAGCGTGGGTCAGACCTGGGGTCTTGTGCCGTAGAGTTTGGAAAATGATCCCGAAATCACCCGTTGGGCTTGTGCTGGCCTCACGCTCTCCGTTCCCCGCAGAGCGGAGGAGAAGGACCTGGGGTAGGACAGGAAGAGGGAGAGCTGGACGTCTACGGCAAGAAGGCAGCAGCGGGAGCAGGACGAGCCGCCGCTCCTCCCGCCGTGCCGCGGCTCGCTGCCCCGGCAGCTCTCCAAACCAAATCCCTGCAGCCAAGCTGCCCCTCCAGGTTTGCCGCCGAGAACCGGGAAAGTGCCTCCTGGGTTTTGGCAGGATGAGAACCCCAGTTCTTCCCAGGTTGGAAATTGTTTCTTCCTAACTTCGGCGCTATCATCGCCTCCAGATCTCCTCCTAGTTACAAAATACGGCCGCCGAAGGTCGGTCCGAAGAGCGGGAACGGTCCCGTGTCTCTGCCCAGCTCTGATGGGTGTCACTCGTCCCTTCTCTCCGCACAGCAGGGACCTGGGGATGGCCACGCCGTGCCCAGACCTCAGACGCCGTTAAATTCCATCATCTCGTGATGGCAGCAGCAGTGAGTTCAAGATGCTCTTGGTTGTCCAACAAAAAACAAAAAAAATCACCTGCTTTGGGTGACCGCTCAGTCCCTGCCTCTAGAACCGTGTCGATGTTGGTAATCAGCCAATTTTTATATCTCCTTGTTGCTTAAGAAAGACTTGAGAGCGTTTGACGACCGCTGGCCGGTCGGGATCGGGTGGATTTTCCCGCGTTCGTCTCGACAGCGGTCCAGCGGCCAGCACAGCGCGCGTCCCTCCCACCCGAGTCCAACTCGAACCTCCAGAAGGTTTTCAGACCTTTCGTAATTCTGAAAACCAGGCTGAGTGTCACATCAGGAAAAAATTTTCATATTTCTCTTGTTTTCTTGATCAAAGAGCTGAGCGGGAAGGGGGTTCACAGGCGTTCTTTTTAAGTCTCTTTTAGGGATTATGGTTTTTATGGTTTTTTTGTTTCTCTGATGCATCCAAACAGATCCTTCAAGTGATAGAAAAAGTCAGGGGAAAAAAAAATGGAAAGGAACAAAAATGCCGGAAGGGCGAGATGCCCACGGCTGGAGAGCAGCACCGTGCAGCGCTGCGACCAGAGGAGCTGGAGGAGCGACGCCTTTGCCGAAGCGCCCGTTAGGAGCGGGCAAAGAGCGGCGCTGGGGTCGGGAGCTAAAGGCTGTGTGAGCGGCAGGAGCCTGAGCGGCGAAGGCGAGCAGATACGAGTGCGGGTAACCCGTCGCCTTTCCAACCAGCGAAAGAAAACAGACACCGGCTGCGAAAGGAAATAACTGTGGGTCTGAACGCTTTCGTGGATTATTTCCAATGTAGGTAAGGGGATTAGGTTTCTTTTTTTTTTTTTTTAAATAAAGGGATGTTACCACATCGTTGAAGCCCTGTGGGACATCTTAACACCCTCCCTTCTTGGCTCGCTGCTTAAAGGCGTGAAAGCTGAGCCACCTATTTAGCAGAGCGCTTGGCATCACCGGGATGCGGGTATCGGGGCCCTCTGACAGGCTCGGCTTTCGTTTCCGTCGGCCTGATTCTCATCCTAGGGGAGCAACGAGGACGATCTGTTGCGGACCGACGGCAGAAGCCGAGCGTGTGCACGCGAGAGAGAGCAGAATCGAACCCACCAAACCCACTTTGGGCTCCTGGTTTCCAGCTGCTGCCTGTACACAATCCTGATTTTGAACTCAGCTCAAAGAAAAGGGAAAAAAAAAAATAAAAGAAAATGGAAAAGCCAGAAAACAACCCCCCGAAAGAGCCCGTCTGGGCTGTCTGATAGGTTCAAGGCTTCGATCCTCTGTTTGCACAGAAAGGAAGACGTACAGCTCCTGGCACCCACTGCGCAGCGCCAGGGGGGTGGTGGAGAGCGTCGCCGGGCAGGCGGGACCGGTTCGGACACGGGTTGCATCCCTGGTGCCCTCCTTCCCGAGGGCTGTGTCTGTACCGCGAGGATAACCGCTGCCGACCCCAGGGACCTGCGCCAGGACAGAACCCCGCGAGCTGCAGTCCGGCGAGTGCCTCGCGTCAAACTTGAGGTCAGCATCTTCAAGACAGTTCCTGGAGAACGGGGACTTCCAAGCGTTGGCTGGGACGGACATCGCTTTTTGTCATTTATTTCCAAGAGGACAGCGAGGGAAGGAGACGAGGCTCTCGGTCACGGAGCTGTACCGCGGGCTACAGCTCAGAGCAGCAAAGCCAGGGTGAGCACAGCACAAGAGCATCTGTCCCCATCAGCACGTGCTGCTCCGGGCATGCGGGGGCATTGGCGAGGGACCGGTGCTTTCTTCCGTCCTTCAAGCACGACAGAAGCCGGGGGCCTGCGGTGCAAAGGGTGCTCTTGAAAAAAGGAGGTGTAGGGGGTAACTGGATTTATTGGAACACGGGGCTGATTCATCAGGGGATGCAACGGAGGAAAGGAAGGGGTCAAGCTTTGAGAAGCAAGTTGGGGGTAAGAACAGGCACCTTCTCACTCTTTTGAACACTGTAAATAATAATAATAATTAAAAAAAAAAAAAGGACCAAATGGCCGCCCTCCCCTGTCCCTCCCTCCCGCCCAAGCCCGAGGCTTGCCTTCACATCATGCTCTTCCTGTACTGGGACTGTGAGCTCTGTTTGGGTTTGGAGTCCGACTGCTGCAGTTCCAACTGTTTGTACAGGTCCCTCAACTCTCTGATCTCCTGCAGCACCCTCTTGGCTTGGCTCCAGGTGGAGGAAGCCTCCCCCAGCAACCTCTCAGATTCCTGCAGGATCCTCTCAGAGTCCGACTTGGAAGATGAGGAGGAAGAAGAGTTGGTGGTGGTGGTGGTGGCGCTGGTGTTGGAATCCTTGGGCTTTCTCTTGCCTTCCCCGTAGCCCTTCACCTCCGTCAGCAGTTCCTGAGTTTTTTCCAGTTTCAGTGCAACCAGTTCTTGTATCCGGGAGAGCTGCTCCGGCTCTGCGGAGGCAAACTGAGCCTCCAGCCCCCTCCTCAGCACCGCCCGGTGCGTGGAGGAGTCCCGTCGAGACAGAATCTCTTCCATGGAGGCACATTTATTCTTCTCTGAGTGCGAGAGCTTTTTGGGGACCTGTGGCGTGTACATGGTCCCTTTGTCAAAGGAGTCATTGCGCTGCCCAGATCTGTCCCAGGAGGTCACCTCCCGTCTCGGGAGACTCCCCGTCCGGCCTTTCTCTGACGATTTGACGTTCTCTGAATCTGACCGGCGCCGGCCAGCGGTGAGATGCGCCACTGACTTGTCCAGGTCCACTCGGAAGCTCTCTTCGCAGGTGCTGTGATCCTCCGGAGATGCGTCTTCCTCCTGGATCAGGTCGAGTGTCAGCATGCCATCAGAGGTTGAGGTAGATGCCTGACGAAACAAGACAAGGAAGAGCCGTTATCGTCGGAAAGGGACGGCTGCACGCTACTGCCGACCGCCTCTTACCCCCGAGATGCACATCGCCCGCACCAGGATGGACCACACCAGCAAGCGTGACCGAGTGACAGCGGCCCAGACACGCTGGGTCCGTGGTTCCAGCTGAGATGTGGACCAGCTGAACAGCCTGGGAGAAGCCGTCCAGGATAACCCAGGACGGAGCTCCCCGGCTGCACGGCCATTCTCCATCATTGAATTTAATTTTCAGCATCAGGGAAAAGGTGTCAGCGACGGCGAGCTACCGCTTTGCAGAAGGCTTCGCACAACACCGTGCTCCACAAGAACAGAGTCTCGTAGAGCGAAACGACTCACGATCCAGGACAGTCCTGGGTCTCACGGTGACAATTTTCAGCTCAGGCCAGAGCTCAAACACCGTGTCTTCTTGCGTCTGCTTATAAATGAAATATTTCCAAGGGAACTGAGCTAAGCACGTGTCTGGGGTTTGTTGTACGTACCACAGCCATCAAATGTCCACGCGTCGGCGGGCGCCGGGAGTGCTGTATTTTCGCTCTGTCACGTGTTGGGTGGGCGAGGTAGCTGTCCTCTTCAACAGTAACCTAAAAGGGATGAAAAAAACCCAGTGAACGGTCCGGGAGCGTGAGAAACGGGAGCCATTCCCAGCCCAGGTTGCTCAAGGTGAGGCCGGGCTCCAGGGTGAAGGCATTGCCCTGGGGCCACCAGGGAGGGACAGTGCCCCAGCAGCTGCCCCATGCCAGGGCTTTGTGATCGACGCTGCGGCTCCGTCCCGGGGCTGGGAGGGTCCAACAAACCCAGCGCTGCAGCAGAGCCCGCTCACGGGTGTTGGTGGCTGCGTCCGAGGGCAGTCCACGGAAACCCAACGGCTTTGCGCTGCTTTTCAACAGGACACGGAGAGCGGAGGAGCGCCGAGATTAGTCACAGAATCACAGAATGTCAGGGATGGGAAGGGACCTGGAAAGATCATCCAGTCCAATCCCCCTGCCGGAGCAGGAACACCGGGATCAGATCGCACAGGAACGCATCCAGGCGGGCTTTGAATGTCTCCAGAGAAGGAGACCCCACACCCTCTCTGGGCACCTGTTCCAGGGCTCTGTCACCCTCACCGTGAAGAAGTTTTTTCTCATATTCAAGTGGAACCTCCTATGTTCCAGCTTGAGCCCATTGCCCCTTGTCCTGTCCCTGGATGTCCCAGAGAAGAGCCTGGCTCCATCCTCCTGACACTCACCCTTCACATATTTATAAACATTGATTAGGTCACCCCTCAGTCTCCTCTTTTCCAAGCTGAACAGCCCCAGCTCCCTCAGCCTTTCCTCGTAAGGGAGATGCTCCATTCCCTTCATCATCCTCGTGGCTCTGCGCTGGACTCTCTCCAGCAGTTCCCTGTCCCTCTGGAACTGAGGGGCCCAGAACTGGACACAATATTCCAGATGCGGTCTCACCAGGGCAGAGCAGAGGGGGAGGAGAACCTCTCTCGACCTGCTGCCCACCCCCCTTCTGATACACCCCAGGATGCCATTGGCCTTCTTGGCCACGAGGGCACAGTGCTGGCTCATGGTCATCCTGCTGGCCACCAGGACCCCCAGGTCCCTCTCCCCTACACTACTCTCCAACAGGTCAGAACCCAACTTATACTGGAACCTGGTGTTGTTCTTGCCCAGAAGTCAAGACGACGGAGCCTGGGTCTGGCCCGGAGTCCTGCTCACCTCATCGAAGACGCGGTTTTTAGCGCGTGTGATTGCAGAGTTGAGGGCGTTAATCCAGGACTCTTTCTCTTCTGGACTCACCGCCAGGAAGATCAGGTTTGGTGCCTGCAAAAGAGGGAGTTCAGGTCAGTGCCGGTGGCTAAGCTCACGCGGAGATGCTTTCACGCTGCCCCTGCCCACACGGCCCCGACAGTGCCTTGCTTTAGTGGGAAAAAACACAAAGCAGACCGGCTCCTGCGGTCCTGCCGAAGGGCGCTGGCGTGCCGCCCCCCTGCTCCCGCGCAGCCCCTCGCAAAGCCGCCCGCGGCTCCTCGCAGCACCCAGCTGTGCGCCGGATTTCCTTCCCTGGCGGCCGCGGTTCCTCCTTCCCCATCTTTGCAAACTCCCCACGCGGCATCGGGGATTTCGCCCTCGCCAAGCGGGGATGCCGCCTTTCTGCGCACCCGCCGCTCGCACGCGGTGTATCTGCTGCCGCCTCGGGTTCGGACAGAGCCCGACAGAGGAGCAGCGACAGTGGGTACCCGCAGGAGGAGCCGGATTTTCCGTGCTTTGATATTTCAGATGCACGCTGAGGGCAGAGCACTTCTGTAGAGGGGATCCAGGGTCCTTTGGGTTTTTTTTTTTTTTTTAAGGCAGATACTCAGTAGAAATGAGCTGCAGCCTCCGCAGCATTTTGTTCAATTCTCTCCGTCGCTCAGGGCGCTTGGGGACAGTGCAGCCACTTTTTCTTTTCCCCTTCTCTTCCCTTTTTGCATTTCGTGCTGTTATACAATCCTCATCCGGGCCAGCTTGGTCTGCTGAAACCAGGCAGAACGGTGGAAACCCAGCTCGCGCGCGCGGCTGTGGGTGGGTGCATCTGTGCCAGCGCCAGCGTGCCGTTAGGGACCGGCTCTCTTTCTGCAGAGCCAACTGAGAGCTGCTGGAAAGTCCTGCTCCTAGGGGCAGTGCCTCCGTTCTGGCGCTTTTCAGTTTCCCTCTGGGCACAAAGCACTCCTGGGACTTCGATGCTGCTCCCATGTGGGCGGCAAACCCAAGGACCAGCAGCATCCCTCCCTCCCCTGCCTCGCCCCCGGTGAATTAACGCGTGCAGGCAGCGAAACAGCTTTGTCCTTGCTCCTGGCAAATGTTCTGACACCTCCCTTCCCAGAGCCAGGCTGCTCTCAGGTGCACAGATCCCGAGCTCAGCGCTCGGCCGGTTTTACGGTGGTTCCGTACCCTGGCTGCCCGAGTCCTCGCCCATCACTCCCTCCGTCTCGCCCTGTTCCTGTTGGTCCTGATGAGCTTTAATGGACGTTCACATATTTTAAACCATGAGCTGGACTCCTACACAACTCAGTCTACCCGGTGTCACCCCCCCAGTGACTGTGTCAAGCCCCCAGCCCTGGAGCAGGTGACGGAGCGGCACCCAGCTGGCACCGAGAGCTGCCGGTGCTCTCGGGCCGACCGGTGCTGGGGAGCAGAGCGTGCCGGGGAGCAGCGCCTACCGTGTTTCCAGGCTGTCTGGAGTGGGCGAGGGTAAATTTGCTGTGGTTCTTTTTGCTTCTGCTTTTGGACTTCCTGAGCTCTTCACATTTCTCATAATCACTCAGGTCGAACGTTTCCTGTATGGTTTTTTCATCTTTTACCTGCAAAACAAAAATAAAATCACAGCCTTGCAGATGTCAGGGGGTTCGAAAGTACAGAATGTGTGCCGGAGCCTCTGGGGTGTTACGTGGCCACTGCGACATTGTGCAGGAATCTGCCGCCTTCAGGCAGTGTCGTGGTTTAACCCCAGCCAGGCGCAAACACCACACAGCCGCTCGCTCACTCCCCACCACCCCAGTGGGATGGGGAGGAGAACAGGGAGAAGAAAAGTGAGAAAACTTATGGGTTGAGATAAAGACAGTTTAACAGGAAGGAAGAAATAATAATAATAATAATAATAATAATAATAATAATAATAATAATAATAATAATAATAATAGAATACACAAAATGAGTGATGCACGGTGCAATCGCTCACCACCCGCCACCTGAGCCCTGCCAGTCCCCAGCAGCAATCTCCACCTCCCGGCCAGCTCCCTCCAGTTTATATACGGAGCATGACGCCGTATGGGTACGGAATATCCCCTTGGCCAGTCGGGGTCTGCTGTCCTCGACATGCTCCCACCCAGCTTCTTGTGCGTTGGCAGAGCGTGGGAGGCTGACAAGTCCTTGAGCTAGTGTAAGCACTACTTAGCAACAACTAAACCATGAGTGTTTTCAACCTTATTTTCACATGAAATCCAAACTGCAGGATTATATCAGCCACTAGGAAGAAAATTAACTCGATCCCAGCCGAAACCAGGACAGGTTTCTGCAGCAACGGCCGTGCTGGCTGGGGAGGGGCACGCGTGGCTTTGGGGGGGGAGAGGCAGAGATTTCATTCTGGAATGAGGGGGACATACTGAGAACGATAACTTGTAAACCACGGTCTCCTCGGCTAATTCCTGCTTCGCTCTGGATTTCTTCAGGATTTAACTGCCTGCAAAGCTCCGGGGCTGGGCTGAAGGTGTGATCTGACTTTTCCCTCTGCTTGTGGACCCTCAAAGCGAACAGGAACCACTCCAGCGGCAAAGCGGGGACGCTGCCTGCGCGGAGGAGGTTCACGCGGAGGCAGGAGATGCTGGGAGGAGGCGGACTTTCATCCGCTGATTAAAAGGGGCAATCGTGTTAGCTCTTGTTGCGTTTCTGGAGACAGCGGAACAAAAGTTGGAGGGATAAGGATTAGCACCTCCTATTTTTAACCTGCTGGCATCACCGGCGCCTGTGCTGACAGCTGAGCCGGGGGGTGGGTGAGGCACATCCTGTCCCCCATCACGGACACGACGTGTGGGCGGCTCTCCCCCGCTGCTGAGCCTCAGCCCTCGCAAAGGGGCCGCGGGCAGAATTCATCCAGGCGCCGGCGGCCGCCCAGATCAGGGGTTTTGTCGGGGCAGCTGCTTGCCAGGCGTTGGCTGCGGGGGGCTGGCCGGCCCCCGAGACCTGCGGCAGGCGGGGGACCCAGGGGAGGTTTCAAGGCAGAGGGTGCTCGGGCTTGGCCGTCGCTGGCAGAAGCACTCCTTGGTTGGCCTGTAGAGAGGCATCGAGCGGCCACTTTGCAGCTTTTACAAGTTCGCGTTTTTCCTTTGGATTCAGGTTCCCTTCAGGTTTAGAGTTGGGGGTGTGCAGCCTGGAGAAGAGAAGGCTCCGGGGAGACCTTCCAGCACCTTCCAGGGCTGAAAGGGGGCTACAGGAGAGCTGGGGGGGCTCTGGGTCAGGGGGTGCAGGGACAGGATGAAGGAGCTGAAAGAAGGGAGATTTGGGTGAGAAATTAGGAAGAAATTTTTTATGATGGGGGTGGTGAGGCAGTGGCCCAGGGTGCCCAGAGAAGCTGTGGGTGCCCCATCCCTGGAGGGGTTCAGGGCCAGGCTGGATGAGGCTTTGGGCAACCTGGGCTGGTGGGAGGTGTCCCTGCCCATGGCACGGGGTGGCACTGGGGGGGCTCTAAGGTCCCTCCCAACCCAAACCATCCTGTGACTCTCTGACTCCAGGTCTGTTCCCCCACACTCTGTATTAGCCACGGTATGACAGGCACATGGCTGCAGATAAATGTCACAGAGGCTTAAAGATGTGACTTGCCCGGGGTGGTGACGGCTGCGGCTGCGCTGCGGGGGAAGCCGGGTTCCAGGGCAGAGCCCTGAGCTGAAGGTGCCGCCGCTCGGAGGACACTCGGAGCAAAGAGGAGAACACGCAGCCTGCCCTCTGCTCCCCCCAGCTGCGTGGGACCGTCCTTTCCGGTGCTTTTGCGTTTTCAATGCCCTGTGCTCACATCCCACCCCTGCAGCAGGGCCGCCCGGTTATTTCCACGGTCAGCGTGAGGGTTGAAGGTAACCGGGGTGGGAGAGAAGTTGGCTTTGCACGTCCGCTGAGGCAGCTCAAATCCGCGTCGATCCGGTTAATCCCGCCCTGGCGGAGGTCAGCACGGGCTGGGGTCTGCCGTGGTGCCGGAAAGGCAGATGGCGACGAGGTCTCAGCCCTTGGATTTCTCCCAGGGACTCCACCTCATTTCATCTGTTTCCTTCCTACTTTTGGGAAGCGCTGAATAATTCCTCGTGATTTTTTCCAACGGAATATAAACGCAGAGGCTGACCCAAAGGCTGTAACCAGCCCTCTAACCAGAGACACGGACAGACGGACCGTCCGGCCTCACACCGTTCCCTCTCTTCCCTTTTTCCTTCTATCCCCACGGTTTTTCCTTCTATCCCCACCACGCCCCAGGAACTGTTTTCTGCTCAGAGCGACAGCCACCCAAGCCTCTCGCTGACAACATCTGTCCGTCCATCCTCCCCCTGCGCTTCTAATCGGCTTTTCTCTCTTCCCACCCCACAATCCACCTCTTTCCAAGAATCCTGCCTGAATTCAGCCCCAGGACAAGCCGATCCCCTCGGAGCCGCGGGGGCACCGTCCTTGCTCCAGATGTTCGCTCATGTAGGTCACTGGGGCTCCCCCAGCCCTTCCCTCCTTCCTCCCGCACGGCGAACCCGGGGGAGCCGGGATGCAAACCGCTCGCCTCTAGGAACAGAGGGACGGACGGGTGGAATCGGTTCGGATAAAGACCCTGCGGGTGTAGCTGGTCCTTGGACTGCCGAGTGCCTCTATCACCGGTCGCCACGCGGCACGCACATGAGACCCCGCGGCACGCACACGAGACCCCGCGGCGCCGACGTCCGTCACTGTGGCCGCGCTGCCCCACTCGTGCAAAATGCTGAAGAACCGCGATAAGCACCGTCGCGTTGAGACGGCGGTGGGGGCCCGCTTCTAAGTTTCAGACAAGGTGGGCAGGGTCAGACCCCCCCCAGGTATTTTGGGGGGGGATGCAGGTGCCGAAGGGTCTGTCTGCAGCACGGGGAGGACGGGGCAGGTTTGCGCCCACTTTGGGTCGATTCCCTCTCCTTCGCAGCCTTGGTAGGATGATGAGGACGTGGAGCGAGCGATGATGGAATTTAGTCGTTGGAACGTGGCTCTGTTCTGCCGGGTGGTGGGAAGAGGTCTTGGCCATTGGCAGGGATTTCCTGGGGTACGGGAGGGCCAGCCGGCGGGTCTCACCGGGGGCACTGCCGATGGATCCCCCCATCCCTCCAGCACCGCGACACGCAGGCGGAGGGGTGAGCAAAGGGACCGAGTGTGTGAAGAGTGAAACTGGAGCAGGAAGGTACCAGCCAGCTCTTTGGTCCCTTGTGGGAGGCTGCGGAGGGAGGTGGTGGGTGTGAAACAGGACAGAGCAACCCTGGAGGTGGGGGAGGACGAGGGCTGAGGACAGTCATGCAGCCCATCCTCTAAAAAATAAAAAAAAAAAAAGGAAAAAAACCCTTAAAGACCCACAAAAGCGCTGGAACCAGCTGGTCAGCAAAGGACAGGAGGGGGGTGACAAACCTGCGGGGCGTCTGCCCCCCTCCACACCTTCAGTGAGGCTGGAGCCTGGAAAATAAATAAAATCCTCCAGATGTGTGCCCAGCCCTGGCTACGGCGCTCCTCCCCGTGCGGGGCAGAGTCCCCTCACCCCGCTGCCCAGGTCCCATCGCTCCCATGGGAAACAAGCTCCGAGCGGGGAGGGGGCTCGCCTGCCTCGGACCCGCAGAGAGTTTGGGTTCCCGAGTTCCCCAGGCGATGGAGAAGCCGTGGGATAACGCGTTGGAGCCTCGGGTGTCAGTTCGCAGCAGGAGGGAGCGAAGCGTCATTTCCGTCACCCGCTGTGTCCGGAGGGGGAACGCGGCGGCAGCGGGTGACCCGCCCCGGCTCATCCCACACCCCGGGCTCTGAGGAGTTAATCCTGGGGATGGAGATTTACTATTTTTTCCTTGTTTGTTCTATTCTCCTTTCCTGAATACAGACTGAAGGCAGGTTTTTGAAAGCGAGGGGTGGCTTTCGGTCTCAGACGCCAACCCCGAAACCCTTGAAGGAAAGGTCTGAGCTCTGGCGGAGGCTGAGCATCTCCCCTGGACGGAGCCTTCACCCTGGCTCCCCGTCCCCGCTCCGGCTCTCGCTCTCTAACTTTCAGGGAAGACAGCTTAAAGCAGCCGGGGCTCTGCGGCTGGGGGTATTTTTTTGATCCTGCTGCTTTCTGAGCGTCTCCCACGCTGTGTGTTGAGGCTGAAAGGCACCAGAGTCCGCCCGGTTCACTGCGCTGGGAGGGGACGGGCACGGACGGGTGACTTTGGCAAAACCATCCCCAGCTGGGAGGCGGCCGGCGGGTCCTTCCTTCCTGGCACCGCAGCGAGCCGCCGGGTCTCAGAGCCTCAAGGGCAGGTAGGTCGTCCCGCACGCCTTGCCCTGCAGGGAAGCTCTGGATTGAAAGGATTAAGGTAAATAAATCCCAGCAACTGCTGCCCCCGCCGGCTGCTGCCTTTGCTCTGAACCTGCTCTTGTCCTGGGCCAGGCGAGGGAAGGGAAACTGAGGCACGGAGAGGAACCCAAAGTGTCCCCCGGCACCCAGGACAAAGCCAGGTCCCTAAAGCCGGGTACGTGACACCCTGGAGCTGTCAGACCAGCCTGTCCCCAGCTGCTCGGGGTGTAGCTCCACGGCAGGAGCCCCGCAGCCGGCGGCTAATCTGGGCCCGCAGGGATGTGCCGGGGTGACATTGCTGGAGTGTCCCTGGAGCTCAGGGAGGGGAGCCGCATTCCTCACGCCTCACCCCACAGCTGCTGCCGGCAGGGCAGCCCCATGGACACCCACCATGGCGGCATCCCTGTGCTGGGGAGCTGGCGATCCCATGGACACGCCATGGGGCAGAACATCACCCACGGTACCCCATGGACACCCGCCACGGCGGCATCCCTGTGCCGGGGAGCTGGCGATCCCGCAGACACGCCATGGGGCTGAACATCACCCACGGTACCCAAGGGATGTTCAGCCCCACGGTACCCAAGGGACACCCACCACAGCGGCATCCCTGTGCCGGGGAGCTGGCGATCCCACGGACACACCATGGGGCTGAACATCACCCACGGTACCCAAGGGACACCCACCACAGCGGCATCCCTGTGCCAGGGAGCTGGCAATCCTGCCGTGGGGCACAGCATCCCCATGGACAAAATGTATCCCCCACGTGCAGGGGGATGCTGCAGCCCAGTTTGTCCTGCTCCAGCACCAGTCAAGGTGCACGTGTGGAGAGAAGAAAGGGATGGAGACGGTGTTTGTGCAGCCAGCAGGACCCTCTGGGCCGCAGCGGAACAGCCACGGTGGAGCTCCAGGAGACGGCCGCCCATGGGCTCAGCAGCTCAAGGGCAGGAGCACGACCTTCCAGATCGCTGCTAACGAGGGGACGGCGGCAGAAAGTTCCCATTGAACCCAGGCCCCAAAGAGTCACCAGCCAAAGCTGCCGGGAACAGAGGTCCCTGAGCATCAGCCGGGCCCTGGAGAGCCCCCCGTGCTGGAACCGGCTCTTCTGCATCCCAGGCTCTCACCCCAAGGCTGAGCCCAAGCATAGAATCATGGATTCATTAAGGTTGGAGAAGACCTCAAGGATCATCAGCTCCAACCGTCAACCCAACAGCACCCAACCCACGCACCCACGTCCCCCAGCCCCACATGGACACGGTTCCTGACCCCCTCCGGGGATGGTGAAGGTTGGACAAGGCCCCAAGGATTTTCAATCCTTAAAATCCAATCATTAAGGTTGGACAAGACCTCAAGGGTCATCCAGTCCAACCATCAACCCAACCCCACCCAACCCACCAACCCCAGACAGACACGGTTCCTGACCCCCTCCAGGGATGGTGACTCCCCCGCTTCCCTGGGCAGCCTGTTCCAACCCCCGATCACTCTTTCCGGGAAGAAATTTTTCCTAATCTCCAGCCTGAACCTCCCCTGGCGCAACTTGGAGGCCGAGCATCTCACGAGCTGCTGTCGCCGGGAAGGGAGTCGAGCCGCACGCCGGCTCTGCCCCAGCGTCCTCCACCCCCTCGCTGGCTCTGTGCCGCTAAATGGCAAAGACACCGCTCCGGAACTTCTCACCTCGCTCTGCAAACCGTGGAACAGAGCTCGGCTGGGCGGGAGAAGGGAAGTGGAAGGGAAAAGGACGGTTTGAAAGCGCAGGAGCAGGGGAGGGACGGAGAGAGCAGCAGGTCCCGGCCGTGCAGTCGCAGACCCGTGCAGCCAAGAGGTTGGGCACCGGACTGACACCTCGCGCTCCCGCTGTCCGTAATCACACCCGTGACCACACAGTCTGACCAACGCCTCGTGCGCACCGAACGCAACAACCACCGACATCCCTTCTGCACATGCCAACCGCAGACGGGACCCAGAGCCGGAACGCGGGGCCACCCCCGGCACAGGGCGTTCACCCAGCGCCAACGCACACCCTGGGGCGATGTCACCGTGCCCAGGGCACGGACGGGTACTTTGCAGGATCCATCACACCCATGAACCCTGTCTGTGAACTCCAGATGCTCCAGATGCTCACACAGCTGGGCTGGATGGGGCTGGAACACACGAGGAGCAGGAACCCTTCAAGTGCTCTGGTGCTAATCGAGCCGACGCTCTTGGTAGCAAACAAGAAAAGGTTTAAGGAAGCCCCGAGAAGCGTTTCCTCGTGAACATCTCCCCATCACGGGGACCGTTCACGCTGTCTGGACAGCCCTGGGCTTCCCGAGAGGAAGCGGTGGGAGCCCAGCTGTGGCTGCGCTGGTCCGGCTGCTCTCCCCGGTGCAGAGCAGCGACGGAGCTGGGCCGGGACCCAGAGAACAATGACCAGAAATGTGCCGAGGGGGAGGGAGCCGGTGGGGAGGAGAGCAAGGGGAAAGAGCGCAGAGACGACACTCGGGAGGTGTTGCTGCTTTGCAGAGCTCAGCTCCCTTCAGCACATCCTGTCT
>WKFP01013876.1:3622-32834 GCA_011057875.1 Pterocles orientalis
GTTCTGTTTAATGGCGGTGTCCTGGTACACGTTATAAAACACGATCGGGTACAAAACGCGTCCCCTGTACAGAACAAAGCGTACAGCTGCGCTAAGGCCACCCGCGGCGAGGGGGGGGACACAACAGGGGCTGCCCCCCACTCCCCCCCCAGGTCCCTCCGGCCCTGCTCAGGGCCCCCGCCTGCCCCCGGGCCTCTACAATCACCAAAACTTCAATGAACAGACGTCATCGGCCTTTATGGGGGGGAGAGCGTTAGAGACGGGGTTCAGCTCCCCCCCCAGGGACCCCCAGGCTTGTCCCCCCCCAGGGCTGGCGCAGGGCCCTGTAGTGCATTTGGGGAGGGAAGCGGAGCCCCCCCAGCCCCGGCAGGCGGTGGAGGAGCTCCGGGGGGGTGCAGCCCCATTTCGGGGGGTGCTGCCGGCCCCTGTCGGGGCGCTTTGGTCCCACGGCTCCCCTGCTGCGCCCCCTCCCCAGGTCCTGCAGGGAGGGTGGGGGCCAGGGCTGCCCGCCGGCCCCCAACCTGAGAAAAGCCTCCTCCGGCCCCGCAGCGGGAAGAGGAGGAGGAGGAGGAGGAGGAGGAGGAGGAAGGTGCTATTGCTGCCAGCAGGGCGAAGGAGGGAGCCGGGGGGGGATGCAGCTCTGCGGCGGCAGCGTGGGGGGAGCCAGGGCGGGGGGCTGCTGCTCCCGCGCTCTCCTGCCAGAATAAATAAATATTTACAGCTCATAAATAAATAGGGCAGGGACGGCTGCAGCGCGGAGCCCGCGCTCGAAGGCACGCGGGGGCCCAGCCAAGCGCCCGGGTGGGGACAGCCCCGTCCTTCCCCCCCGTGGGACCTCACTGGGGACACACCGAGGGGCTCCAGCCGGACCCAGGGCTCGGCCAGGGTGGGTCCCACCGGTGTCGGGGCTCCCCCAGGGCTGGCAGCCCCCCGGCTGCACCCCCAGCCCTGCCCTCGCTTGGCCCCCCCCCAGAGGCTGGTGAGATGCGGAGTGCCACCACGGCCCCACGCTGTCCCCATCGCCTGTCCTGTCCCTGCAGCCACCGCCCTGTGTCTGCCCCGGCCCGTGCAGCCCTGGCACCATCCCGCGAGCCCCAGGGACCGCGCGGGACGCAGGAAATGCCGAGACGAGGGGGCCTGGGCCCCGCAGAGCGCTGGGTGGCAAGAGTCCGGTTTACAGGGGAAGGTGACAGAGGCATGGAGTGACGCACCAGTGTCCCTGTCCCCTCACCTGCGGGCAGCAGCTTGGCGCTGCCCTCACCTACGGCAGGGACCCCGCGCCGCGTCCCCCCGCCTCGCTCCGGCGCCTGCGCATCCTCCTCAGTCCAATTTCTCCAGCACCGAGGGCACGTAGACCAGGCTGAGCTCGCTGCCGAAGTTGCAGACGATGGCGGCGTTCTCCAGCACCAGGATCTGCCGCGCGGGCTGCGACTCGTTGCTCTTCCCCAGGTAGACGGTCTGGAGCAGGTCGCCGTAGCCGATGTCCCAGAAGGAGACGCAGCCCTGGCCGCCCGTCACCAGCAGGTTGTCCGAGATGACGCCCAGGCTGGCGCCGCAGCCCATCTCCTGCGCGGAATGAGAGGATGTATTTTGTATTTTCTGAGCTCTTGCACGTTTCATTTACAAACAGGGAAGTTTTCCAAAGCGTGCGGAGTTTAAATAGAGAGCTCTGCGTGCCACGAGCCCAGCAGAGGGGCTCTGCAGGGTTTGGGGGGGTCCAGAAAAGCAAAGGAGCCCCCCTCAACCTTCCCCAGCCACCGACCTGCTGGATGGAGTAGAGCTTGATCCCCGAGCTGCGGTCCCAGATGCTGATCACGTCGTCCAGGCCGCTGCTGATGACGCAGGAGGTGGTGCAGGTGAGGGAGGTGACGTCCCCTCGGTGGGCGTACATGTGGCTCACCTTGCTGCCCGTCAGCACATCCCAAAGGCAGATGGCACCGTCCTGGCCTCCGCTCGCCAGGACCATCGTCTGCAGGGACAGGGACAGGTCAGGAACCTCAGGGGACAGTGTCCCTTCCGTCACACTCCAGGCTGTCATGGGGAGCTGCTGAACACCCATTTCCAGGGCTCCAGGCACGCTCCCCGGCTGCCGGAGGTCACAGGAACGCGGGAGGGAAAGCTCAGCTGCCCGCTCGGTGGCTTCCCGGTCCCCAGGAGAGCAGATTCCCAGGGCAGGGGACATCTCCTGGGCCGGTTTCAGCCGCTGCTCCCAGCTCCGCCTTCAGAGCTGCGCTCAGAACGGCTGACACGGCAGCACGGGGCAGGAAAGGGGGTTCAGCTCGTGGCGAGCACCCCGTTACAGCGACCCCTCTGCGTCCCCAGAGGAGCACACGCCCCCGTCTCCACGGGCAAACCAGGCGAGGGTCCCTCTGCCTGAGCTGGGTCCCAGCAGCCGCACACGGGGACGTTTTCCCGGCGCAGACCCCGCCGCCGCTCACCTGGTCGATGTACACGGCGGTGATGGCTCCCGAGTGACCCTGCAGCGTGAACAGACAGCACGAGTCCTCCAGCCGGAACACCTGGGGGGCAGGAGAGACGTGAGCGTCCGCGGGGCTGCTGTGCTGCAGAGCGATGCTCCCCGAGCCTTATCGCTCTCGCTAACGAAGGAACACATCTCTCGTTAGCGTCCTTACTGCCGCCACCCAGCCCAGAGGGGCCAGAGCCCGTCACGGACTGGAGGGAAGGGGACAGCTGCTGCAGGAAGGGGCAAGGGGAAGACTTGGATTAATTAATTAATTGGGTACTAGGAAAAATTTCTTCACCAGAAGGGTTGTCAAGCACTGGGAGAGGCTGCCCAGGGCAGCGGTGGAGTCACCGTCCCCGTGTGGATGTGGCGCTGGGGGACACGGTTTAGTGGGACTGGGTGTTGGGTTTGTGGTTGGACTTGATGACCTTAAAGGTCTTTTCCAGCCTCAGTGGCTCTGTGGCTAAGACAGGAGGTGCCCCACAACCCAGATCTCGCTGTTCACGAGGTCCCCCAGCCCTAAGGCACGAGGATCTCGCTCTGCTCAGGAAAATCCCTCGCGCAGGGCTCTGTCCTCCCACCTCCAGGCAGACGGATGTAACACGGGGAGCGTCAGGAACGCACCGGCCTGGACTGCGACCCCCCCACCCCAAACACTCGCCTGTCTCTGCACAGGTCCATCCATCAGCTCTGCCCCCCACCCACGTCCCACAACATCCCGGAGAAGCGCCCACGCCCCACCCAGGAAGCCTCACCCTCAGCGTGTGGTCCTGGCTGCCGGTGACGAGCCGCCCGGCCGCAGCCTTCAGCGCCGTGATGGGCTTCTGGTGCGCGCAGGAGACGGTGTGGGTGAGCTGGCACAGGACCACGTCGCTGCTGCTGAAAACGGGGGAGGACGGGATGCTGCTCCGGCTCGGGGCTCCTGTGAGAGACCCATGGGTAAGTCCTGGCTGCAGCAGACACGGCCGCACCCTCCCAGGCCAACATCACCCAGCAGCGGTGGGATATCCACGGGATTTGAACCCGGTCCTCCAAAGAGTCGAACACTCAGCACTCTGGCTGACCCCAGCAGAAGCTACAGCTGCTCAGGGCTCACGAGAACCGGAGTGAGGGTCTCCAGCAGGGTCCCGGGCAGCAGGGCTGCCTTCTGCACATCAGCGGACCCCATGCAGGTGTTGTGGGTTAAGCAGAGCAGAGTTAATTTTTTTTTCCTTTTCCCTTCTCTATCATTGGGTGGGGGCAGGGACTGTGTGAGCGGGTGTGTGTGGTTTGGCCCCCAGCCAAGGGCCAACCTGCCACAGCAGGAAGCATTCTGCAAGACTGAGGCCCCTGAAGCCCCGGAGCGCTGCGACGTTCAGCCCGGTCAGAGAGGCCGGACAGACAGCTGGGCACAAGACTCTCTGCACATCATTTCCGCAGCCGGTCCTGGCCTCCGGAGCCTGCTCCGCTTCCAGATCTACCGCTTGCATCCCTCCAGGAATGCGACCACTCTCCTGGAGCAAGGCCAAAGCTTCTCCTCCCTCCTGCCACTCCAGCACCAACGCAGCCACGGCACTGCAAACCAGTTACCGCCACCGACTGGTTTTGTGTGTGTCGTGGTTGTGCCAAGGCTCCATCGTGCCGGTGTGGGGCTACGCGGTGTGCAAAGGGGTGAGAACAGAGCTTGGGGAAGGAGAAAATAAGCGAGAACTGGGAGAGGAAAGAGGTACGGGGCAGAGCTGACCCTGGCACACATGCTGCAGCCTCCAGACCCACGCACCGGAGAAAACCAGGAGACGCTTTCCCTGCACAGGGATCTCCCAAAGTATCCCTCACCTCCCCGCAGCAGCTCCCTGCGACACAGGGAGCGTGATTACGACAGCTCAGGAAGTGGATGTGAGGAAGAGTCAGCCGCAAGAAGGCAGAGGAGGAGGAGGAGGCTCGGAGGAGCTCAGGGCGGTGCACAACACGCTCGGACGCTCGCTCACCTCGGAACTGCAGGTGGTTCAAGGACGTGTGTGTCTCCAGCGAAAAGAAATCTAACGAGCCGTTCAACCGGGCAGCGACGATCCTGAGGGAGAAACACAGACACTGAGGAGAGGAGCCCCGAGACCAGCGCCCTGCTGAGGCCGAGCACAAGCCACGCGGGCTCCCCCTGCGAGGAGGCACTCCTGGCTGCGAGGAGGGCTGGGAAACTACATTCAGCTCAGATCTCAGAATAAACTGGCAAATGGCAGCGCCTCGAGTAACAGCACAGAGAAACCAGGGACCCAAAGGCCCCATCTCCCAGCCCTGAATGATTCTGGATGCTTGGCTACTAGAAAGATGGATATCTGGATGAAGAAGCGGCTGCTGGAACAGATGCGGTCCCAGGAAGGCTTGCTCCACCATTCCCAGTTTGAGAAGTGGTGTCTGGGAAGGAAGACGGTCCAGCCCAGCCTCTGCCATCCGGAGCAGTTCGACCTCCACGGCAGGAGGGTCAGGGCCGGGGTCCCGGCTCCCCCCACACATCCTCCTCCCCTCGCAGGAGCTCCCCGAGCACGACCGCAGTTACCTGTTGTTGAGGAAGACGAGTGCCGTGATGCCAGATTGACCTTCGTCGTTACTGCTGCGGAGCGTCCCCTCGATCGCGTCCCAGACCTGGAGGGAGAAGGGGTTAATGCCGTGGTCCCGGCCAGGAGATCGTTACAGATGGAGGAGTGGGTGACCCACAACAGCTAACCTGTGCTGTGCCCCACACACCCCCCGGCCCCTGGGCTGCCTGAGCCTAGCGAGGGACCCAAGGCAGCGCCCACCCGGCGCTGGTGATCACAACCATCAACATCTATTCTACCCTCAGGCGAAGCAGCAAGTTCTCAAGCGACCATCCTTTTGTTTGACAGCAGAAATGATGCAACAGAATTATTTTACTGGAAGAAAATCCCCTAAGAGCTCCGCAGAGCCGGCCGACCCCTCCAGGGACATGATCCGCACGGTGTCCCCTGCTCGGACCGGAGGTGGGGCTCCCCGCCACGGGAGGGATGTCAGATCACACTATCCTCTTTCTCCTTCTAGCGTTACTGCCAATAAATGGGATTGTAATCAAAGCTCCAAAACCTGCACGTCTTTCCTACCGGGGTCAGGACGAACATCAGCCCTGGTCGCTCCTGCCGCTTGCCCCCCGTGCCCAGCGCTGCCCCTCTTCGCTCCCGTCAGCCCCACATCTGCCCTGTTCCGAGCACCAAGGGCTCTGGGTTTCGAAGCAATATTGTGATGTGGACTGGAAACAAGATGCGGCAGCAAAATTCAGTCGGTGTCTGAAGGCAGCAGCTCAGAAGAAAGGATCTGAGCATAAAAACCACATTTGAAGGACAAAGAGAAACAGCGGGGTGGCCTGTGCCTTTGTTGGGAAAAGAGAGAGCTGCTCGCATGCAGCACAGGTAGAATAGGTCAAAAATCATTAAAAAATTTATTTCCAAATGTATTTGTTTAAAAAAAATCCCTGCATTTATTTTGAAGGAAAAATTCTAACTTCATTTCCAAAAAAATGAAATTAAAATTAAACGGATTTTGAAGGTTTGTCACTGGAGGAGACTTAAATTTCCAATTAAAATTTGCCTTGAAACCTGTACCACTCCTACAGCATTCCTGCTCATTTTACCCTGTTTCATGCCTGCACGGCAACATCACTTGATGCCACGGCGATCTTTACGCTTCTTCATCCGTACAGAGCTGCTGTGCTTTAGCACTAACTGAAGAATTTTGTTCCCTACACTAAGAACTTCCTTTGAAATGAAATATTCCAACACCCAAGAACCAGAAAAGAAGATAATGGTCTCAAACCGATTGTAGGCGGTGACAGACACCATGCTGTAATTCCTTTTCTGCTGCAAAACCACATTAAGCTGAAACACTGAGATTTTCAGCACAGAAGAGGAATTTCTGCCCTGAGACCTGTCCTGACCTGTGCCCCGAGAGGCTGCGTGCCTGGTGCTGGTCCTTCTGCTGCGGGCGGTGGCACCAGCTCTGCGAGAGCCACCGCGGCCACTCACCCCATGCCGGGGCTGGCCGCGAGCCCCGCTCCTCACCTCCAGCTTCCCGTTACTCCGGCCAGCCACGATCAGGTTCCCCTGCAGGTCCAGGCTCCAGACAGAGCTCTCCAAGTCTCCTCCCCAGGAAGGAAGCGGCGAGGATTTGTCAAATCCCACAAAAGATTCGTCCCCCAGGCTCCTCCTGCGGCCGCTGCAGCCTCCCTCCTCGGTCCCGCAGCCCAGCGAGCGGGGGCTGCCGCTCCCCGCGCAGAAGCCGGCCTGTCCGTGGGGGGCCGAGAGGCCGGTGAAGTTCATGCAGTTGGAGGTGCCGTGCTCCTCGTACACTTTACCCACCAGGCTGCTGAAGTCATACCCTTCCGAGGTCTCCTTCTGGCGACCGCCCACAGCACGGAGCCGCGTCTCCGACTCGGCCACCTTCACCTGCTCGGAGAAGTTGGTGTCAATGAGAGATGTGAGGTCTGGCTGGTCGCAGAAAAGCGGAGGCTGGGGCGGGCTGAGCATCCTCTTGAGCTGGTGACTGTTCTCAAAGGAGTCATCCAGACCGTTCTTGCCATCCGGACTATGATCCCAGCTTTCCTGGTAATCAAAAATGCCGCTGCTGTCTCTTCGCAACCTGAAAGCCAGAAATAAAAGATCAGTCCTCCCACCCCTGCAGCCGGAGGTTCCGATCTCCTCCCGAGGGATCTGCCCGCAGCTGAGTTGGTTCAGACGCCGCGTACCTCGGTTTGGGAATAACGGTGAGGCAGTCGCCTGTCTGAGCGTCCCACACGCGGATCTGACCCACCAGGCAGCAGCTGACGAGCAGCATCCCGTCACTGGCCAGACATTCAATGTCCTGGGGAGGAAGAACAAGCACAGCTGAGGGCGCAGCACCACCGAGGCCTCTGACAATCACCTTGCGTGCGGCTGAGCAGCTATATAGATGGTGAATCTTATATCAAAACTACGTGGCTGGCTTAGCAACCTGGGGACACTCTGAGAACAGGAGGATATCCTTGCCCAGAGTCCCAGATGTGCTCTAGACAGCTGCAAACCACAGAGACTCCGGCTGTCTTCCCCTTCCTTGGCAAAATACGGCCCAAAGGGACGGTAGGGCCAGGAGCAGAGGTGCAGCTTCTCCGGAAGACACAGCACAGTGTTTCAAACTCCCTCTGACTGGGTGTTTGATGCCTTGTTTCATCTCAGAATGGGAAGAAACAGCCTTCCCCTCAGGAAAAATGAGTGAACCGAGCAGCAGCACACTTCTGTGCAAACCCTCAGATTATTTCAGCACCGGGATCAACATTTAGCAGCTCAAACCTATTCACTAACTTGTAGGAAGCAGGGAAAAAGGATCCAGTAGGCACTAAATATCAGGAATTTAGGGTTAGCCCAGCAAAGAAGGCTGGATGAGCCCGAGAGAACGAACGATGTGTGGCACAAGTCAGTGAAACGCCCTTCTTGTAGGGACTGCACCCGTCCCACCTACCATGAGGTGACCCCTGAGAACCAGGGGGACGATCTCGGTCTCGGGTGGGGAGTAGCCGTAATCGTCGCAGGGCAGGTCGCCCCTCTTCCTCCTGCTGTGCGAGAGCCCGTTCTGCCCGTAGTTCTTGGGGCAGAACACCCGGTAGAGGCAGAAGAGCAGGAGCACCAGGATAATGCCCGAGGCCAGACCCAGAGCAGCCACCCTGGTGGGACAGACAAACAGAAGACGAGATAAAGATTCAATTACTAAGTCCACGGATAGATTTTGAAAAACACTGTGAAAGCATCACACATGTTGCTGGTTTAATTTTTCAGCTGAGCAAAATTTCCAATCAGCTACAGTGATTTCTGGAAAGTTACTGGGAAAAGTCAATTTCAACAAGATTTTCAAACTTTTCAATAAAAAGGAGAACGGCAGACTCAGACGGCAAGCTGGGAGCCCATCCTCTCAGTAGCAAAGGAAGGTCCTTGCTTTCATGAGAGTTTGATCTAACACCCAGTAAAGCGTTACTGAATCATGACATTTATTCCCAAAGATGAACTCCTACCCCCGTTACCCAGCAATAAATCCCGTAACGCATCCCGTGTGGAGCCAGGAGTAACAGCTTGAGCATCACCGAGCCAGTGCTAGCTGAGCCAGAGCGTCCTGAGCATTACGGGGTTTCACACTGAAGCTTTATAAATATTTTTTGTTCTCTTTTTTTCCCTCCAGGAGAAGAACCAAGCAGCCAAAGAGCAACCCAAGGGAGTTAAGGCACGGTCAGAAAGCCACGGGCTGTTTTACTTGTAAAGGGTGACATCCTGGTGTCCCTGCAGCTTGGAGGAGGCTTGGTCAGGCTGAGCTTCAGCACCCGGCTTCCCGCCGCTCAGAGACAAGAAGGGGTGGTAGCGGTTCGCCTCCTGGGGATGCCGCACTTCTAAGGCCTCTTGGGGGTTCAGGTACAGCGTGACGGGGATTGCTGGAAGGATGCTGATGTACCTGAAGGAATGGGAAGAATAGCTTAAGAACAACAAACGCAAAAAACCACAAAATTCCCAACAGGTTATCCAGCCCGCCTTCTCACTGCCAGCCAGGGTAGGTCTCGCTGTGTATCTCACTTCAGTAGTTTCTGCTATTCTAAGCTAAAGACCTCCTTCAAAATATTTTTTCTCTAAAGATACTTCCCAGGTCTTAACCTCTAACTCTGTGGAAGAGGTTCACGGCCAAGAGTGGAATGAACTGCTGACGAGATGAAACGGAACACGGAGATTTAAATAAGGATATAACGATCCAGCTGCCTGCACCCCGCAGGCAGAAGATCTCACCAGGACCAGATGTCTCTGTTCCTCACATGTACCAGCCCCATCGCTCACAGGTGACCATATATTGTCTTACAAAATTCTAAACATCACCTCCAGGGTAAAGGAAGACAAGAAACACGTAATACACCCAAGGGCACGGGGAGAAACACAACCACCCTTATTCTCAGACAAACAGACCTGGAGTTTGGCAGCTCTGCACCACGCACAAGGGGCTGTTTAATAGTCTACTCCTGGAGACACATTTGGAGTAAGTCTCACGGAATACAAATTATCTAGCTCAGAAGGATGATGGACAAAAGAAAAACACTCGGGGTCAATTCCACGGGGCACTGGAAGTGCCTGTGGCTCTCGACTCAGCCCACTTGCCTTTTGGCCAGAGTGATATTGTAGTAGCCAAAGAGGGATGGCCAGTGTCTGAAGGAAAGCTTCCTCCAAATCTCCTCATCCTCCGCTCCCCAGGTAACCTCTGCTTCAGCTCCAAGCTCCGTCTGTCCATTCCCTTTGCCCTCTGGCCCGTGGGCCCACGTGTGCTGGTTTGTCTCCAGCCTGCTCAGGGACTCCAGCCCTGACTTCTGCTCACGCTGCTGCGTCTGGTTCTCTGACAGCTGTATAGGGTCCGACGGGAAGACTGAGAGATCGATCTTGGGGTCCCCAGCAGGCAGGACCCCTCCAGGAACAGGCATAGGCGGCAGCCCTGCTTCACCCAAAGGACTTTGTTCGGTGACCTGTGACGTGAGGTAGGTGCGCAGACCAGCAGGATCCGTGTACACCAGGATTCCGATCCAGATCACCGTCCCAGCCTACACCACGAGCAAAGAGAGAAGCACGTTTAGTCCTCCACACTCCTCCTCAGCTCCCTGAGCTGATCAACATCCCAACCAAGGGTTCGCCCTGCGCTCGGTTACGGTCTTACTCCCGGCAGACACACAAAAACCAAACAGAACTTCTCCAGGAACCATCCGTCTCAACCTCGTGGTAAGAACCCAACCTCATCCCCCACAAACACAGCAGGGAAGAGACTCTCTGCTGGCGGCTGGCGGGCACCCTCAGACAGGGCTGGGAAGGGTTAATCCAGGGTGCTGAGCTCTGCCAGACCGACTGCAGCAGCCACGGTTCACAGCCCGAGTATTAATTTAACTTAACGTGCCACCAGTGTTGACACTAACAGACCGGGCTGTGGTTGCGGAGTCGAGGAACGTGCACATTCCTCCAGGACAGACACCCAGAACGGACACGGGGGGAGCAGCAGGGGCAGTAACTGGTGCAACCGCTGCAGTTACACCTGCAAAAGGAAAAACCTTCATCTTTCGTGTAGCAAAGTATCTCCATGCCTTTATCATCTGCAAGAACAAAACCTGATTTCTGCCTGTAAAAATCTCTCTCCACTCATACAGTCCTTGAAAATCTGCTTACATAAAACCAGATTTTTGTCTCAAAGCAAATATCAAAATTACCCGCTGTGACCCAAACATCGCAAAGAGCAGAGCCCTGGAGCTAAGGCATGCGGAGCAATGTTCTTCGGGAAGCTCTTGAACTGTATTTACCACGGGGCAGCTCAAGTCTTGCAGGGGAACAAGGATGCATGGAAATGTTGGATTTTTTCCCTCCCCAGAAGCCTGTTGGGGTTGGGTTAGTGCCCAGGAGGATAACACCACACGGCATACACACCATGATGAGTCTCTGGGCCAGCCGCGTCCTGGCGAAGAAGTAGATCACCCGCAGCCTCTTTGGCAGGCGCAGATTCCTGAAAGACGACGGCTGCAGGGTGATGGTGTGGGGGGTGGCGGGTCGCATGGCTGGCTGGCGTTCGTAGCGCTGAGAGCGGCTGACGGGCTTCGCTGGGGGCATGCAGGCTTCCGCCGGCAAGCGTTTGTTCAGATCAGCGAGCTGCCAAGAGAAGAGCAAACGTGTGAGAACCCCGGTGATGAGATTTTCTTGGTCCCTCGACAGAAATGTGTGTGCAGTCAGCTACCTTCGATACCCGCCTACGTCTGAGCTCCCACCTTCACCCTCCGGTAAATCTGTCCCAGCTTCTCTTCAGCACATGCTCTCTTCTTCGCTCTCTTTGTTTGTGACCGTGTCTCCCTCCAGCCCATTTCACCCAAATCTGCGCATTTATATACCCGAGGGGGTCTTGTTCCCTCAGGTGTCCTGTCCCCAACCCCGTGTATATGTAACCCAGCAAGTACTGCCCCAGAACTTTTAGACCTCCGTCTTTTCTGTTTAGAGAGCAAAAATCACAAGCTGTGCTTCATTTAATCCTTCCACCGTAGCAGAGAAGGAAAACCCAAGGCAAAACCCCATGTTCTCGGCTTTTCCCCACCTCCATACGGCGAATGTCGATGGACAGCACGGTAGTGAAGAAAAACATCTGCAGAAAGAAGTCAGACACCAGGCCGACCACGGCGAAGAGGCAGAACTCCTGCAGACAGGACACAGGGATTAGCTACGGCAGCTGCAGAGACAACGGTAAATATTCCAACTTCAGAAAAAGGGAAACTCAGCAAACTCTTGCCCGGAGTGCAGCCCTGAGTCTGTTTTGCTGACAAATCCTATTGTTGATGTTTTGTAACAGCTGAGAGTTTGGTGCAGGACCCCCGCAGTCCCTGTACGTCCGTGTACGTGTTTGCAGCCACTCTCCAGGGTCCCCGCTTTCTGCTGAAAGCACACTTTGGGCTAACATCTGTTTGATGGGCAAATTTCATCCCCACGCCCCTGGAAGAGAAGCCCTATAACCACTCTCACAAGTCTCTGAACAACACCCAGTGTTTGCCGAACGTCCTGTAATGCTCCGCTTTCCCCAGCAGGTGCCATCGCAGAAATAAGGATTAAAAGGTTCTGCCCAGTGGCGGAGATGCAGCCAGCTCCCAGATCATCCCCGTAAAACAAATGCACACCCTCACCCCAATCCTCAAGTGCCAGCCCCTCTCCCCCACTCCATCCCAAACTTCACAGCAACATAGAATTAAAATATTTTTGAGAGGCGTTTTGTTTCCCTTGGAGGTACAAATTTCTGTCAAGACCTGTCAGGACCCAAAAAAGATCTCGTAAACACGGAGAGATCAAGAAAGCCGAACGTAAGCAGAAGTGAAAACCTCAGGCTAAACAACAGATGAAGGATTCTGGCCCTCGCTTGCAGAACAGAGCTGGCAAACGCCCGCTGCCACTCGCTGCCGTGCCCCAGGCGTGGTGGCACGCTCACTACCTGCAGACCAAGCCAGGACACCTCCAAGGGGAAGGAGAGAGGCCACACAGATTCGTTTCTTTTGCCCCTCTCCTTCCGATGTCTGCCCCAGCTTCTTGCATAAGGCTGGAGGCCAACACCAGCAGAGCGAAACGAGAAGAGAGAGCGTGAAACGCCATCCAGAACCTCCAAACAAACCTCGCAGCCTCCCTGTCCTGTCCAAACTGTCCTCGACACATGGGCAACCAACTGCTCGTTATTTAAAAATCAGCGTGATACGAAATGAGATAACCCACCAGCTCAGCCACTCCTCCCCAGACCTCCCAGCGACAAGAAGCAGGTTCTGATCAGGTTTTTTCTCTTTAGCTCCATCCCCAACACCTGCCAGGAGGTTTTGGGAGCAGAGGATGAAAACACAACACAGGTTCCTCTCTCAAGGAGAAATTCAGAAGCAACGTCTGTCTGGATTTCACCCAGACCTCGGTGAACAGACTCCACCAACGGCAGGCTCTGCAGAGACTAATTCTGTTAGCACCTGCACTTACTCCAGCCAGGATTAGAGACCTCTGAAGCTGCCAGCCCTGCAAATCGAAAATCTTCTTATACGCGGATACTGCACACCCTGCGGCAAAACCCAAAGAGATTTCTGGGGCGCAGGACTGGGCTATCGGTGTGCGAGCTCCAGAACAAGGCAGTGGACAAGAGGTGGAAGGCACAGGGTGGGCGCTCAGCACACACCCCCGCAGCATCTCAGAGCCTGCGACGGTGCCAGAGGAACGGGGGTCACCTGCAACGCAAGACAGGAGGATTTCATTGCTGCTCGCAGCGACACGGGATTTAAAGGGAATGCACAAGCCAAACTCTATTTTAGGACAAGGAGAGCAAAAAAACATAGAAAATCCCCTCCTGCTGAAAGAGTCATGCTGCCAAGGAGTGAGAAAAACAACGAGACCTTGGTGCAGGCGAGAGCCTCCGGGAAAGAAATGCCTCCCTCTTCTGCTGTTCCTGCAACCAGAGAGACCCGAACGGCCCCAGCACCGCGCTGCTCCCTCCGACAGCCTCGAGCAAAGGTCCCAGACAGATTTACGCAGCTGGCTCTCCTTCGGCCAGATCCCTTGGACCCCGCAGTGCGAGGACAGCGCATTATCTGCACGGTGTCCTCCGCTCTAAGGGATGAAGAGAAGGGGCACACCCCAGCCTCCAGCAGAGCAGCTGTCAGCATCCCTACAGGCATCAGACTTTAATGGAGAGCATCCCTGCAAGATTTTTCCTCTGCGGAAAGCAAGCATCCAAGGAAAGTCAGGATCACACGGAGAGCAGAGAGTGGGTGTCACCACACGTGTCAAAACGCTGCGACAAACAGGAGCACTTTAACGGGGGGGTGGGGGCACGGCGTCACTTCTCCCCGTGGCTCTGCCTCGTCCCTTTTCTCACACTCCTTCATCTCCTGTGATCAGGCACCCTGCAAGCTGCTCTGCAGCAGAGCACAGAAAAAGGGAACTGTCCCAGCGGTGTCCACGCGACCGGGCTGCCGGCACTGCGATCGCTTCACAGATCCTGTCGAGCGTCACTTTGTGAGGTCAAGCAGTGCAGCAAGGAAACAGAGACCAAAAGGTGCTAATATACCACAGGCATGAGCCCAGCTTAGATCCAAAGGATGGATCACACCAGCCTTTGAGCTGAAAAATCCCTGCAGTCGGCTTCAAACAAAAAAAATTAGGCCACAACTGGTGGCTGGCTGTAGCCTGGGGAATTCTGCCGTAGCTCCTCTCTTGCTGTCCTCTTGGAACCTGAGAGAGACGCTCAGGAGCTGCGAAGCTCAGCCTGCAACGCTCCAGTCCAGCCTGAATGTTTAATCTTCCTGGATTATACCAGGCTTTAATCTGCAGTCTCTTCTGCTGAGCCCTCGATACTAAAGCGAGGATATACACGACCCACCCCTCTTCACGCAGGTCACGCGTGGCCAGCGAGCACCCAGCGAGGGCCCTGAGTAGCCTCCAACGAGGCAAATGCTGCTAGAAATTTCCAGAGCCAACAGGCTGACACCTCCCTGAAGCCTGACTGCAGAGGTGCTACGGAACCGGCGATGAGGATTTGTCTAGGGCGTACTTCTGCTCACGCAGCTCACCAGGAACAAGCCCTGCTTGGGCAAAGATCATAAATCAAATGGTGTCAGCTTTCTGATACAGCTCCGCAAGAACAGCCCCGAAAAGGGGACTGCGCAGCAGAGAAAGGAACACCCCGCGAGGCAGAAGACCTTGATGCTATTTCAGTGCTACACAGCCCCAAGGACACGACCCCTGACAGATCATTCCACCTTGAGGTTTCGGTTTGCGCACCCATGAAACGGAGACAGTGATATCTGTGGTTGTAAAACCTAGAGATCTGTCCCTCAGCCCCAACCAGGCTGCCCACCCTCGTTCTCGAAGCAGATATTCTGCAGCAGGGTTTTGTTCTTCCATCCACTCCCAAGGTGGATCAGCCAGCTCACAAGACGACACTTTAAGGCTGGAATCAAGCACCCCACAGCAAAGGCACTGGGCAGTGTTCAATCTGTCATGGGAAGCTCATTTCCACAGACACAAGGAGCACGGACAGATGGCTGGGAGAGAAATGAGCCCTGGCTCCTCCCAGAGCTGTCACAGCAAAGTGATCAGCCCCATGGTCCGGGGGTGAGAGCCATCATGATGAGTCAAAGAGAGAGGTTCTCCAATCTAAATCTCCCCTCTGTCCGCTCAAAACTGTTACTCCTCGTCCTGTCGCTACTGCACAGCACGTTCCTGCAGTGCCTCTGTCCTGCATACTCAAACCCATCAGCCAGGCTCACCTGGATGGCCGGGACGAGGGTGAAATACCCGATCAAGATGATCCCGAGCTCCGTCGCCATGTTCTTCATAATCGACCAGCTCTCGTTGCTCAAGCCTGGAGAAAGAAAGAATATGGGTAAGATGGAGTGTTCGCTAGTGGACGGACGTGAGCATGGCAAAAAGGAACTGGGTTTCCCTTCCTTCAAATCAGGCATCTGTAGACAACAGCCAAAAAAGGCACCTTCAGGCTAAAACTCATCTGACCTGTTCTGAATATCAAACAGTTGGACTGTAGACTCCCAATGTCCCAATGAGGCAGATTATCGTGACCTCCAAAGGGAGCTCAGCATGACTCTCAGCTCACAAAACCGTCCTGATTTAAGCAGTCTTGAGGGTACTGCGCAGGGCAACACAGGGATTCAGAAGGGAGAAGGACCACTGAGTTTCTGAGTCCTGTTCTCGATCTAGGATACAAACCACTCGTATTTTTAAAACAAGGAAGATTTTTCTGGGCATGACTCCAGAATCTCTTTTCCCTGATGTTTAGAAATATGTCTTAAAGTTTGTAAACTACATTTTTCCGTGGCTCGAGCATCCTCAAATTCTTACACAAGCACACAGTGTATCCATAACAGAGATGATCGTTTTGCCACTCAGCAGAACTCCATACGACCGGTGGACTGCACTTGGATATTCATGACACGGGAGGACAAGGTGCTAAATATGATTACCAGAAGATACAGCTCTCCCTCACTCACACTTTTTTAAACTTGTTTAGTCAACGCTTCAGACAACAATCTTGAAAAGCAGTGCCCACAGTTACAGGCTTGGATTACTTCTTGAATTAACAAGAACAGCACAAAAAGACTAACAGGAGCCAATTCCCAACTCCCATCCATCCCACACAGTCCTTGGCTCCTTCACAGACAGAATCAAGACCATTCCCCACCTCCTGGTCCTTGGGTTACTCGAATTTTCTCTCTCGGCATTTTTCCAGAGCAGGCTGCATACCTTGGGCAATGCGTAGCTTCACTTCCAGGTCCACGGGTGTAGAGACAACGGACTTGGTGAGAACCAACACGTTCTCCAGGCCAATCACGACAACCAGGTACGGAAATATCTCTCTAGAGGAAACAGAACCAGAACTGAGAATGAGATCCTTGGTGAAAAAGGGAAGAATGCAAGTTAAGCAGCAAACACGCATCAGGAAACACTATCCAGTGCTCTCAGCCAAATCCCTTCTCGCACAATATTCCTCTGGGACGAGGTTAGGGTTCTGTATTTCATCTGCTTTGGACACAAATCAACATTTTTGCAAAGCTGCACGATTTTCTGGAAAATGGCCATTGTAGACCTTGACTAAATTAGTCTTCACGCTTGCCTTTTGCTCCAAAAGATGGACTTCGAACACCACTGCGATAGACCCAGCAATAATTAGTCAGCGAGACTAGGAGGGCATCCCACCACCAACAGAGAGAATCCTGATAAACCACAGGATCACAGCATCGTAAAATGGTTTGTGTTGGATGGGACCTTAAAGCTCTCCGAGTGCCACCCCCACGGGCAGGGACACCTTCCGCTAGCCCAGGTTGCCCAAAGCCCCACCCAGCCTGGCAGTGTACACGTGCTTTGTACATAAATAAACCAAACCCCGCCAGGGAGTTTCTACCCGAGTCAAGAAAACACGATGAAATGGATCTGTCTTTCAGAGTACGCGCATGCAGAAGAGTAAGATGCCCAAGGTCACCACCGTGACTTCATTCGATTCTTCTTCTTACCCCTGAACTTTTTTCTCTCTTTTGAACTACTTACAGTCCAGATGAGAGAGAAGCAGTTCCTGCCAGAACACGGTAGATAGTAAATCTCTTCATTTCCCTCCAGCTAAACTCGAGCAAAAACCCTAGAGCTTTCACTGGGGAGGGTAACGGATTTGTGCTGTGCTGGTACGGACAGATCCAGAAGGAGAACACGTGTGCGTGCACGCACCCCTTGGCAAACCACTAACAGCCAAGACCGGCAAACAGCAGTTTCAGGAGAACACCTCCCACTTTCTGGCCCTGCCTGCCATTCCCCCCCAAGGACCTTCTTCCCAAACGCTGCTTTCGATTCCCTGTGGCCATCTGACGTGGGCTTCGACAACATTCGCACAGCCAGAGCTGCCAGCAGCCTGTGCCGTAGCAGCTCAGGTTGGACAACACCTGCCTGGAACCACGCTAACTCAGCTGGCTCGTCCCAAGTGATCCCTTGAGCAAACGAAACAGCAAGAGCTCCACTGGAAGCAAGATTACACACACCAAGAGACAAACCCTACACAGCCTTCTGCAGGTAGCCTAAACAAATTTTATCTCTAACAATTGTGCAACACACTGGTCCATTCGCCTCCTGTCCAAAACCTGAGCAGGAAGTGAATGTCCTTAGCAAAAAAAAATACAAAATATAGACAAGCATCCCATGGGCAACTTCCTGTTAATGCCAAAGAACCCAAAATCTAGAAAGTACAACTTTATCTAAAGCATTTCCAGTTCATAACCTGCGTCACTCCTCCGAGCAGTGCTCTAGGACAGGAGACAAACGTGGGAAAAACTCTTTGTAATCCTTAGGGATGGAAACTGCTAAACAAAGAGAATGCAACAAAGATGAGGGAGAGCTCTGCCGCCCAGCGCAGCACAGCACCATCCTGCTGAGCATGTTACCTGCACGGGTCCTGTCCTTATGCACAGTCCTGCCAGACACACAGGGGGTCCAGCACCGTTTCCAGACAAGCTGCAGTAAGCCTTCAGAAGGCTGCACAAATATGGAAAGGAAGACTCCTAATTCTCGCATCAGCTATGTCCTACTTCAACCATAGCTTCTAGTGCAAAAGATAACGAACTAACAGCCCCAGGTAAGAGTTCAAATAGTCCTCGGAGAGTCACCAGTTTCCACTGAAATGAGCAGCAGTTTAAAAGCAACGAGACATGAGCTTTTCTTGAAGAGTAACATCACTGTGCAGGGCAAACACAAGCTGTTCACAGCCTGCAACTCCAAAACCTGACTTCATTCGTCCCCACTTGGAGTGAGGCGGATGGCAAAGGAGACACTGAGGGGCTGGAGCAGGGCCAGAGAAGGGCGATGGAGCTGGGGAAGGGTCTGGAGCACAGGGCTGACGAGGAGCGGCTGAGGGAGCTGGGGGGGTTCAGGCTGGAGAAGAGGAGGAGGAGAGGAGACCTCATCACTCTCTACAGCTGCCTGAAGGAGGGTGTGGGGAGGGGGGGTCGGTCTCTTCTCCCAGGTAACAAGCAACACAACGAGAGGAAATAGCCTCAAGTTGTGCCAGGGGAGGTTTAGATTGGATTTGGGGAAAATTTCTTCACCGAAAGGGTTGTCAAGCGCTGGAACAGGCTGCTCAGGGCAGGGGTGGCATCACCGTCCCTGGGGGTGTCTGAAAGATGTGTGGATGTGGCGCTGGGGGATGTGGTCTAGTGGGACTTGGCAGTGCTGGGTTAACAGTTGATCTTAAGGGTCTTTTCCAACCTAAATGGTTCTATGATTCCATGATTGTAGGCACCAGAGCAGTAAACCCAGAAACAACAAATATTTCATTTGCTGAAGTCAATTATCCATAGCTCTTTTAGGCTTCTAGAAGAATTCCTCCATCTAGGTCTGGCTCCTGGTGAACTACCACCAGCACCGAGGAGCCTCCCTCATGGGTGAGACTTCTCATCGATGCTGAGGTGTACAGCTGCGAGGAGGAGATGGGAAGAAAAAAGATGGATAGTTCCTTAGCTGCTTAGGAAAGGGATCTGAAAATCCAAAGAAAGAACAGTGTGCAAAACTCAGGCAGGTGAGGTGCCAGGTAGAGCTTTCTCAGGGGTTTTCAGCCTGACACAAGCACAACGCATGGATGTAAACACATCGGAAGCCCCAACGCCAACTGTAACATGCACGGGAGCGCCCGGTAAAAGAAGAGCGGACACCATCAGTGATGGGTACAAAGTCCCTCAGGTAGTCTCCCAGGAAGAAACACCACAGGTCAGTTCTGCCACCTTTAAAGATTTTTCTGAGTAAAATGCAATGGACCTACGTCAGCCAGAGAAAAGGTGAGAAGCCCTTTTGGATGCTACGACAGGTGACTGTGGGAGGAAGGTACCTGAGAGCCAACTTAGCTGCCAGGAAATCAAGTTGTGAATAAGAAGACCCAACAATTCCTCCTGCTTTAGGCAGACAGAGCCAGCTGCGAAGCAATAAGGCATCTGCAGGAAGACTGGGACCCCATCAGGTCTATTTGCTGGCCAGCAGAGAAACACGAGGCCCTTCAGCCTAGGAGGAGGGGCTGATGAGAATTTTGCACAGCAGTGTGTAAAATAATATCATGTGAGCTTATTTGAAAAAGACTAGCTCTTACAGATCAGCTGTTTTCCAATTATTTCACCTCCATCTACCCTTCTTTAGGAAGAGGTTTGGTGCTGGAAACGTACCCTCCATTAAGAGT
The DNA here is from genome assembly GCA_011057875.1 of Pterocles orientalis. Classification (NCBI taxonomy): domain Eukaryota; kingdom Metazoa; phylum Chordata; class Aves; order Pterocliformes; family Pteroclidae; genus Pterocles; species Pterocles orientalis. Next base: position 23,328 of record WKFP01013876.1, read on the forward strand.
GGGTGTCAAACCAAACAGCGTGCAGAGCCCAACGGACATGAGCAGAGAGCTGAGCACCGTCACGACCGCTGCCAGGGCCAGACCCCACTTCGATTTCACCATGTCAATCTTCCCTGAAAAACAGAAGGCAAAGTCTCTGTTACCAAGCAGAAGAAAATGACAAGAATTAAAAAATCAAGGAGAAGGGATCCTCATCCTGGCTTATTTCAGCATGCAGCCTGCGACCCAGAACTAACGCTAGTGCAGTCTCCGTGGCTGAAACGCAGCTCCCAGACCCTCCCAGCACACACGAGGATGGGACAGAGGACAATGCACGGCGTGCAGCTCAAACCAGTTCCAGAATAGCACCGTTGGGGCATCAAAAAAGGAACTTAGATGTGGCTAGGAATGTCTAAAACCACCGACTCAGAACATGGATTCGATCTGTCTCACAATGAATTAGTCTCTCCAAGTTGGAAGAAATGTCATTACTACTGCATCCCAAACTGCCTAAGAGAGAAAATACCTCAGAAGATATCACAAGGAACAACATCACCCTGGCTAAGAGAGACTAATTAGTAGAAATCAGATAAATGGGACTACTAATTCTCCACCTGACAGTTCAGGGTAAAATTTCAATGCCACCTTTTCCGCTGAAAGAAGAGGGCACCCCACCACTGACCCCCCTCCCCAAGGCTCTCCACCCCACAAACCTACGTGTGGAGAAGTAGATGTAAGCGAAGAGGATAATATAGGTGGTGACGAGGGGAATCAGCTCAGCAATGCCGATCTCCTCCTTGAAGTGGACGTGAACGATGTTCTCCTCTCGCAGCGTGCAGTTCGGGCTGGGATGCAGCAGCTTGAGGCGAGAGCGGAGGCTGCTGAGGAACCTGGGATGAAAAGCAAGGAGAAGGATGTCACAGTGCATCCAACAACCAGCACACAGTTCCAAGGAGGAGCTCAGCAGGTGCAGATCAAGTGGGAAGAAGCTCCATAGATTCATGCAGACTTACACAGCACAGATCTCTCTAGATCTGCCTGCTAAGTCTGTCTCTCTGTAGCTCAAACTACATTTGTCACATCCATACTACAGCAATCTTACAGACCTTGATTTCTATAAAGATTCAGAGACAAATGTGAAGACTCAGCAAAATGATTTAAAGCAAGGGCTCATCATCCAAAATCTTGGCCCTGGGGAACAGAACACGCTGCAGTCTCAAACATCCCCTGAATTTTACGTAAGTACGGCTGATGAAAGGTGTTACACGGCAGTCTTTGAGGCTGAACAGTTCCTGCGTGGGTGGTAGCAGAGCAAATTTCGACTACTGCGCTGCCAGTTCTGTCCTAGGCATTCCCCGGGGAATTCTGCTCAGCACCGAGCAGAGCGTTCAGTCCTCAGATCCACTCAGCCCAAGCCAGCTTTGCCAACACTGCCCCAGGGCTTTCACCGTTGGTACCAGCTGAATCCGTGCCTACGGGAAAGCAAACCGCGCGGTGTGCCAGGGTCAGCGCAGAGCTACTGGGCGCCTTGGCTGCAACGAGGGCAGTTCTGCGAGCAGACGATCAGAGGAACTCCCACTGGCAGCTTTGGGTATTATATATGGTTTTTTCAAAAGAGAAACTGAGATTTGACAGTATTTTATACTATTTCCTTAAAACACAGGAAGTTTTCTCCCAAAGCCATCACCCTGTTTTTCTACAGCACGTTCAGAAGATCCTAAAATACTCTAAAACACGAGAAAATGGAGATGAAAGGAAAACATAACAATAATCAGAGTAGAGAAAACAGCAAACTTGCCAGGAATTGAACAAGGGATTCCTAAGATAGAACCAGCACAGCTAAAGCTCCTTACCTGGAGTCATACCGCTGCAGACCCAGGGTGACGGTGTACGACACCACGCGCTTCCTATTGTACAGGTTCACCCCGCTGTACTTCCCAGGGAGTCCAAACAACAGATCTGCCAACACACAGCGTGAGCGAAACATCAGGATAACCACAAAATACACAACAAAGGCAGGATACAAGAGGTGTTCATCGTGAAGAGTGCTGAATGAGGAGTACTGAGCCCAGAGGAAGCCCTTTGCCAGTGCTTTGGTGAGACCCTAGTGATGGGGATAAACTGATGCAGGGGAATAAAGACGGAGCATCTCTTCTCAGCGGTGCCCAGCGACAGGACAAGAGGCAATGGGCACAAATTTAAACACAGGAAATTCCCTTTAAATACAAGAAAAACTTTCAGTCCTGTGGGGAAGTCATCCATCCTCATCTTCTTCTTCCTGACCTGTCGCAGACAAGCTCTGCCCTCTAATCCTAGCCCAGAAGCTCCGGTTCGCTCCCCACGCTGTGTGTGTTAGTGTACGGCGATGTCCAGGGGGCACCCGATTTCTCCTCCAACAGAGGAGACAGGCATTATCTTTAAGGACGCAGCCAAAGAAATCCTTGGACACCTGACTTTGTGCATGTCGGTGTGTGATTTGAACCAGAGGTTCCAGGGAGACTTTGCATCGCCAAGGACTATTTAATGTCTCTCCTGTTAATCTTGCGCGCTAAAACACGGACTTCACAAATGATGCATCCCGATGAACACCACCGCTGGCGTTCCCAGGATACTGTGGACCTCTATCTTGTGAATGAGCACCCAGAGAGGGGCTCCGTGTGCTCCAAACCAGTGTGCACACACTCTGGATGCTCAAAAAATAACCTTTAAAACAAACAAAACCAGGGTTATAAAACCCCTCTTCAGCTTCCAAAGCCAAGTTTCTTCAAAACCAAAGGAACAGCATTTCCTCTGGCCTTACAATATGATCCCAGACATGGTCAGACTTGTTTTTTTCATTAAGACAGAAAATATTTTTATGATATCCAGTGTTGGGGTACACACAAGCAACTGCACAAGAGGCAGCGGGATGAATGTTCGTTTTTCTGTGACAGTGAGACAGTCTCCGAGTGTGACAGAATGACAGACGGTGGAGTGAGGGGAAAGACAGGCTAGAGGGTACGCAGAGTACGGGGAACAGAACTTGGAGAAGTTACCTGCTCCTTTTACACCTACAGAAAGGAGTCTGACCGAGTGGAATTATTTACGTTCCACAAACACAGAACTGAACTCAAATACAGATACAAAATAAGAGATTACATATATTTGGTGGTTTCATTCCAGATGCTGTGAGTAACAAACTGCCACCCGATTTCCCAATCTAGGTGTTGGAGATACCAAGGACAGAAGAGCGATGTGAGCTGTCGGCATTCCTCACAGCTGCTTTGGCACGTTGGCCTCTTACCTTTGAGAGTAGCTGATGTTTGTAACGTCTTTGGTTCATGCTGGTGGATGGTTTTGATGATATCTGGGTCAGCATTGAATCGCTCTCGGTCGTTCTGCCAGAAGTTCCCCGGAGACAGTAACAGACAGCCGTGTTCGGGGAGCAGATTCCGCAGCTTCTTCAGGCCAGGCAGAAGATCTGTTACCTGCAGGCAAACTTCCTCCAAGCTTCTGACACCAGAACTGAAACGCAAACAAAGATTGGACACCGCTGAGTATGTTGCAACTCTCATAAACAAAAGGCAAAGCTGCCGAGACGAATACCCCGAGGACCTGCATCACCCTCCTACTGCTCTTGTTCTTAATACCCAAGGATCAAGAGCCTCGAAAGCACAGACCGGGATCTCGCCGTAACGCTGTACAGACTCCAGAACCCCACGGTCATTCCTCTGCACGCTCTCTGGCCGCACAGCTTTCACTCGTCACCCATCCGAGGTGCCACAATTTCCAGTTTCACGTTTAAGATACCTCCAGGCTCCAGAGAAAATGACTCCCTGGAGTTCTTCAAAGACCTTGAACTCCTCTGCATATGGTCTTATACATGCAACGGGACACTTCACAGAGATCTTTATCAGCAGAATTCCTCTGCATTGTATGGAAAAGAAAACGCCTTGCAGGTTCAGAAATGAACGGAGGTGCAACTGGTATGAAATGGAACTTGTGTTTGTTCCCAAACTTCATTTTAACACAACTACACAATCCTTATCAACTACTAATTCAAGCATGACCCAAATGGGGGTCACAATAGGATCAGACTGCGCAGGTTTAGGGACAAAAGCTGTCAGCACGCCACCTGGCTAGAAAAGAGCTGCTGGTCCAAAAGAAAACTCTTCCCTCACCGGGTGGGATCGGTACAGGAAGGGTGAATTTCAGAAAGGTTAAGATACAAGAGCCCAGTCTTCCCCGGCTCCAGACTCGCAGATTACAGAGAAAATGGCTCCAGAAGACAAATCATTAGGGTAAAACGTCTTCTCTAGAGGAGTCTAAACGACTACAAAGAGAAAATATGGAAACCAACTAATGATGAACTGAGTTCTGTCTCCGTGAACGTTCCCTCCAGAATCTATATGCTGTCACTGTACTGGTAAGATACCTAGAGAAGTCACAGCTATCAAAAGAAAACACGAGAAAATACGCTGGAAAATACTGTGTTTATAGGAACAGAAGTTTTCTGAAAGATAATCTAAAGGAACTGATGCAGTGCTGCCTCCGATAACAGCTGCAGGAAGAAGACAATTACTGTGTAGTATCTCAGCTTTATCCAACTCTGGAGCGTGACAGTGACAACAGTTCCTACTGCAGACAAGCCCAGGTACGTCCTTATTTGTGAAGCAAAGGCACCGCGGCCAATGTCCCTACCAGCATGCTGGGGATGCACAGAGTGATACCAAAAAACATCAACTGCACAAACCACAAACTTCAGGGCCCAAAACCAACCCAAACCCAGTTCCCCAAACCAACCACCGAGCCTTTCCCTAAACCAACCGCCCACCCTTTCCCCAAATCAACCGCCGAGCCTTTCCCTAAACCAACCGCCCAGCCTTTCCCCAAACCAACCGCCCAGCCTTTCCCTAAACCAACCGCCCAGCCTTTCCCTAAACCAGCCGCCCAGCCTTTCCCTCCTGCTGGCTGTGCCAGTCCAATTTTGCTTCCACGCTGCATCACTTCATCAAGGGCAACACCAAGGAGAGATAACGAGAAGACAACACACATCCTAGGAGCAAGCTGCTTCTAACTTGTAACTGGCAGCTATATACGGATTATTATCTGAAGTTACACGTGCTAAAGGAGGAGATGAACTGAAAACACAGAAAGAATGTCAGTGCCAAGGCTTTGCGAGTCGGCAGGAAAGAGCAACATATTTACCAGCATAAACAGCATTTCAAAAAAAATATCACAGAGAGACAGGCAGCTAGCTTGAAAGGAATGGTTTAAAAAAAAGGAGAAATCACCAGGCAGAGTAGTAAAGCGGACACTCTCAAAAATGAAGCAAATGAAGGATGCTGTCATGAAGTATGAACACGCAGTAAATCCTCCCCACACATGTGAGTTAGAGGACAAAGGGTGAAGAAATCTCCTGGCTGAAAAGCTAGGAGGTGATCAAAGACTCTAATCTCACCATTTTTCAGCTGTTCTCAGCATCACTATTCTCACTGAACAGAGACAGACAAGTAGGGAAGCCTTTCTGTCCTTAGAAAGTAAACCCAGCCACAAACGTGACCACAAATAAAAACTTAGAACTTGAAGGAAAACTTATTTAAAAAAAAAATAAACCAGAGGCAAGTTAAGGTTTATAAAATGTATTCTTGGTTTACAAAGAGAGAATATGCCAAACTGATCTGAGCGATCTTCTCTTCAAAACACCTGACTCCTCGGCTGGGGAAAGCACAGATCTCATCCACCTGGGCCCCAATAAAGCTTTTGCTGCAGCACCACGCAGAAAATGAGCAGGAAAGTATAAAAAAAGTGATGCAGTGAAGAACTAGGTTAACAGGAAAATGGTCATGGGGCTGCTGAAAGGGGAACCGCTGGAACTGAGGAAACAAAGCGGAGTTTCTCGCAGACAGTTCAGAGAACCAGGATCATTATATATTTTTACTCACAACCTTAGAATAAGATCTAGGGAGATGTGCCAATGGCGCAAAATAAAGAAACACCATTAATACAGAAAAGGAACAGAATATCTGAAATGGTTGATGCGAGGGCTGGAATAATTTAATCCCCTTTCTATTAACAGCACAAAGTGCAAGACCACGTACTTGGGGACTAAACAGAGTTCCTGCTACAGGGTGGGAGCTCATCAGGTGGAAATGACAGAGAGGGACACGGGGAAGGTAATCATTCGCTTCAGAATGTGTAAAATTGATGTGATGGGCCATGAAAAAGGGACCTGCAATCTCACTATATTTCAGGAAAGGCTTTTCCATGGAAAACATCCCACAACTGAGACTTCTCTGAGCACCCTGAGTACAGTGCTAATCTCCCGTGTTCAGGGATGGCACACTAACAGCAGTGCCAAGAGGAGCAGCCAGGATGACACACTGAATACACAGCCGTCGCGCCAGAGTAAACCAAGAGTTTCACACCTTTAGCTTAACAAACAAGGATCTGGGGTGGGGAGTGAGGAGCTCTCCCTGTAAATATCTGGAAGCAGAGGAAAGCTATTTTTGTACAAAGATTGTGTCAGGACAAAAAAATAGGCAGGTATAAACTGGTCCTAAATATAGATGAAAGGGAAAGTCAGGAGAAGGTTCCTGATCAGGAGAAATTCTACAAGAGCTTCACAATAGGCAGGGTGGGGTCAAACGAACTCGCTTTAACACAAAGCTTGGATGCCTATGAAGGGTCCACGTGACGCTGACACCTGCTGTAACAGCTAAAACCTGGGGGACCCCTCCAGACCCCTCTGCCCGAGACTCTGCCTGGAAGGTTCTTGACCATGATCAGTGACTAAAGGACAGGCAGGTTCTCCAGCACAACATCTGACCTGCAGTAGTGCAGGATGGATACCATGTCACTTGCCAGCAGTGATCTCTCATTTTCTTTTAATTTTGAGAATCTGACAAACTCAAAACTAATGATCAGATTTATGAGACAGGAGTTTAGCAGCAGACGGGTGTGTACAACCGCGGGTCAGTCTGCTTCGTGCACAAACTTTAATGAACAGCAATTACCTGTCTCTCAGGGCATGGTTTCTAATCTCCTCCACGAGCTGGAAGACGCGGGAGAGGGGTGAACGAAACACATCAACAGCGAGGAAGTTCTTCTGCCACGGGGAGACGGTAGCTTTCACAAAGATCTGCTGGATGTAGGCCACGGGAGCACCAACATACTGTGGGGAAAACCAGAGGGAGAATGAAAACGCACGGTGAGTGGGAAGCTGCTCAGCAGAATCAGACCACAGCTTGGCAACCTTTCAGGAAGGGGTTTGCCAGACTATATTTTCCTTTCCCAAATTAGAGGTGAAACATGACAGTACTAACCTAGCAAGAACAAAAATACTTTGTTTCTCGAAGAGGCAAAATGCCACTGACCATTTTGGCATCAGTCTATTGCACTTCTTTGTGAGGCAGAGGCTCCCAGCTCCCACTGAATTTGGTACAGGAATGAAAGGCAGGAACTCGCTGCCTCTCAGAGCGCTGCCGTTCTCCCAACCTGCGCTGATTCTGCTGTGTGCCATTCACATCTTCCTGGTCTCTGTGCCCAGGCTGCTGACCCTGCTCCGGGGACTGCAGCCCTGACACGTTGTGGCAGGCCAGAACTTTTGTGCTCTATTCGCTGGACCAGGCAACAAACCAGACGGGAAGATTTAATCAGCCAGCAGCAGCCCGAGCTAACAGCACAGTGCAAAAAGCTCTCGGTGGCACCAGGAGTGCAGAAGGCAGCAAATGATTTCAGTAACAGTGAGAAGAGCACACATGGAGAGAGCAGAAGGCATCAGAAACATTATGCCAACAGGTAACTTCTACTTAAGAGAGGCCCTGGGATGAAAAACAACAATGCAGGCTACTAAGGATGATTTTAGAATTGTTTCCCGATTTCCTGGACCAGGTTACCAGCGCTCCTGGAAAGCAGCAGGGTTCTGGTTTGCTCAGGCAAAAGAGAAGGTGATTCCTTACCTTTAACATAAGGTTGTAAGTCTAGTTTACCTGCATGATACATACCAGCCAATAAAAAAAAAAAAAAAGCTCAAAATAAAACCAAAGCCCACTTTCAGATTATGCTCAATTCACCAGGTTCTTCACCCATCCCGACACTCGCCAGACCACACCGCAGCAGCTAGCTCCACAGCCAGAATCTCTGGCTGCCTAAGTTACAATTCAAATGTAAAACTCCTGATTGCCACCTTAGTCTGTATCTCGGAGGTGAAGCCTAGACTTCACCTACATCATAAAAAAAAAACCTGCTAGGTGCAATATTTTAAAGCCAAAGGAGAGAAAATTGCAAGTGCTGAGGAGTTGGACAGTCTGTCTTCCACCTCCAGGCCAGACATTTCCCTTCTGACAGCTAGTCAGGGATCTCTGAAGGATGAGCTGGTTGAGAGCCAGAATCCGGATCCCTTCGGAGAGAGGATGACAACACCAAAACCACCATCGGAATTCCTGGCAGCATCTCCATGGACAGTTACAGCAGCAAAGGTGACTAAAGCCCGTCCTCGCCCTTCAGAGGGGGCTGAGGGCAGGCGTGTGAGGTGGCGTGTGTCCTGCTGCTCTAGAGAAACCGCATGACTTCGTACGGCATTAGGAAATTGGAGCCCGGTATGCCAGAACCCATCATTAAACTTATATAAAATCTAATAACGCTTTTTTAAAGTGTACTACTTGCCTTAGATAAAGTTATCCTTGAAAACAGGCTCTTAAACAGCATTTCAGAGCTTTTAGCTCTTCCAAATGCCTAGCATCCATTTTTCTGTCGGAGTTAGACTAATACAAGATGAATACAGCAAGTGTACAAAGCAACCTGTCACCAGAAGTATCTCCCGTCGATGACAGTAAAGCGTAGGGAACCCAGCAGGGATGTTTCACCATCTCACCTCCTCCCCGTACACCCCGGTGCAGGACTCACCCAGTCGGGACGCTCGCCCAGGTCCCCCTGCTGCAGAGCGGCGTCGGGAGAGGGTGGAGAGTAATCCTTCACCGGGGTGCTGTACTCCACGGGTCCTGTGCCAGGCAGCGGCAGCTTCAGCAGCGGGTAACTGTGGGTAAGACAAAGGCAAGAAACATTGCACTTTGGGTTAACTAGGATTTTAGGCAGAAGAACTTCAAAAAATGAAAAATGAGCCTATTCCAGCTTAATCCAACCACTACAGGACAGGAGACGCAGCTGCAATACAAGAGGGCTTCAGCTTTCACAGGAACTGTTTGATGTGTTTCCCCAGCATGAGAGATAATGCAAATAAAAATCCTGGAAGAAAAAGAGGGGAAGCTCTTGCACGACCTCACTGCAATTAGTCTCCATCACCTGCAAGCTAGTAATGCTAAAACATGAAATACAGCCACATCGCAACAATTTTGTAGCGCACGCAAAAATCAGACATTCATTGTATCCAGATGGCTGCTGTCCTGACCCAAACCCTGCCCTAATCACCCTTTCCTGACCCAAACCCTGCCCTAACCACCCTCTCCCGACCCAAACCCTGCCCTAACCACCCTTTCCCGACCCAAACCCTGCCCTAACCACCCTTTCCCGACCCAAACCCTGCCCTAA